>JABTXL010002442.1:2496406-2581315 GCA_025134845.1 Neodon shergylaensis
CTCTCTCTCTCTCTCTCTCTCCTTCTCCTCCCTCCCTCTCTCTCTCTGTTTCTTTGTTTTGTTTAGTTTTTGGTTTCTTTTAAATTTGGTTATTGGGGGAGGTTACAAGGGTAGAGAGCAGATTCGAGGGGACAGGAAGATCAGCAGGACTAGAACTCATGATGTGAAATGTACAAAAAATCAATTAAAGCTAAAAAATTTGAATCAGTAATAAATTCTTCACCAAAGAAAAGCCAAGAGAGTGAACTTCATAATTGAATTTTTCTTAACTTTTACAGAAATCTTAATACTACTTCTTAAACTATTTTCTAAAAATTGAAAATGATACAATTCTTTCAAATTCATATTATGAGTTCAACTTTACCCAAATTCTAAAATTAGACAAGGAAGCAGACATGGACACACACAAAACTGAAATCCCTGCTGAACTTAAGCATACTATTTTTTTTATTTTATACAACTGAATAAAAGACCACATTGAAAAATTACTATATAATAAAGAACAATGCATATGTGAAGATAGCTCACCATATATAAATCTCTAACATCAACTTTTAACCTCAACATAATGGGTGGTAAAAGCCATATTATCAGATGTGGAAAATATTCTACAAAATCTGTCATTCCTTCATGATAAAGAGACCTAAGAAATTAGATTTGATGGGAATAATATCTTTTTTACATGTGGAATTCCCTTCACATGTAAAAATAACCATCTAAAAATTCTACCAAAATTCTTTCAGGATTCATAAATAGACTCAGTAAAGTTGAAGGAGTTTAGAAGCAAGAAATAAGCATCAACAATACTTGCATGCCAATAAACTTTTTGAAAAAGAAACTAATCCTATTTACAATATCTACTTCAAAATCTCCACATACGCATAAACAGGAAAACAAAAGAAATCTATGAAAAAATATAACGACTTTTGAAAAAAGTTTAAAAATACACAAAAATTGGAAAATAGCCTTTATGAATTCATAGATTGTAAAAATTAATGCTGACATTTTGATTCAGTACAATATCCATCAAAATACCCATGAAATTCTTCATAACCTTCACAGAAATAAAAATCAATGATTCTAAGATTATTATGAAATCACAAAAGAAGCTGAACAGCAAAGCTGTCCTGGGCCGGGAGGAACCCAAACCTAGAAAACATCAAAGCTCAGAATCT
This sequence comes from Neodon shergylaensis, assembly GCA_025134845.1. Classification (NCBI taxonomy): domain Eukaryota; kingdom Metazoa; phylum Chordata; class Mammalia; order Rodentia; family Cricetidae; genus Neodon; species Neodon shergylaensis. The sequence goes on from JABTXL010002442.1 coordinate 2,497,582, forward strand.
TCAGAATGTACTGCAAAGCCATGGCAGGAAAAAAAAAATGTGTTTCCACAGTACAGCCAGAGATAAAAGTCAATGGAACAGAAGATAAAAACTAAATTTTATTCCATGTAAATCTGTTTGACTGATTCTGTCAAAGGTGATTGTTTTTCTCCATAAAATGTGTTGAAAACATGGGTGTGGTTCTTGCTTCATAGATCTCAGTTTTGGGAGAGATGAAACTCTTAAATTCCCTGTCATAGTAAATATCTATCAAAGTTCTAATAAAATATCATGAAAATGCTATAAATTGACAAAGAAGCAAATGAAATAATTTCTCTAGACAAAATATTTAAAAATTGGTTTCATTTTCCAATAACATAGTCATGTCAAAAGTAATGCCACACTTATCTTTACAGAGGCAGCAAGTAAGACAGACAATAATTAATTTCTAAAATTACTGCATATTCATACTCAGTACAGGCTACTTCTGGAAGATAAAACAGGATGATTTCGCCTAGCACTGCATGCTCTGATTAATCTTTATTCCCCATGGTATTTAACTCATTGAAGCAGTAACACTCTGTGACAACCTAGGAACTCCACTAAAGGTAGTTGCTCTACAGAATAAAATCCACTTTACTAACAGTTTATTTAAAAAATGAAGGCATTCATTCTATCTACCTCGATCTCTTATTCCAGTTTGAACTGATGTAAACATGTCCTACTGGCTTTATAGGACTATAAAGAGTTTTCATATAATGTCTCCTAAGTATTTCTCTTTATAGCTATATTTTTATTTCTTTGTAGAAGCTACTTATAATATATTCTAACCATATATTAGACTGATTATCTTGAAAAACTTGAGAACAATAATTCAGTAGGGTATCATAAGATAAAGTTTCTACTCAGGTTTGTAAGAATACTTTAAGTTGGATGGCAGTTTGGCTGTTTTATTTACAGTGGCATAGTTATATCATTGTTCATTTACCTAGTTTAATTTTGATCTGCTTGATTAGCAAAAAAAAGTGATAATATTGGAAAAGGTAATAAAGCATTTATTTTTCAAAAAGGAAAAAGCCTTTTTTCTAATATAATTATGAATATTTGCTTAAAATAAATAAATAAATAAATACATTTGAATCTTAAAATTCTATCCATCCTTTGAGTTTGGACAAACAGAATATTACAGCAGCAAGTATCACAAGTTTCTCTCTTTTTCTTTGTGGTATTTCAAATCTCTGATCAAGACGAATATACCCAGGTAATATCTTCAGCAATATCCAGTAAAATTACTGGATACTTCATTTAAAATTTCAATAAACTACTGTCTTAGGGTTTCTGTTGCTCTGAAGAGACACCATGACCATAGCAACTCTTTTTTGTTTGCTTGTTTTTTGAGACAGGATTTCTCTGTGTATGTCTGGCTGTCCTGGAACTTACTCTGTAAACCAATCTGTCCTCAAACTCACAGAGATTTTCCTGTGTCTGCCTCCCTCAGTGCTGGTATTAAAGCCATGTGCCACCACCACCCAGCTTGATAGCAACTCTTATAAAGGAAAACATATAATTGAGGCTGGCTACAGTTTCAGAGGTGTAGTCCACTATCATCATGATGGTAAGCATGGCGTAAGCACGGCAATGCGTGTGAAGTCATGCATTGGAGAAGGATCTGAGAGTCCTACATCTTGATCCACAGGCAGGAAAAAGAGGCTGTTGGCTACACTGGGGGAGTATCTTGAGCATAGGAGACCTCAAAGTCTGCCTCTATACTGGCACGCTTCCTCCAACAAGGTCACACCTACTCCTACAAGGCCATAACTCTGAATAGTGCCTCTTGCTAAGGACCAATCAGTCCAAACACATGGATCTGTGGGAGCTATACCTATGCCAACTACCACATTCCATTCTCTGGCCCCCATGGGCTTATAGCCATAACACGATGATAAAGCATTTAGTCAATTTCAAATTGCCCCTTACTCATTAGAGTCTTAACCATGTTTAAAATCTGAAATTCAAAGTCTCTTCTGGGATTCATGCAGTCTCTTAACTACAATCCACTATAAATTTAAAATCAGAAAACAGATCACATACTCCAATTATATAGTGGCACAGGGTATACATACGCTCCAAAAGGGAGTAAAAAAAGCATAAAGAAGAAATACCGGACCAAAGCAAGACCGAAAACCAGATGAACAAACTCCAAACTCTGCATCTCTAGGTCTGATGTCAAAATCCTTTTCAGATATCCAATTCTCTTCAGCTTCGTTTACCACAATACCCTTCTATCTCTTGAGCTGCTTCCACTCCCTGTTAGTAGATTTGTTAGGCAGGTATCCCACAATTTTGAAGTCTGGATTTCACCTTCAGTTTCATACAATGACCTTTCTGGGCCTCAATTCAGAGACACCCTTGACAAATTCCTGGCCTCAGTGCCTTTTCTTGATCATAGACGAAGCTTCCATATTACCTTTCTCCTACCCTTGACTCTAAAACCAGAACCACATGTCCAATGCTGCCAAGTTCCACTGCTTACTACAGCTGGACCATGGCTCCATCTTTAAATTACAACTTTACCAGCTTTCTGTTTTCCATGGTTTCCTTCACTTTCTAATCTTGGCAGTTTTGAAACTCAATCTGTCTGCCAGTATGGCCTAAAACTCAGAGATGTGCCTTATGAGTATTGGGGTTAAATGTGTTTATCACCACACTTTACAGCCAGTGGCAGTATGGATTATGGACTTCCACATGGTTCCCCATAACAGCATGGACCATGGACATCCACGTGGCCTCTGGCATCAGCAGAGACCACAGACATTAGCATGGTCCCCAGTGGCAATACAGATGACAGACTTCAACACTGCACTTGGACACAGCATAGACATCAAGATGGTGTCAGCTGGTAAGAGGTCAACAACATGATCTTGTGCAGGAAGGGGCACAGATTGTGGATGTCCAAAAGACCTTCAAATGAAGCGTGGACAAGGGCCACAGATATCAACACTGGTTCCAGCAGCAGCAAAGGCCAAGGACATCCACATAGACTTTCATGGCAGTGTGGACCACATGCTCTCCTGCAGGGGTACAGACCATGAGCATCAAAAAGGCCTTCAGCTACAGCATGGGCTATCGACATAACATGGCCCCTGGTGGGCTTCATACAATATCATAGCAAACTCCCTGTTCCTTTGGTTCTTTATACAGACTGAGGAGGCTATATCTATGTATATTATTTATTCATATAATTAATAATATAAATTTATTTGAAATAATGTGAGTTAAATTAATACATACATTTATATTAATATATATGTATTAAACAAAGCAAAAGTTAATGCAAAGAGTCCATGAATTTGAAGGTGAAGAACAGCAGGAAGATTGGAGTGATGAAAGGGTAGGGTAAATGACGTGATTATAATTCTATAAAATAAATTTAATGTATTTTTTAAAAGCAAAATAATTCTCAAAGTTGTATGAGTACACATAATTTCGATCTTTTTGAGTGAAACAAAAGTGTTTGTCTCAAAAACTATTATTCGGTCTGTAAGGAACTCATTGCAAGGATTCTAAGTACCAAATACGACTTCTACTAGGAGGGCTGAAACTTTCTTTACATCTTGACTTACTTCCAGATCTTCTATTCCTCATTTGACGCTATGAAGTTAAACCTGGTAAAAGTTAAAACTTTTAAATTATTGCCTTAAATAAAAACAGTATTCATTTAGCAGAATCATCATTACATGTTGTAAAACACATAGAATACTGAAGTCAAATATTAATCAGATGTGTCAAAAATAAAGTCTCTTAAGATTCTTTTTGCAAATCATTTTATAGCGATAATATCTTTCTCCAGCTTGTGATGTATTTTCTGTTTTATGATCACTGAACTTTTAAAATGCTGTGCAGTAGAAAGCCCGTGTCAGTAATTATGAAGATATAACAGGAATCATTAACCTCTAGTGTACATACCTTGGCTGTTACAAACTATACCGTATTTCAACCTATAATTTTATTTGCAAGTCTTTATTATAATGGTGTTTTTCCAATAAACATACAGAAATACAGTTACTACCAGATGATGAGCATTTAGAAGAAGGTAATCATATCTGGTGACTTAAGATGGTATATTAGAGTCTCTTTAGCACTATTAAGCCATTGTGCTGAAAATGGATCACCTACAGCCATGGGACTGCAACTCTTCGCTACTTTTTGGGAGCAGAATATTGACATACGCCTTAGTGATTCCTTTCACTTACATTTTCAGTGTATGTCACTATCTAGATTAATTCCTGTAACAATACACTTCTGTACTCACCCATCAATTTCCTTAAGTCCCAAATTAGGATCCTGTGACCTAAACTCACAGCAAAGCTTCTACTCTCAAAGGCAGGCACCACATTTCTCATACTGGGAAAGTCATCAAGAAAATGTAGACTGAAAATCTGACAGCACAGGATTAAGACCCAGGAACGGTCTTACATTGGTTCCTTTGACAAGAAAAATCACTTGCCTGTACTAACTTGCTATGAACAACACATGCTACTTTCAGTGACATGTTAGATTTGATTCCTTCCTATTTCTCCCCAGCCTCATCTAAGCTTGTGTCCTGTCCTCTCAGCATCTAATAATTATACTACAGGTTCAGAAAGGCAGAAAATGCAATTTCCTTTACACTTCTTTCCCCAGCAGTGTGCCTGATACAACACACTTAACTTAGTGCTTTTCAGAGATTAAATGTTCTAGTTCTGATAGCATAGTTGAATGACTAATTAGCACTGATTTATGAGATGCTTCAATAGAACCAGAAAAATGTATTTCCAACAAAGAGAAAAGATAAATGTTTGATGTGGTGGATATGCTACCTTGACTTAACCCTTGCACATTATGTACGTGTGTTGTAAGATCACACTACACTCCATTAATATGTACAATTGTGTGGAATTTTAAAAAAGATATACATATATGTGTGCCTGCTTGTGTGTTTGTCCTAAGATTGTTGATGTTCTTCCTTGGTCCCCTAGTCCTTTAATCTCTGTTATCCTCACTGTGGCTATGACACTGGCTGGGCTTACAAAATCTCTTTCTTGGCCTTTGTATTTTCTGTATTCCCCTAATAGCTGTTGACTTAGTGGTCTTAGTTAGTTTAGGGCCTAATATGATGATTATTCTTGTTTCTCATCTTGTTGGAGGACTGCCTAAGACATAGGCATACCTCTTGGTGTGTCCTTGAAGGTATTTCAAAAGTGGTTTATCTGAGCAAGAAAGACCCAATGGAATGAGAACAGCACATTTCTATCAGCAAGGGGCTGGGACTACATCAAAGGAAAAGAACCAGCTGAATTCTAGCATTGATTTCTCCCTGTTTCCTGATATAGGAAGGAATATGACCTGTCACCTCAAATTCCTTCCTCTAGGACTTCCATGACCCAATGTACTGCATATCCCCAGGCCATGACCCAAGGTGAACCCATACTTCCTCTACTTAGTTCTTCAGGTGTTTCATCACACCACTGAGAAAAATTAATAATATACCTAGTAAGAGTCAACTTCATTTGACATGTAGTAAGTTTGTCAACTTCATTTAAAGAAATATGTTCTGTAAACTATTTCTCAGAAAGTTGGCTGGTGTGATTTTTATTCTTTCTATAGGGACTTATTCAACTTCAGTAAGATATCAGGATGTTCCCTGTAAAAAGATATCAGGGTTTGGAAACAGGAGAGATTTTTTTCTCTGCATTTTTTGGGCTTTTATATCTTATCTGTCATAGTTTCCCCTAAGTTTCCATCTTCTTCTACTGCTGCATAGTAAGCTCAAAGAAGACACATGCAATTTTCCTCCACCCTTTCTACTATTGTACTGATTTTACCTCCAAACAAGCATCATACCTCTTGCTCTATTCCATATTTAATGTTTGCATCAACAGCGACACTTTCCGTACAGCCAAGAAGCCAGAGAAACTGCCTTTGGCCTAGTTTTACTGGGTTCGTTCTTGCCTACTTCTATATTCATTCTGCCTACAGGGGAGAGAATCCCTATAGTCACAAATTCACCTTAATTACAGCACAGGACCTCATTCCTACCATTCTTAGACACAAAGAGCATTCATCCTTCAGTACTGAGAAGATACCAGAGTCTCAGTCTTACCAGTAAGTTGATAACCCATGAAAACCAGTGTAAGTCCAATTTTTAGTATATAACTACGACTTATCTGTCTGTCTGTCTGTCTGTCTGTCTGTGTGTCTGTCTGTCTATCATCTATCTTTTATCTATCATCTATCTGTCATATAACTATCTTCATTATCATCGTCATTTCTGTATTCCTTCTATACGCTCTGTTTCTCTAAAGAACCCTAACATAGAAGGTAATGTCATATTTCTCACTACTCATCCTGCTCCTTTCCTTACTACCCTACAACTTTTTCCTTAACAGTATTATGATCTGAATATCTCTGGAAAACTAATCTGTAAAAAAAAAAGCTATTGTGCCATGGCCCACAATTCACTAATCCAACGAATATTTATGGAAGAGACTACATACAATCACTTTTGTATTGGGGTTTGATTTGATTTTTCATCAAAGAATATGTATGGTTTTATTCTCACATTGATATTGTGTATAAAACAGCCATTGATTTCCTCAAATGCCAGATGCATGGCAGAGAAAGAACAGATAGGGTGAAAGATGAATACATGCAGACATCTTCTATATGAAGACTCAAAAAGTGTCACATAATTTAGGAGTTAGGGCTCAGAAGACTGCATAACATTGGTGGATAAAGGGCAGTTTTAGGAAAATAATTGCACTTTAAGTCAAGCTTCCAGTGTGAAAATACAAGTGAACAAGGCAAAAGAGTTTAAAGCCACAGCTTATCCCTGAAATTGGACAATAATGGCAAATAACATTTGAGCAGAGACAGCACCTATTACCCCTGCTCTCCTGTCTGTGACAGTGCTATTACGCAAGTCCAGCCAACATGCAATTATGTTGAAGTTTCAATTTCCACCTTCAATTCTCATACCACTGCCCTTTACACAAAAGGTTCAGTTCAAAGGTTCCAGGGTTATTTTTTCTGATTCACAAGAGCATCCAGTGTTGCAGCGAATGTGTGTTTCTGTTACGGGAGGAAGCAGTAAAAGTGAATTTCTTTAACGGGGAAACAGCAACTATAGCAACAACAGAATAAGAAAAAATACAATAAAAAGTTATAAACTCAGCTAAAACTCATAAGTTTTTACAAAACTTGTTGGTTTCAAAATTCAATACCAAATTAGCTTTGTATGTGTGTGAGAGGGATATATATATATATATATATAGAGAGAGAGAGAGAGAGAAAGAGAGAGGGGGGGGTCTCACTTTGACTTTGTAGCTCTGGATGTCCTGGTATTTATTATATAGACCAGGTTGACCTCAAACTCAAAAGAATTCTCTTGCTTCTACTTCCCAAGGGTTAGATTAAAGGCCTGCACCACCATGCCTGGCTTAGCTTATATTTAACATCACTCTTAAAATTGACTTCAGTATAAGTTCAAATAGAATTCCTCCTAATCCACTTAGTCAATGTGAGTTGTTTTTATACGTGATCTTTTAGGCACTGGAGTTAGACACAGCAAGGAAAGCATCTGAAGTAGAGAAAAAATATGACAAGAAGAACCACTGAGTTCAACATCAGGACTCCAGGTGTCTGTCAAGTTAGACAGTGTGACTTGGTGATAGAAGTACAACAAGGAGATAAATGCAATGAAGTCACAGTTTTGACAATTAGAATGCCACTTATTCATTCATCAGAACAGTGTACCGACAGCTTTCATTATGAAAATCACAACCGAAATAAATTCACACAATTCTCAAGAAATATTCTGTTTTATAAAAACGGTAAAAAAAAAAAAACACTGATGAAGCCTAATTGAATGGTTTATATCAGACGAATTTGGCCCTATTTTCTAGAATGCAATTTAACACTGCTGAATATATCACTGCTCCTTTTATATACCAGTAGCATGTGGGTGGAGGGGTCTTGACTGGCAAGATAACACAAGCATGATAAAGCTCAAATACCTTTTTCAAAATGGAAACCAAGAAGCTAATAGCTTCCCTGGGCTGTCCTGAAGAACAATACAAGGGCATAGGCTGCAGGGACATTAGAAGTCTTTGTAAATCCCATTCCACACGCCTGGAAAAGCATGGGCTGTACAAAACTTGAGTGCTTCCTGTTGACTCAATGCCTCGATAAGACAATTGCCACAGCAAGATGGGCCCTTTGTGCCTAGGCCTCTCTTAATAACTGTTATAACAGAGGGCACAGAAGCAGAAAGTCTATCTAAATGTCTTTATGCTCATGGGTGCTGTTGAATGTTGTCCAGGCTTTCTTATGTAACAATAAACCAAAAATCTCTTTTCACCAGGAGAGAAACTTATCATGCTGCAGTAATGGGTAAAACACCATGTGCAAGCAACTTGGTAATGCACAGCCTCTTCTTTGTCTTCTCCAAGGAAATCTTCCTAAAACTGAAAGAGGGGTGATTTTGGAAGATGATAGAGAACACTTGTATACAGACTTCAAATATTTCTGGAAGAAATTATGTATAGTAGGAGTAATATTCTTTTACATCTGATATTCTCTAACATCTGTGAAAATGGCTGTCTAAAACCTCTACAAAAATCTATAAAGATTCATAAACAGACTCAGAGAGTTGCAGAAGTTTAAAAGAAAGGAAAGTAAGTACTATACTTACACAGCAATACTAAATTGGCTGAAAAAGAAATGAGGTGACGTTGGAGAACATATCCTACAAAGTATGTAATGACCAAAACCAAATTTTAGTAGAGAAAGGAAGGAAGGAAGGAAGGAAGGAAGGAAGGAAGGAAGGAAGGAAGGAAGGAAAGAAGGGAGGGAGGGAAGGAGGGAGGCAGGGAAGGAGGGAGGGAGGGAGGGAGGGAGGGAGGGAGGGAGGGAGGGAGGGAGTAAGGAAGTGTAAAATCAGCAAGACGTAAGGACACAGCTACAGGGCTCTGGGTTCCTCCACTCTCAGTGAAAGGATGACTGAGACTGAAGACAGTGACCAAAGACTATTATGAACTCTCAGAAAATTCACTCTACATTAGTAACAGATACTTTTAGAAGGAGAAGAGAGAGAGAGAGAGAGAGAGAGAGAGAGAGAGAGAGAGAGAGAGAGAGAGAGAGAGAGAGAGAGAGAACAGCTGTACCTGTACATAGAGAGATTTTGTTAGGAAAATTCTCTTTCTGGCACACTTGACTAAAGAAGTGGCAAGAAACCATTTTAAAACACATCATAGTTCCAGGATCAAAACAGTAAAAGTCTATACCTAATGGTTTAATCTGTGAACTCAGACCTAATATCAGTAGCAAATGCTCTAAGACCTGGACTACAGAATACCCCTAGCAAGAAGGAAAAGTTTAAGTCAGTACTGATTAATTGATTAATTTGTCAGTGTTCTATAAGGTGAAATTCTGTTCTGTGCCACTGATTTGACTGGACTCATTAAACATGGAGAAGTCAAGCTTGTGCCTCCCTAGAGTTTATCACTATAGACCAGTGTTCATAATATTGGAAGGTAATTGCATACTACCAATGGAGAAAGGTAAGCACCAAACCCAGCTACAAACCCTTCAATGAACAATTGTGCCTGCATACAAGATATTCACACAATAGTAATACAAAGCTTATGGGGATAACCAAAGAAATTTGATTTGATTTAGAGCCTACTCCGTGAGATATAATTCATACCTAACATGGCTTGGATGATCAAGAATCCAACACAGCTTGAGCAATCAAGAACCTGAGGTTAGATATACCTGTGACCTAGAGGAAAATCAAATAACGCTGTTCTGCTGAAGGAATATAGCAATAAAATATTATTACTCTTAGTGGCATTCTATTATACTTATAGATATATACCTTGCTAGACCATCATCAGAGAAGCTTCCTTCTGCAGCAGATGGGAACAAATGCCCACACAGCCAGACCATGTGCAGACAGTGAGAGACCCAGGACTCAGGGAACTCATAGGAAGAGAGCATAGAAAGAGTGTAACAACAAGAGGGGATAAAGCACACCAAGTCAGCAAGGCCTTCTAAACACAACAGGACCACTTCACATATGAACTCACAGAGGCAGGCAGCATGCAAAAGGCCTGCATGGGGCTGGGCCAGATGCGGTCCTAGAAGTGAGAGGAGAAATGGACACAAGCCCCATCCTAAACCCAAAAACTATCTGTAACTGATAAACACCATGAAATGAAAACTTAGTTTTCTCCAAAGGAGAAAAGAATGGGCTTCATGCCCAGTAGCAGATGGTCAAGAGAAAATGAACTCAACAGTGTTTTGGGGAGTCCTTTTACTCATAATATCATGATATGTCTTTGTTATTGGTTTGCTTGTTTATTTGTTTTTGTTGGTGGTGTTGATTTTGTTTTTTTGTTATTTTTTAACTTACATATACATCACATATACATTATGGCTTCTGTTTTCACAATAGCCACAAAAACATAAAATATCTCAAAGTAACTCTAACCAAACAAGTGGAAGACCTGTATGATAAGACCCTTAAATCTCTTAAGAAAGAAATTGAAAAAGACACCAGAGTTGTCCCATGTTCTTGGGTAAGTAGAATTAACAGAGTAAAAATGGCAGTCTTACCAAAAACAATCTACAGATTCAATGTAATGCCATCAAAATCTCAGCAAAATTCTTCACAAGCCTCTGCTTTTCTAATTTTATGGTATTCCCATGTCTGTGTGCTTGTGTTTCCCCTGCTCTTTCTTTAGCATTTTCTTCTGTTTGTCTAGTAATATTCTGATTTATTTTTTAAAATATTAGTTTATTATTCTCCCTTAATGTCCATATGTTTTCTAAAGGAACACAAAAGCATGCAGATCCAGAAGGGAGAAGGTGTAGGGAGGGACATGGAAGAGAATAATATTGCATGAGAAAAATTTATTTTCAATGAAAGAAAAAAAAACTTAAAATTCATATGGAAACACAAAAGTCTCTGAGTCTCTGATAGTCAAGAGAATATTAGTAGAGGTTCTCAATATCTGACTTTTACAAAAACTACAGGTCTATGGTAACAGCAGCAACAACAGAAACATCAGAAATGGACATAAAAATTAATAAAGGTTTAATAAAGAAGAATAATAAAGAAGAATATAAGACCCAAAAACCCACCTAGCTAAAGTCACTTGAATTTTTAATAAGACAAAAATTAAAATTTACATTGTAATAAATGCAACCTTTACAAAAATGATGTTGGGAAAACTGAAGATCTACTTGCTGAAGAATGAAAATATATTCTTCTCTGGCTCGTACAAAACTCAATTCCAAGTGTATCAAATAGTTTAATGTAAGACCTGAAACTCTGAAGTTAATATAAAACAAACAAAGGGGAACTATTCGACACAAAAGCATTGGTTATGCATTTCTGAAAGGACTCTGAGAGTTTAGCAACCATACCAGGAACTGACACTTATGAGGACGGCACAAAGCTCAGAAGCATCTATAAGCAGCAGAATTCTTATACTCTCTTCACTGTAGGAGAAAACATATCCACTCTATCTGACAGAAGATTGATGTTTGCCATATTTAAAGAATACAGAAATTGAAATAGCAACCTAATATTAAATGGGCCAATGAAATGAACATAAATGTTCTCAAAAGAGAAGTACAAATGGGTCAAGAAGAAACTTAAAAAGACACTCAAAATCTCAGCCATCAGGGAGATACATGTTAAAACTCAACTACAATTTCATCCTACTCCGGTTAAATGAATATTTTATAGAAAACAATAATAGCAGCTTGGAAGGATGATGAGAAAGGGAATTCTTATACACTGCTCCTTCATTCTCCTTTTGGAATCACCTAAAAAGTCTGAAAAGTAGAAATAACATATGACCCATCAGTATCGTGTCTGAATATATGCTTAAAGGTCTCTAAGACCAGAGTTTCTTGCATATCCACATTTATTCCAACATTCTTCACAATGGACAACTATGAACTCAACTAAGAGGTCTGTTGACAGATGAGTGGATAAGGACAATGTGGCACACATTATACAAAATGGATTACAACTCAGCAATTAACAATGAAAATAGGGCCTGGCAGTGGTGGTGAATGCCTTTAATCCCAGAACTCGGAAGGAGAAGACAGCCTGATCTACAGAGCTTCTTCTAGGACAACCATGCCTACACAGAGAAACACTGTCTCAAAAAATAAATAAATAAATTTTTAGAAGAAACCACTCAGATGCCAAAAAGTCATGTTTTATAACAATTCTAAATCCTAAAAAGGCAAATTTACTCTGTCGTAAACTTGACATTGATTTATTTCACTAGGTTCTACAAAGAAAAGAAGCAATTAAGAGCTGTACATAGAGAACTGTGAGATACATACTATTACCTACAAAGAATAAAAAATATTTTAGTAGTCTCTATACATTTACATTTATTTTAAATACTTATTTTAACCTAGTAGCAGGGGGCTAAGCTAACCTGCTAAATAATTGAATTCTCAAAGTAATTAAGAAATTTATCTTTAGCAGTCAGCAGGGAAGTCTCCTGCAATCAGAGTCCTCTACCATCACCCCCCAGCTACATCAGAGGGCCCCAGAGACATAGACCCCACCTGCACCAATTGGACGAAGAGCCTCAACAACCAGTCAGCAGGCAAGTCTACTTTAGCCAGGCCATACTACCAACAGTGGCATCAGCGGCCACCCAGAGGCACAGGCTTCCCCTGCATCAACTGGAGGAAAAGCAACCCCCTGAGGCACAGACACCACCTGCACCAACTGGAGGAAGAATCACTGCCTGTAAATACAATTCCTCCAAACCCAGGTGTATGAATACATTCAACAACATAAAGAACAATATAGCATCACCAGAAACTAGTGATTCTACAACAGGCAAGACCTGCCATCCATATGTTCCCAATTTTGTCAGGTGATCTTGTCTATTTCGACTTTCCAGGTAGATCTATATATGTTTTTCTTAGGGTTCTCCTTGTTATTAGCTTCTCTAGGATCATGAACTATAAGCTTAATATCTTTTGTTTATAGTTAGTATCCACTCGTGAGTACCATATTCATCTTTGTGGGTCTGGGTTACTTCACTCAGAATGGTGTTTTCTAACTCCATCCATTTGCATGCAAAATTCAAGATGTCATTGTTTTTTTGTTTCTTTTGTTGTTGTAGTTGCTGTTGTCTTTTCCACTGAATAGTACTCTAATGGAAATGTGTCACATTTTCTTTATACATTCTTTGGTTGTTTGGATGTGGGGAGGGGCTAGGAGAACTTGAGGGAATGGGATGGAAGAAGGACAGAGATGGGTGCAAGGAAAGAGATATCTTCATCAAGGGAGCCATTATGGGGTTTGCAAAAAACCTGGCTCTAGAAAAATTCCCAGGAATCCACAAGGACGATCGCAACTAACACTCTAAGCAATATAGGAGAGGGGGCCCCAAACTGGCCTTGCCCAGTAGTCAGAATGATGAATATCTTAAATATCACCATAGATCCTTCAGCTAGAAACTGATGGTAACAGAGGCAGAGACCTGCATTGGAGTACAGGACTGAGCTCCCAAAGTTCAGTTCAAGAGTGGGAAGAATGAGAATATGAGCAAAGAGGTCAAGACCATGATGGGTACACGCACCAAGTCTACCTGAGCTAATGCGAGCTCACCAACACCAGCCAAACTGGGAAGGAACAAGCATAGGACCAAACTAGTCCCTCTGAATGTGGTTGACAGTTGCATGGCTGGAACAGACTGAGGGGTCACTGGCGGTGGCACCAGGATTTATCCGTACTTCATGTACAGGCTTTTTGGGAACCTATTCTCTTTGGATAGATACCTTCCTCAGCCTAGATATAGTAGAAAGGGCCTTGGACCTTCCCCAAAGAAATGTGCCTTACCCTCTCTGAGGAGTGCATGGGGGTGAGGGTAAATGGAAGAAAAAGAAGTGGGGGAGGGAGTAGAAACTTGAATTGGTATGTATAGTAAGAAAATATAGTTTTTTTTTAAAAATCAAAAACAGCAAGACTTGAACATGAAGAAAACAACTTTAAAAATAACTTTGTAAAAATGATAGAGGCCCTTAAAGAGGAAATGAAAAATTCTCTTAAAGAAATGGAGGAATAGAAAAACCAAAAATTAGAATAAGTCAATAAATCCCTTAAAGAAAGCCAGGAAAGACAAGAAAAAAAAAAACCCAAACAGGTGAAGAAAAAAGTTCAAGACTTGAAAATTGAAATAGAGGCAAAAAAGAAACAGAAACTGGGGGAATTTTGGAAATAGACACAATCTAGATAAATGAACAACAACCAAAGGTGCAATCATAAGCAACAGAACACAACAGATGGAAGAAAGAATTTTAGGTGTTAAAGATATGGTAGAGGATATAGATTCATTGTCAAAGAAAATATCAAATTTAACAAATTTGTAAGGCAAAAATCCAGGTAATCTGGGACGCCATGAAGAGACCAAACCTAAGAATAATTGAGAAAGAAGAAGGAGAAGAACTACAGCTCAAACATGCAGAAAATATATTCAACAAAATCATAGAGGAACACTTTCACAACCTAAAGAAGGATATATCTATGAAGGTACAAGAAGCTTATAAAACACCAAATAGACTGGACCAAAAAAAAAATCCCCTTGCTACACAATAACCAAAACATCAAACATACAGAATAAAGAAAGAATAGTAAGAGCTCCAAAAGAAAAAGACCAGATAACATATTAAGGCAGACCTATTAGAATTATGCCTGCCCTCTCTGATCTAAGGCCAGAAGGTCCTGGACAGACATTTTAAAGACACTAAGAGACCACAGATGTCAGCCAAGACTTCTACACCCAGAAAAGCTTACAATCACCATAAGCAAAGAAAACAAGATATTCCATGATAAAAACCAGATTTAAACAATACTTAACCACAAATCCAGCCCTACAGAAAGCATTAGAAGGAAAGCTCCAACTTAAAGAAGTTAGCTACACCCACAAAATCACAGACAGCAGATAATCTCACAGCAAAAGATCCCAAAGAAGGCAAACACAAACACACCTCCACCACCACCAACAAACTCAATCACTGGTTATGAATACCCCTTAATATGAATGGACTCTCAACACGCCTATAAAATTGCACAAGCTAATAGAATTGATATGAAAACAGGACATATCTTTCTCCTGCATACAAGAAACATACCTCAACTTCAAAGACAGACCTCAGAGCAAAGGATAGGGAAAAGACTTTCTAATCAAATGGACAAAGAAACAGTCTTGTGTTAGATATCTTAATATCTAACAAAATAGACTTTAAACTAAAATTAATCAAAAGAAATGAAGAAGTACATTTCATATTCATCACAGGAAAAATCCATCAAGATGGTCTCAATTCTGAACATCTTTAAATCAGGAACAAGACAAGGCTGTCTGCTCTCTCTATATCTATTCAATATATATCTGAAAGTTCTGCTAGAGCAATAAGACAACAAAAGGAGATCAAGGGAATACAAATTGGAAAGGAAGAAGTAAAACTTTTGCTATTTGCAGATAATATATTAGTATACATAAGTGACCCCAAAAATTATACCAGGGAACTCCTGCAGTTGATAAACACCCTCATTAATGTGGCAGGATACATGATTAACTCGAAAAAAAAATAGTAGACCTCCTATATTCAAATGATAAATGAAATAAAAAAGAAATGAGGAACACATCACCCTACACATTAGCAACAAATAACATAAAATATCTTGGGGTAACTCCAACCAATAAAGTGAAAGACCTGTATTACAAGAACTTGAAGTCTCTGAAGAAAGAAGTTGTGAAGGATATCAGAAAATGGAAAGATCTCCCAAGCTCTTGGATAGGTAGGATCAACAGTAAAAATGGCAGTTTTACCAAAAGCAATCTAGAGATTCAATAAAATTCCCATCAAAATCGCATCACATTTCTTCACAGACCTAACAAAAAAACTACTCAAATTCATTTAGAAAAACGAAAAACTCAGAATTAGACAAAACAATTCTATATAGTAAAGGAAACTCAAGAGGCATTACCATTCCTAACTTCAAGCTATACTATAGAGCCACAGGAATAAAAATGGCTTTGTAGTGGCATAAAAAGAGACAGGTAGACCAATAGAATTGGATAGAGGACCCTGACCTTAACCCACACACCTCTGACCACCTGATTTTTGACAAAGAAGCCAAAATTATACAATGGAAAAAAAAGAAAGCATCTTTAATAAATAGTTCTGGTATAACTGGATGTCGACATGTGGAAGAATACAAATAGATTCAAATTTACCTCCATGCACAAAACAAGTCCAAGTGGATCAAAGACCTCAAAATAAATCCAGTTATGCTGAACCTCATAGAAGAGAAACTGGGAAGTAGAATTGAACACATTGGCACAGGAGACCACTTCCTAAATATGACAACATTAGCACAGAGACTGAGACCAACAATTAATTAATTATGCCTCCTGAAATAGAGAAGTTTCTATAGAGCAAAGGACACAGTAATGAGACAAAACGACAGTCTACAGAAAGAGAAAAGATCTTCTCCAAGCCCATATTTGTTCTCCAACATATATAAAGAACTCAAGAAACTACTCATCAAAATACCAAATAATTCAATTTAAAAATTGAGAACAGATTTAAACAGAGAATTATCAACAGAAGAATCTCAAATGGTTGAAATACAGCTAAAGAATGTTTCGACTTCCTTAGCCATAAGGGAAATGCAAATAAAAACTACCCTGAGATACCATCTTACACCTGTCAGAATGGCTAAGATCAAAAATACTAATGACAGCTTATGTTGGAGAAGTTGTAGAGTAAGAGAAACTGCTCTCCACTGCCCATGGAAGTGCAAACTTTTAGAGCCACTTTCGGAATCAATATGGTGTTTTCTCAGAAAACTGAGACTGAGAATCAATCTACCTCAAAACCCAGCACAACCACTCTTGGGCATAAACCCAAAGAATGAACATTCATGTCACAAGGAAATTTGCTCAACTATATTCATAGAATCATTATTCGTAATAGCCAGACTTTGAAAACAGTCTAAATGCCCCTCAATCGAAGAATGAATAAAGAAAATGTGTTACATTTACACAATAGAGTGCTACTCAGTAGTAAACAAAGAAACAAAAAATTGGCATCTTTAAATTTGCAGACAAATGCATGGAACTAGAAAGAAAAAAAAACATCCTGAGGAAGATAACACAAACCCAGAAAGACAAACATGGTGTGTTCTCACTCATAAATTTATATTAGACGTAAAAAAAAAAAGGATAAAAGGCTACAATCAACAACCTCTGAGAAGCTAGATAACAAGGGAGACACTAAAGACAAACATAGATGCCCCTGGGAAGAAGAAATAGACAATGTCTCCTCAGTAAATTGGGAAGGGAAAAGAGGGGTGAAGGGAGGGGAAGATGAGGAGATCATGAGGGAATGTGGTAGATGAGTTGGGGGATGGACAGAGAGGGAGAGCATGTAAAGACATACCTTGATAGAGGGAGCTATACAGAGTTGGGGAGAAACCTCGTGCTAGGGAAATTCCCAGGAATCCACAATGATGACCTCAGCTAATACTCCAAGCAATAGTGGAGAGGGTGCCTGAACTAGCCTTCTGCTGTAATCAGATTGATGAATACCCTAATTGTCATCATAGAACCTTTATCCAGTAACTGATGGAAGCAGATGCAGAGATCCACAGTTTAGCACAAGAGTCCAGTTGAAGAGAGGGAGGAAGGATTATATGAGCAAAGGGGTCAGGATCATGATGGGAAAACCCAAAGAGATAGCTGTCCTAAACTAGTGAAAGCTCACTAACTCTGGGTTGACAGCTGCGGAACCTATATAGGACCAAGCTAAGTCCTCTGAATGTAGGTGACAGTGGCATGGCTGGGGCAGACTGTAGGACCACTGGCAAGGGGACCAAGATTTATCTCTAGTGCTTGAACTGGCTTTTCAGAGCCCATTCCCTAAGGGCCCATTCCCTTGCTCAGCCTTTATATGGGGAGGGGCTTGGTCCTGCCTCAACTTGATACACCACACTTTGTTGACTTCCCTTAGGAAGCCGTACCCTTTCTGAGGAGTGGATGAGAGGTTAGGTGAGGGGAAGTTGGGGGAACAAAAGAAGGAGAGGGAAGGGGAACTGTTGTTTATATGCAAAATAAAAAACCTTTTAAATTAAAAAACAAATTAATTTTTAAACAATAGTATATTATTATGCTTTATAATAATATTGATAGTAATATAATAATATTTGTGAATCATTGTACTTGATCTGTTCATATATATTGTCCATAATATAATATTATAAATCAGTCATGTAACTATAGTTTTCTCTTTTATTGAATGAAGATTTTTGAGTTTGCAAAAATGGAATATTATACAAAATTTCACCACTTGTGAATATCACTGCTGGATCTGAATTCAGCCCTATAATTAATAACCTATTGTGATAGTTTTAATTTTGCTCTTGATACAGTACAAAGTCACTTAGGTAGAGAGTCAATGAGGGGTCCTATTTGAGCACATCTATACAGAATTGCCTGGCCACAGTTGTCACTCAATAAGGGTTGACCTAATCTACCTGGGGTGGCACAGTTCTTACCTTGGCTCAGAATTCTGACCAGCACAAGTATAAAGAGGTTGTCAAGAATGATTATGCATAAAAGGATATATTCTCCTTTCTTCTTGACTGTGTGTGAGGCTAACAGCTTCAAGTGTGCTCCTTGGTTTCCATGAAATAAAGTCTCAAATTGTGATCTGAAAGAAACCTTTTTTACCAACTGGAAATGTAACATGAATACTTGTGCCCACACTACCCCTTGTCTAGCTGCCACACTTTTGTTTCTATGTCAAAAGGTTTATTTTCTGCATTACTGAGGTTTGCTTTCACTAAAAGGAATTTGTTCAACCAGCCACCCGTCCTCCATACGGTCTGCACATCTTCCAGGAGGAAGAACAGCTTCAGGCTGTTCAAAGGTGAAGTTAAATGCTGCTATGAAATCCACTCTGGGTGTTAGTGCATATCTGCTCACAGGAATGGACTGTGAGGTGAAGTCTAAAGCTTGGCATTAAACATGAAAACTTAACCTGGTTGTAAAGCCTTTCAACAGGGGATGATAAATTCAGCTGACTAAAATAGTCACCTATCTAGAAAACAGTTACCAGGAGCAGATGTCAAAATTCAAGTTCATTCAGTTATTCATAGTCTTTCACTTAAACAGCTGCTAAAATATGTGATTGTGGGCAAAGATGCTAAGCCACTAAAGCAAACGGAGAATGACGGCTGTAAGAAATGATCTATAAATGATTATGATGATCAAGTTATAAGCAATAATTGGATTAATTATGTTAGACATTATGAGAATATACTTTGTCAAACTCCCTCTCTATTGGGCCTAGAGTAAGTAGCAATTGGATTTTCTGGAATAACATTTGGGTGAGTCAGCACTGTATGGGGAAGTATTTACATTTAAATAAGCACAGAACTCAGGCTCAGAAAAATGTAAATTTACACTCATTACATTTTAGACTATAGATACAAAATATAATATGCAATTTCTTGCACCTGGAATGAAATTTGATCTTAATCATGTCCAACACCTTGAAACAATTAGAATGGAATAAAGTTAGGCATAAAAATAGACATGCCTCTTAGTATGAATTTACAAATATTTTTAAATTACAGATTTTTAAATATTTATTTATTTATTATGTATAAATATTCTGTCTGTGTATTTTTTAACATGTACATAGATTTGTTTTGTGGTGTTTCATTGATTGTTTTTCTTAGAATGGGTGTCTCAAATACCAAAATTTTGGAATATATCTCATCGTGTGCGCAGATATCTTTGTCCTTACTGTTTTATTCTGAGTGTTGGCCTCATCCTCATCATTTGCATTATCTATAGGCAGCTTCAATTCCCCCTTCTTTGCTATAGATAGAATAACTTTTGCTTCTTTTCCCTCTTCCAGGCATACTTGTAATAGTCAGCATCCATATTTTAGAGTTACTTGTCATTTTATACCTTTTCAAATTATTTAATTATTTTTGCTACTTTGGAGTATCTACAAAGCACTCAGTTTTATTTATTATTTGAAAGCAAACAATCTCTTCCAAGATACCAGGAAGAATGTGAAAACACTGGGATGAATAAACAATGGCCTCTGCTTTTGAACAATTCACAGTGTAGTGTCAAAAAATCAGATTCAATCCTTGATATATTTCTAGCAAGCCTATAATTCATACTTTAGCATGGATGGAAAAATACTTTGGAGGTAAGTATCTGGAATATAGTAAGTTTACAAGCATAATTCTCCAACTCTGTTAAAATATTCCTGATCATTCTGCTGTATTTTAAAATTTTGAAATAAAATAATATTAGTTGTTGGGAAAACATGAACTACTATTGTAAATTTTATAGATCTAATAGCAACTTAATCTGAGGTATTTCTATGGCTCAAAAGAACTACAAGTACATTTTCTAATATTTACATGAAAAATATTATTTAAAAAATGATATACATTAAATCTCTCGTGTAAATCGATACAGAAACCCTCAGAAAAAACCACTTGGACCAGTATAGTCTGTTCAGCATTGAAAGACAAAGACTGACAGGGACTGACTTAAAAACTTACTGTGAAGCTATATTAAGATGATGTGGTAATTGGTAAAGAATAAACAAATCATTGATGGGCATTGACAGGCTAGAAAGAGAACCAAACAAATACATTCAAATAATCCTTGACAATACAAAGGCAATGTAGTGGGACAAAGATATTTTTAAATGGATGTTGGTTATTACTACCAGGCATCTACATGAAGAATTATTAATCTAAATGTCATGTATACACTCTTCACAAAACCCAACTGAAAGGGAGCCAGAGAACTGAACTAAAAATCAAGAACTCCTAGAAAAAATATAGAAAACCTGAATATTTTAGTGTGATGATAAATAAATAGATATAATTTCAAATCACGGTAAATAACGGAAATAATTAATAATCTTGATATTATTAAAATTAAGATCTTTGGCTCCAAAAAATCCTATAACAGAAATAAATATGATTCACAGTGGGGAGAAAATGATTCTGTAAAGACATACCTGAGAAAAGATTTGTTCAAAATATATACGTTATTCTTATAATACTATACAATGTTAAAAACAATAGACTCAAGGAAAAATTCATATGCCAAAAGAGATGCCTCATCATGGAATATATATCAGTGGCAAGTTAACATGTCAAAGCATGTCTAATATTAATCTCACATTGACAGGGCACAACACTGTTGGAGATGCTGAGCAACAGACTTTTTTTTTTTTGGATTTTCGAGACAGGATTTCTCCATAGCTTTTGGTTCCTGTCCTGGAACTAGCTCTTGTAGACCAGGCTGGCCTCAAACTCACAGAGATCCGCTTCCCTCTGCCTCCCGAGTGCTGGGATTAAAGACGTGCGCCACCACTGCCCTGCTGAGCAACAGACTTTTATCACTTTTGGAATGTAAATTTGCATAGACACTTTGGGATACAACCCAAGAATCACACTTCTCGACAGTTGCTCGAAGTTATTGCATGTGTGTGAATCTGCAGGAAATTGAAGCATTAATGTTTATAAATGTTTTATCTGTAAATATACGAACTGGAAGCAATTAATACCTTTTACGGTAAATGAATGGGTAGACAACTATGAAAAATTCAGACAAAAGAATAGTATTCATTCATAAAAGGAGATAAGTGTTGAATTCCTGGTCATATGTAGAGGACAACAAGAAGTGACAGATATTATTATAGCAAATTAAAGCTTTCCAGATGGCGAAGGGAGCAATCAAGAAATGATACAGCATATAGGCTGAATGGAATATTTGTCAGCTGTTAAAATCCAGAACACACATGTGCAAGTGTGCAATCACATGTATAAGTACTGAATATGCATATTTATAATCGTATAGGTAAACAAACAAGTGTAACAGCCACTATTCAAATCAACAAGTACAAATCACTAATAAATACAAAAAAATTACAGTCATTAGGGAAAAGCAATCAAAACTCCATTAAGATTTTCTCACCCCACCAGGAGGCAAGATCCATTTCTTCTGTTATTCAAGTCATGTTTTTTACCTGTGGTGCATAATCTCCTGGACAATGATAAATCAATGTTAATTTTTCAGCTATTTGTACTAAGTGAGACATTGTATGTATTAGGCTGGTGAAAAATAATAATTACTGAAATAACAGTAACCTCAAATGTCATATGGTATGCACCAACATCATTTTACTCAATATAATCTAACAGAAATTTTCTTTTGTAATTATTTTTTAAATATGTCCAAACAAAAAAACATCAATTTTAATGATGCCTTCCTTAATTCAAAAGTTAATAACATAAAACAAAGCTACCAAATTACTCTTTTAGATTTGAAAAGTATTTACTTCATGACTCCCCCCAAAAAGCCTTCACAGCAGCCACCTTGTTTTGTTTTGTAATATTTTCATATAACATCTCCAAATTTGTCAATCTTTTCCAGGCAGAATATTTTATTTCATATTCATATGATCACCATTAAATCAACTCAACTTTCAACAGATGACACATCTTAGTTTGCAATCTGAATCAAAATTTTATTGACCTCATTCTTGCATACAAAATGTGTACTACTGTTCAAAGTTCTATTTTTCTTCAAAGAATGAATCACTATTTTTCTCTCATATGCTGGTAGGTGAAATATTATATTCCAAATGTTTCAAAAATGCAAACTCATGGTGGTCTCTGTATGAGCAGAATGAAAACTACCTGAGAATCTCAGAGTCATGTATCTAGACCCAAGCAGCTCAGTGAACTGAGAAACCTCCACTCGCAAAATGACATGTGAATGTTTCACACACTCTCTTCTGTCCCACACATTAGAAAGTACACAGGGATTATTAGAGCATGAAAATCGTAGTTTCCCACACTGTTCATTTTATTGATACTTTAAAAATTTGAATTCCATTAAAACCAAGTGAAATCAATATCAAGTTAGAATCACAGCCCAGGCTTCCTAACTTACAATTAATTCTCAGTCAAATATGAATTAATATTTGGCTAACTCATTAATTCAGGAATATCAGAGCTAGCTTCCCAAATACAGTTGGGTACTTACTTTTCCTGAGCTAAAGAAAGAAGAGGGCAAAGCAGCAAGAGGGAAAATACTAGATGGGGCTATTGACACAGTGCTGTCCTGTGAAAGGCACCAGGAAACACAAAGAAAGATCCACTTCTGATGAAATGAGGAGTGGAACAATTTGAAGTAACAATCTGATGAGGCACCAAAGCAGAGGAAACAATTGCAGATGTATAAAGTTCTAGAAGGGTGAAGAACATTTTGCTAAGGAAGTTTCTTTTACTTCTGTCAAATGAAAAGGAATATCAGATAAAAAAGGGAAAATATATGAGCTTGTATTGATGAAGCATTCAGGTCCATGGAATACATCAGGTATAGATCAGGGCAAAATGATATCACCAAGCAGATAAGGAAACAGGAGCCAAGGTCTGCATTTAGCTGGATATGGAAAAGCTAAAGGTGTGGAAGACTTTAACATGACCCTGTGGTTTTTAACTAAGTTTCTGACCAGACAGAACAAAATGAGGAAGGTCAGGACAAAAGGCGGGATAATGCAGATTTCAGAGAGATCTGTGATAGATATAATTATGGTATTTTTTCAAGTTTTCTTTTATTTATTAACATAAGTCATGAGCACCTTAATACTTAGTCAATGAAGCTTACCTCATGACAAGGAAGTTTCTGACAGTTTGGAGGGTGGCTAAGGCTCTGCATTTAAACTACAGTAATTACTACTACAAACTTGTGGTTTCTGTATTCCATGGACAGCCTCCCTTTAGTTCAGGAGACAGAGGGAAGCATAATTGCTTTAACTATAAACAGTATAGTGCTATTAAATATAAACCACAGTTCATTTATTAAAATGTTTTGCCATAAAGATTGATGGATCCAAAGTGCACATCTGCAAAAGTTAATCCAGAAGTCCTTTGAAAGACTTTCCATGAGTTTCTTATCAACCGTGACACTTTATATCTGAAAGTGTATGGCACATTATGTTTCTCAGTGGCATTGTTCCAAGCACTTCCATAACTAAACGTACTCGGAAAATATTCCATTTAATTAAAACTAACAATAATTGGGCGCTTGTAATTAAGACTAGGGCTTGGCTTTATTTCTCGGTGTTTGATGCAATGAAAGTCAATGATGTGCAAAGAGAGAGGCTATTGTGTTCAACTGTGGAAAACTCAGAGTGAAGTGAATCCTGCTTCAGGCTGTAAACATTTTTGATAAACAGATATAGCTGGAGCATTAATATCTTAAACTGACCCTCATCTTATTTCAAGAAATTCATTTTTTTCGTGTTTACCCTATTAGAATTTACCAGAGAACCCTGGCATTAATCAGTAGAAATGCCAGACAACCATGAGTTGATTTAAAAGTCATATTATTTTTAAGGGAGCATCCCAAGTTGCTTCTTTCATCATTCTGAGTTTGATTTATTTTATTGCTGTCCTTGATTTCCATATTTGCTTTACACAGACAATTCCTATGCAATGGAAGTCTATAAAGGGACATGTTTTATGAAATGGAGTATAGACATGAATATACTACCAACATTTTCTTTCTTTTTCTTCTCTCATATATTAAATCCAGACCAGTCTCCCCTCCCTCATCTCCCACAGTTTCTGCCCCATAAACCCTTTCTCCCCATCTACCTCTCCTTCTGACTCCCCACATTTAAGAGCAGGCCTCCCAGGGATATCAACCAAACATGGCATAATAAGGTGTAACAAGACCAGGCTCATACCATCATATCAAGGCTGAACCAGGTATCCCAGGAGAAGGAATAGGTTCCCACAAGTAGGCAAAAAGAGTCAGAGACAGCCCCTGCTCCCACTGTTAGGAGTCCCACAAGAACATCAAGTTACTTAGCCATATCACACATGCCAAGGACCTAGGTCAGACCTCTACAGGTTTCCTGATTTCTGTGAGGCCACATGAGTCCCAGTCAGTTGCTTCTGTGGGTCATGTTCTTTCAGTGTTTCTGACCCCTCTGCTCTCTCTGTTCCTGTTCCTTCTTCCCCCTCCTCAGTAGGATTCCCAGAGCTCTGCTTGTTGTTAGGCTGTGGAACTCTGTGTCTGCCCCCATCAGTTGCTGGAAGAAGTCTCTCTGGTCTCTTTGATGACAATTTTGCTAGGCTCTGATCCCAGAACACTCTGAAGGCAGGACAAACTTTGTGTCAAAGATTTTGTGGTCAGGTTGATGTACCGGTGTTTCTGCCAGTTTAGGCTCTTTGTCCCCCGTAACCAGAAATCTTAACTAGGGTTACTCTCATAGATTCTGTGGAGTTTCCATTCCACGAGGTTTCTGCCTCATCCCTGAAATGCCCCAAATTCCAGAATGGACCAGCTTATTAAAATTAGCTTGTGCTTATAGTACATGCACACATTTTTTTTTGTTATCTAGCATCCTTATTTTGAAAACCTGCTCCTACCTCACAATTGTAATATAAAATATGCTATGTTCTGGTTGTTGAAAAGAAGTAATCATGAACTGCTTTTACATAACGAATCGAGAAGAATAAAAACCATTCAGGTAGTCTATGTTCCAATGCTACAACTATTCCCTGTGGAAATGAAGAAGACAAGGTATAGGTCACGTTCCCAGCAGAGCCAGCTCTGCACACAGCCCATTCACAGCTGGCGTGGGACTTTATTTACCACCGGGAGCTACCTCATGGGGTCTGCTCATGGGAGATATAACTTGATGGTAGCGGAAAATCCTTAGAAATGGTTTGGAATTGAACATTGCGAACAGGCTTAACATCAGGAATAAAAATCTCAGACTGGTGAACATCTTAAGGCTAATCCTTGGCACCACCTGAATGAGCATCTAATACACATGGCCTGCACCTTATTCACGGACGCAACTTTAACAATATTCTACAGGAAAAATACCCATGAGGTACCTCAAAAAGTTTATTTTGCTGCCCATAGTGAGACTTTAAACATAACCTCTTAAAACAGTATGTATTATTGTTTGAAATATTATAACATTATAACTCATTCATATGTACATATATAGATAAAATTACTTGAAATTAGTGTTTATAAAGACTGAATAACTTGTAAAAATGCAGAGAAACTAAATTTCAAGAAGGTAAATTTTAACTTCTATGTGTGATTACAGATGTATTCTTCATTAATACTGGCTTTTTTTTTTATTTGAACTGAAGTAACAAGGAATAATACTATTACAGCCTCTCAAGACAATTTCACTCAATTGATTGAAAGTATATTTCAATTTAACTTGAAATTCTTCATTTATATAAAAATGAATACTTTTCAACCCTCATTGTTTCATGGAAACACTAATTGAGGGACCAGAAAATGAGATTACTCAATGGGTAAAGAAGCATCACACAAAACCTAATATCTACAATGCAGATGAAGAGACACAACTCCATTAAGTTATCCTTTGATATACCTAGCCTGATACAACAACAGTGCACACACACACACACACACAAACACACACACATAAATTTATAAAACACATATTATCAACTACTCAAGCACACAAATACTTTGGCAAAAGTTGAGGGAAATAGGGGAAGAATTATTATATGAGGCGCTTGGAGAAGGAGGAAATTATTGATGAGGGTAGAATGAAGAGTCTGCATTACGTATGAGATCCATGTCTGACACCAAGCAGTACAGCATGGAGGGAGACACTATCCACTTAGTGAAAGGGTTAGGGACTTGATTCAACGTGTAGAAGAAAGCATCATGGGACCCCCTTCTTGGTGAACCCCAATATCAGACCAGTCTTCAATGCCTCAGATAATGCAAAACCCTCACATACCCCCTCAAGGCTTATCCCAGCACCAGGTGTTATGTCTCTTCTTAGAGATACCACAGACTTGCTACTGAAGACCAGGACACCAGATACACAGGTCTTAGCATCAGAGGATATGAGAAGTCAGGATGAAGTCTTTAAAGTCCATGTTCTCTGACCTTTACTCCCAAGTTAAATTATGTTACTAAGAAATCAAATATCTGTACCATATGTTTTCTGAACACTTTGTGGATAAACATTTTGTAACTTCTATATTAATGCCACACTCTCTTACTTCCTGTGGAAGAATGGGCAAGACAGCAGGACTTCTATACATACTTCAAGACCTTTTATTAGAACATATTCATATATATTAAAACATATCATTTATTGCTATGGCTCATTAATATTGAATGTCTGGAAGCTTTCAGTGTCTCATGCAATAGTACCCACATTTTACACAATTACTTACTATATTGTGTTGTAGTTTGGTGTAGAATTGGCACCAACATGGTTGACTAAATCCACTTAAAACTTGAGAGAGCTTGAGAAGTAATTCTAGACACAAAAGTACAAAGTTTAGCAAAGCTTCTTGCTGTTTGCTGGCAGTGTGCAAAAGCTCCTTTAAGAGAGGCTTCTTGACTCAGTGGCAGCAAAAACAAAGTCACACCATTTTGAAATGTGGACTTTCTGGGCCTTGCTGCCAGCGCAACCTCTGGCTCTTTCAGAAGACCCGGCATTTGAATGGGGTTTGTGAGCAATGTGCTATGGCTTGCATGGTGGCAACATGGATGAGTGTTCATACTTGGCTCAATTTCTCCTTTTTATTTGGCCCAGGATGCCAGCATATAGGATAGTGCCATTCATAGTTAGGGTGGGTCTTCCCACCTCAGAAATTATCCCTCACAAATTCTCAGAAGTGTGTCTGCTATGTGAACCTAGGTTTTGTAAGTTGATAATAGTAACCATAACAAGGAGGAAACTTTATGTTTCCTAGTAATGGACCAGATTTAGAAACAGATATAGAAACTAAATAAATTGTCCACAATATTTAAGAGTATGCATCAGACCAAGAAGCCAAAGAATAACATATTCCCATGAATGATCTATTGCTCTGGGTGTCTAAGAAATAAAGAATTAATATAAATGACCAATTACACTAAGCATTGTAATTGTGCTTCTTTATATTTTTAAATTTCTTTCTTAACCCACATTAAATAAGCACAGAGAGTATAGAAGTTTTAAGTCATGAATTTAAATATGTGAGACATATGCAAATATGTGCACACACACACTTATAGCTTTCCACATCTAGAGTCTAATGTCACAACAAAAATGTAGCATTTAATTACGGGTACTGTCCCTGAATGGCCATACTAACAGATTATTAAATCCAGCAACCCATTTTGGTTTAAAACATATTTGTACCAAGACCATGCTTGCTAAAGAAGAAATCTGGAAGTCCAAGTGACTGCTGATCACATATTAAAAAATACTAATCAAGAATTTATCACATGAAGATTTTCCCAGAGTATCTATGTAGTATCTACATCGCAGACAAGTATCTTGAAGACACACATACATGTACACATGCACACAACACAAGTTCTCAACTATTAGCAAAATAAGCATGTAGTTTAGAAAATATACATTATTATTCTAATAATACAGTTGGATCTCATTATAAATAGGAATTCCACCCTGGGAAAGATTTTGATTATAATGAAGTAAAATTAAACTTTCTTCATCATTAGTAACAGAGACTACCAAGATAGTTACTTTTTTTTCTTTGAGTTTTCTATAGTAATCCTACATCTACAAAACCACTGCAAGTGGAAAATTACAACTGTAATTATGTTTGTCCTTTTATTTTTGAGCAGGTGAGTATTTTTCAAATAGACTATATAATAAAAAACATAAGTGATATCTGGTTTAGAATATGTTAAATTTGGATAAAAGCCCATCTTCTAGAATACTACTTTTACTATCATATTTCTTCAAGATGTTCATTGCATCCCCTAGCATGTATTTTTCTCTGCTAAATATGTATATGTTTAAGAGGTAGTCGTAATTTAGTCTTGCAAGTTGTTTCAAAAATAATTTGCAACAGTGACAATCAGCTCAGAGTTTTGTTGTATGAGAGCAGGTAGATAGTAGAATTAATGAATCAGGCAACACCTTTTAAATTATATTTTTCATAAAACAAAAAGAAGAAATGCTATATTCAAAGATGTTACATCAGGTTCAAAGGATTTAGTTTAATATATAGTTTTTCTAAAACCATTTCTTTCTGGTTATACAGCACAGACTTTGTTTAATTAGTGTTATATTCAGTCTCCAACAAAAGTCAAGATGTATAAAGTATACAACACATGTTAATTAAGTGAATTAAAGATGAAAAATATTGAATTTGTCTGGTTGTCTGACATTAGGTGGCACAGAAATACAAAATATACAGTTAAAACTTGTGAATGTGTAGTAAGAGATCATTTATGTCTTATATCTCAAAAGTTTTATATTTTAAGACATTTTATGCTTCGTTTTAATTTTAAAGAATTATGAAACACGTGTATAAATATTTTTCTTCTAGTGATAAAATATCAAAGGTATATATTGAAATTTTAAGCCTTCAATCAGTTAATGAATAATCATCAAGTGCCCTGACTGAAATAGAGCAAGATTCCAGACAGAAGGTTTTCTCACGTGCAGTTCATTAATGAATTTCCCAACGTTTTCTTTTATGGGTTCTTTTTTTTATTTTATTTATTTATTTATTTATTTATTTTAGTTTTTGAAAAAAATTCCCGCCTCCTCCCCATTTCTCATTTCCCTCCCCCTCCTCCCACAAATTGCCCCCTCCGCCCACTCTCCTCCCCCTCTCCCCCCATTCCCCCTCCCTCTCGAGAATGAAGAGCAGTCCAGATTCCCTGCCCTGCGGGAAGTCCAAGGTCCTCCCACTTGTATCCAGGTCCAGGAGGGTGAGCATCCAAACAGGCTAGGCTCCCACAAAGCCAGTTCTTAGGGTTGGCAAGAGACTTGACTCTAGAGGGGCTCGCAGGTGTCCAGGGAGATGTCCCCAGATAGTACCTTGGGCAACTGAGCAGAGGGAATCTGAAATGACCCTATCCTATAGCCATACTGATGAATATCTTGCATATCACCATAGAACCTTCATCTGGCGATGGATCGAGATAGAGACAGAGACCCAAATAGGAGCACCGGACTGAACTCTTAAGATCCAAATGAGGAGCAGAAGGAGGGAGAACATGAGCAAGGAAGTCAGGACCACGAGGGGTGCACCCACCCACTGTGACAGTGGAACTGATCTATTGGGAGCTTACCAAGGCCAATGGGACTGGGACTGAATAAGCATGGAATGAAACCGAACTCTCTGAACATGGCGGACAATGAAGGCTGATGAGAAGCCAAGGACAATGGCACTAGGTTTTGATTCTTTTATGGGTTCTTGTACAAAAACCTAAAAATATTTTCAACATTTTTACCTGAGTACATTTTTCTTTTTTAATTTTTTAAAAATTATTTGTGTCTTTCACATCATGCATCTTGTTCTCATTCATTTTCCCATCCCTTTGTAACCTTCCCCAAAAATAAAATAAAATAAAATTTAGGAGAAATAAAACCTGATAACCATGATTCTGGATCTGGGTAGCTCTGCAGGGATGGTATCCCACCAGTTCTCCCCCTGTCCTCACCACCAAGGTGAGTTCTGAACATTGCCCTAGTAAGTTCACCCCGTGAAGCAATGAACAAGGTGCAGGGACTGGGACATCTCTCCCAGTTTTATGACCTCACACAGATAGGGCTGGGGGAAGGGGGAATGTCCATCCCCCCACCCATACCATCATCTGGTAGATAAGGAATGGTGTTACATTTCCAAGTAACTTGGTTCCAGTCCATATACATTCCTGTCAACACGATCAGGTCTACTCTGCTGCCTAGATGAGGTGCAGGGCCCACTTTCCTGAGTGCTGCGGCTGGTAAAGGGGACAGTCAGCGCCGTTGCCCATCACAGGTGGTAGAAGCAAGGGGAAAGGCATCTTTCCCTCAACCTCCCCCCACCACACCATAGACAAGGGAGACAGTACCCTCCCTTCTTATGCCCTCAGGGCAGGTTCACCTGAGCCCCTGTCTACAGTGTCAACTGTACTGTGCTGCCCACCTGTGCTGCCCAACTCTTCCTAGTGCTGCAGCAGGTGAGAGGTTGGGTGAGGTCCCCCATCTGCTGCCGGTGGGCAAGGCACAAGGGGAGAGGGCATATTTCCCTCACTCACACCACCACAGGGCAGACAAGATGGATGTAACCTGCTCTCCCATCCTCACGCCCTCAGGGACAGCTTGCCCATGCCCCTCAAACACAACCAGCTCTACTGGGCTGCCCAGGTGAAGTGTAGGACCATCTCTTCTGTGTGCTTCGGTCAGTGAGGGGTAGGACCAGTTCGCCCTAGTGTTGCAGTCAGTGGGGGGAGGCAACTCTTTACAGCCCTATCCTCTCTGCGGTTCACGGCATCAGGTGTCACAGATAACAACACAGACTGGGACTGCATCAGGGTGATGAAAGCAGATATGGGCTCCAGCAGCAGCCATGGCTCTGGGTGGCAATGAAGCCAACGACATCAGCCTGCTCCTCACTGCTTTTATCTCTTCAGATATGCCACCAGACAACAGGCAGACCCCAGTTTTCTACTCAGAGCCTGGAACAGAAGAGTACCCAGGCCTGTATACGGATTTCTCTGTCCTGCACCGCCCATTATGGCGCTGGGCAGGACCATGCTTGAGACATTTTTCTAAAATTGAATTTTCGTAAAAAACTTTTCCAGATTCATGTTTTAATATGGTAATAAAAATGAGAGGATATGCGTGAGTGTGTGTGTGTGTGTGTGTGTGTGTGTGAAAGAGAGAGACGCAGAATATGTTGTGTTTGTGTGACAGAAAATATATGTGAGTGTGCTTTCTGTAAAATAATAGGTCCTTTTGTAAACTTTGATGGGAATGCAAATGAATTTTTGTGAAAATATAATACTGAGTCAGTGTTAAATTAAATGAAAAATAAACAGAAAGAGGAAAACATATGTTATGTATTATAACTTAGATGTGAACTCTAAAACTAACTGAAGTAGAAAGGTAACAATATTACCAAAGGTTAGGAGGAGTGTGCACAATTCAGCAGTAACAATCAAAAGGTAGAAAGCTTCCTTTAAAGAGAAAGAATGATTTTCTTTCTTCTTTGAGTTTCTTGCCAAGATGCTGAATATAGTGAATCATTTGTTCTATCAACATTTCTAAATTACAAAGGGAATAAATTCAAATATTCCTACCACAAGAAATGGTTAGTATTTGAGATAATGGGTATGTTGACAAATGTGGCTGAAATGGTTCTCTTTATATACACAAACTGTAACATTATTTTATACATTCAAACATAAGACCAAAAAGAAATGAAGGGATTTGAATTTCCAGATGGATTATAATTGAAACTTCAATACTCTACTAATCTAGGCCCTGACATTTTCAGACTGATCTCTAGTCTTTGCTTTTCCCAGAATGGAATATCCATAAACTTCCTTCTGACTATGGATGTATCACAATTGCTTTTTTATCAACAAACTTCATGTATGTTGTCATGTGACATCCTTTAAAACTTGTTCAGTTGAAGAGTACATCATACTTTTGAAAATGATCTGAAACCATAGTAACAGAAAGCAAATATAACAGTATTTTTCATTTCGCAAACATAGAAGACTTTTCACTAAAAGAGAAGAAGTTTATAAACCTGGGAAGGAAAACAGGGTGTGGAGGCAAAGGAAGGATTTATAAAAAGGGAATGCGCATTATTTGATCTAGATATTATACTTATGTGGCAATAATAAAACAATAAAAATAAATATGTAAATGCAAAAATAGTTTTACATTAAAAAATAAAATCAAATTTTTCTTCAAATTTTCCCCTTTACTCATGCTGTTTTATGATCTGCATTATTCCTTGCTCCATATCCCCCAAGTATATTGTAAAAAACATTTTCAGAGTATATATATCTATCATACATGAGGTCTTAAACACTTGAAAAATACTTCTAATTTTACTTTTGGCTATATGTATTCCCACACTAAATAATAATTGAGGGAAAAATTCAACCTCCAAAATGTTGAAAATATAATCCTGTTTTATTATGCTTAGTATCCATGGATTTAATTCAACTCACAATCAAATAAATGTGTGATTTTTTTCGCTTTTAACTTAGTAATATATCATTGATACTCTAGAAAGAAAAGCATTAAAACAAATGAGACTACCTTTCCCTCCAAATCACTGTAATCAAAAACTCTTTGATAATTATAGGCATTTTACAATATGACATTAAACATAGCTATCTATGCAAGGAAAGTTCAGTTATTCAGAAATCTAAAATTTGCATGGTGTGAATTAATTGAAAAACAAGACTTTTCCAATATTTTAAAAGACAGAGACATTTTGGCTTATTGTCATGGTTAAAAAAATCTTTAAATTGTGATATATATTTAGTTAAAAGAGCACTCGACTATTTTATTGTCAATTTAAGGAAAACACAATCCTGTAGATATGATGGGGCTTTTTCATAACTCATAAATCTGGACAACAAAACTTTGAAAGACACAAGGCATAGTCTATTTCCATGATATAAAGTTTTATTATCTATACTACATAAACCATAAATCAAGTTAAATTTCATTATTTATCCACTGCCTTTGGCAAGTCTTGTAAGTTTAAAAGGAGAATAAATTTGTGCTCCTCTTGTAGCTAAGGGTCAGCTGGTGAGAGCAATTATGCAAGCGAAACACGCTCTGCATGCTGACCCAAGGACAAGAGTGAACAGCTAAGTCTAGATAAGGCATGATCAGAGAGATTCCTGCAGAAGAAGAAATGTGTGAACACAATTGTCAATCAAAAAAAAACAAATCACCTGAAAACAATGGAAGACTAAAGAAAGATATTCTAGAGAAAGCCAAAAGTATATACAAAGGAGCATCAAAGTGAAGCTGAATGAGCCACTTAGCAGTTATGGCAGCTGGTAAAACAGTCAGTGGAAACATTGAAGTGGGACGCCATATCTTAAAAACTAAATAAGTCCAGAGAGTCCTGTTTTATCCCATGCTTCTTCCGTCACAGTCCAGCTGGCCTTGGTGAGCTCCCAATAGATCAGCCACACTGTCTCAGTGGTTGGGTGCACCCCTCGTGGTCCTGACTTCCTTGCTCATGTTCTCCCTCCTTCCGCTCCTCATTGGGAACTTGGGAGCTCAGTCCGGTGCTCCTGTGTGGGTCTCTGTGACTATCTCCATCCATCACCTGATGAAGGTTCTATGGTGATATGCAAGATAATCATCAGTATGGCTATAGGATAGAGTCATTTCAGGTTCCCTATCCTCAGCTGCCCAAGGAACTAACTGGGGACCTCGCCTTGGGCTCCTGGGAGCCACTCTAGGTTCAAGTCTCTTGCCAACCCTAAGGTGACTCCCTTAACTAAAAATTGTGCTTCCGTGCTCCCCTATACAACCTTCCTTTATTCCAATCCTCCTGTTTCCCCAAGTTTCCCTCATCCTCCCCTTCTCACTTTTCTCTCCCCTTCCCCCGATACTCCCATCCCCCCCCCAAGATCCCAAAATTTCTCCCCGGCAATTTTGTCTACTTCCCTTAGTCAAGAGAATAATTATATGTTTTTCCTTGGGTTCACCTTCTAATTTAGCTTCTTTAGGTTCACCAATTATATACTCCGTGACCATTATTTATGGCTAGAAACCAATTATGAGTGAGTACATCCCATGTTCATCTTTTTGGGTCTGGGATACCTCACTCAGGATAGTGTTTTCTATTTCCATCCATTTGCATGCAAAATTCGAGAAGTCATTGTTTTTTACCGCAGCGTAGTACTCTGATGTGTATATATTCCACAGGGAAGGGAACCCTGACTACTCTTTGGACTGGAGAGGGAGGGTGAGAGGAGTGGGGGGAGGGGGAGAAGGGTGGGAGGAGGGGGAGGGAAATGGGAGGCTGGGGGGAGGCGGAAACTTTTTTCTTTTTCTCAATAAAAAAAAACTAAATAAGTCTGGGAGCCAATAAGGTCAGTTGAAAAAGAAGGTCTTGACTATGATTATTGGGGACTAGAATTATTTCTCATATACATTGTGAAAAACGATAGAAAGAAATGGAATATTTTTCCTCAAGATTTACTGAAGGGTGATGCTGAACCAAGTTAAGTGGAGTATTTTATAGATTAAGATATAGATATTCTGTATGATGAAGATGCAGGAGTCAAATAGAAAAGCATGAGTATAACATCATCTGACAATCATTTTTTTATCTTGCTTTTTTGTTATAAACAACCACAATTATTACTCAATTAACAAATCAAAGTAGTCTCTAATTTAGTAGTATGACTCAACCTAGAGAAAATTACTATTAGTGAACCCTAATCATATTACCAACAATGTTCTAAATCATTTAGCATTTATCTTCCTCTGGTTCTCAAAAATACACTAAAATTTGCATATGTTATGTATTAGCAATGTTTCAGATAACATTTAACACCTACATTTCCAGGTTCTGGCTATTACAAATAATGTTGCTATGAACATAGTTGAACAAATACTTTTGTAGTATGATTGGGTAAATCTTGGGTATATTCCCAAGAGTGGTATTGCTGGACCCTGAGGACTCCCAATTTTCTGAGAAACCACCACACTTATTTCCAAAGTCGTTGCACAAGTTTGCATTCCCACCAGCAATGGATGAGTGCTCCCCTTACTCCACATCCTCTCCAGCATAAGCAGGCTATCCTTGGTGTTTTTGATCTTAGCCATTCTGACAGGTTTAAGATGGTATCTCAAAGTTGTTTTGATTCGCATTTCCCATGTCCAGTTGAAGAGCGAAAGGAGGGAGTATATGAGCAAGGAAGTCAGGACCACAAGGGGTTGGTATACCCACTGAGACAGTATGCCTGATCTAATGGGAGCTCACCAAAGCCAGCAGGACTGGGACTGAATGAGCATGGGATCAAACTGGACCCTCTGAATGTGGCTGACAATTGGGACAGACTGAAAAACCAATGATAATGGCACTGGGATTTGTCTCTACTGAATTTACTGGCTATTGGGGATCCTAGTCTGTTTGGATGCATACCTTCCTAAGCCACAGGGCAGGGTACCCTGCCCTCTCTTAAAAGTGGAGCGGGGAGGAGGAGATGGGAGTGGGAGGGAAGTGGGAGGAGGGGAGGAAGTGGAAATTTTGATTGGTATTATTTATAAAGTAAAAAAAAATAAAAACGTTAAAAAAATAAAATGAAGGACATTTTAATATGAAATGTCCTTTGTCTCTTAAAAATATTTAACATGCACCTTCTTCATTTTAGAGACTGGTCTTAGGATGTATCATTGATTAAAGAATTAGAGCTCTCTTTGTATCCATTATTTTTTACTGATATCAGTATCCTAGCTCATCTCAGAAAACTGTTTGACTTCTGTAACCCTTAATGCTGAGGTCTTAAACTCCTTTATACAACAAGCATGAGTAATAATTGCAGCTCTTATTTCCATAAAATTTGGTGTTTTAGTTGTTTTGAACCTAAAATAAGTCTCTTTAGATATTGTATTTTATAGCAAAGATGTCTTGACCTTTTGTAAGCAATTTCTGTTCTTATTATATGAGTAAAAATCAGAATATTGCTAACATTGCTAACCTGAAAATCTAACTCTTCAACTCACCATTCCAACTTCTACCACTTAAAATATTTCAGCCTCCAGATACAGAATTTAATTAAAGTATAAATTGCATTTTAAGATCCAACTTTTGGTAACAATAGTGATAATGACCTTATGAATGATCTGCTGCACTCTTACATTTTAGACACCTTTATATTGATTTTTCAGTTGGTCAACACAAAGTTCAAGAAAATTAAGTAGACTATCTATGATAGCCAAGTATGATACTCATTGTGAATTTAAAGAGTACTTATATGTGTGTGTGTGTTTCTCAATGATTTTATATTGTACCTAAAGTAGCCTTCATCTGTTCATGTCAGATTTTTGCAATGTACACGCACAAACTTGTTGTATTGATTGTCATTCATTTAATCACCAACCTCTTGTGTGCAGGTTCGTTACCAAGACTATATGAAGATTTTAAAAATATGAAGACATTTTTGTTATTATAAAATTCAGAAAAAGACAAAATATAACAATGGCCATAACATTTACAATAACTTTTTCTATCCAATTGAACAAACTGGGTATATATTTAGCATGCTAATAACATGGAACCCAAGTCTGATGTGGAAGAAGCAGGACAGAAATGAGAGCGAAGCAGATAATAGAACACTTAAATATGGCAAGCCTTGCTTCAGTACTTTATGTTTGATTTCCCTTAAACCACAAAGAAACCCTGTGAGACAGACATTGTTATTTGTCCATGTTTTACATTTAAACAAATTAAACAAAGATTGTAAGAAATTAAGCAGAAGTAATTTTAAGAGTAAGAAAAAGGAAGTTCAATTGTAATCTTTCAACTAACACTATTAGAGAATAAGTCACATGAGTTTATTTCTAAAGTTCAAATTTCAAACTAGAGAGGGGTGTTTGAATCCATAAAGACAGCTTTATAGAGCAATGTTGTGTATTTGATAATTGCACACTAAATGCATTCTGACCTTCATGGTTTCCAGCCTCAATTGGTTTCTAAATCCTCTCAGAATACTTTACTCCTCCTACAAAGCCTGCAATTTCTCCCTAATATCATTTCCATGTCTTTCCAGAATATACTACTTCTTTCTCACTCTTATTGTATAACATTGCTTTCTGCTTCATAGGAGATAATCAATTACTGTCTGTAACCACTTGAAGTGCCTGCCAGTACATATAAGTCATCATTATTCTTTAAAATACATTGTTCTGTATTCACTGGCGTTTTACAAAATAAACCATTGCATGAAAAACCACTCTATAATCACGTGACCTTCTAAATATAACAAAGGTGACTAAGCAACCAAACACGAGAAAGTCAGGAATCAGGAACTGAGTGAATGTGTAAAGAAGGAATTTGTGTGAGCAAACAAGCATAAACAAATTCTAGATGTAAAAGATCAAAGGATCTAAGACTACTCTGAAACCACAATCCTTCCATCAGAGAGTTAGCACAACTCTGAATTTAGTCCAGTATAAGAATCTGACGTTTAAGGAGAGCAGCTTCACAGCAAATGAAACGAGGCCATTGAGTTCCTAACTACATCTCCATTCCCTAGATAAGCACAAACTTCACCTTTCATATGTCTACCTTGTAACAATAGATTTAGGGTCTTATCACAGGAAAAAAAAGTATAGTGTCTCATTGTCTGAAAAGAGATACCTCCATGACAGTCTCAGATTTTACATTTGTATGTCTGTGTCAGTGAAGGCAATGGGTAGCAGTGCTTCTCTCCTTATAGTTAAATGACCTACAGAGATTAGAGGTTGAGGCAGACAGACATGAGATGGAAGAGGGGGGAGAGGAGCAGGAGAAAGAGAAACAGAATGAAGAGGAAAGGGGATAAGATAGAGGGCAGTACACATAATCCATAATCAGTATTTATGGCACTAAACCCACAAGGGTTTTATAGTTGTAGTGATTGAATCTAAAAGTCATAACATTGAATAAGCATCATGTAGAGCAAGAGGAAGTTCTAAGAATTCAAGGGGTAACTTTTTTCTCTGTTTTATATACTAAACTTTCTATTTCAAGTTCACCCCTCCTTTTGTTTTCTATGGATAGAAAAAAATCTCTTCTTGAGATCAGTCCCCTCTCCCTTCACACAGAATCTTGTCTTGCCCAACATTATCAGAATGCTAGCTCTAAACGTTCCTCCTCTTCTCCACGTCTTCAGTAGTTCTTTCCTCCTGACTCTTTCTTTGCAGCTTTTAGACAAGTCCAACTCTGTCACTCTCTAACAGGCAGTGACTTGTTTCTCCAGCACAGTAGACACTTTTAAGTCAGTGCTTTTCTTTGATCTATGATTATTTGAAATATCCTGTTTCATGGATTTTGTATTACTTTCTTCCTGTCCATCTCTTCTGTCATTTACACTGAGAAATATTATTGTCCTAAACACTGAAACTCCTTAGCAGTTTAGCTCAATATATACTTTCTTCTCACCATCTAAATTTTCCTTTGAAATTCTATTTATTTCTACAGGAGATCTTTGTGTCAAAATTTTCCGAATGATGTTATTTGCATATATGTTTCCACAGCTGACCACTGATAAGGGATAACCAATCAGTGCACTCTTCCATTACATAATTTCTGCCTTCCTTTTCCTTCCTCCAAATTCTCTTTTTCCAATCTATGACCTCTTTATTTTTTTTTAATTCGACAAGGAACAAAAGTGGTAATGGAAGAGTTTTGAGTGAGAAAAGAGAAGGGAGCAGAATGATGTAATATGTTATAGGTAACTCAAACCCAGAAAGAGAAGCATCCTATGTACTCACTCATAAGTGGCTTTTACACATAAAGCAAAGAAAATCAGCCTACAAGTCATAATCCCAGAGAACCTAGACAATAATAAGGATCCTAAGAGAGACACACATGGATCTAATCTCCATGGGAATTACAAACAGAAAAGATCTCTTGAGAAAATGTAGAGCATGAGGACCATGGGAGAAGATTGAAGAGGAGGGGAAAGGACGGGAGGGAAGCAGAGAAAAATGTATAGCTCAATAAAATTAATAGAAAAGTTTTAAAAAATCTTTTTTAAAAAATAAAAAATAATATCAAATTTAAAATAAATAATTTTTAAATTTCTTGAATATGTGTTATAAATTCAGTCCTCTTACCTAATAAATATATAGATGGCCAAACTCATCACAGTAGATCTAGTCTATAGAGATGTCTCAGCAAGTACTAACACCATCATTCTAAACTCATCAAGGTAGATCTAGTCTTTGCAGATGTCTCAGCAAGCACTAACACCATCATTCTAAAAATCTATCAGGCACAATTATTTTTAAAACTTTCCCAAATTTGCTGTGATGGTGTACAACGAGATAAGGAGAACAATTCACTGAACCAACTTTTTATCTTGTTCTTTTTTATACCAGCATTATTGTAGGCATTGAGTTCTGATGTTTGTACCTTTCAAATAGTTCTTCCCCCTGCCAGTGTTATCCTTAGATAACGCCACTGTTATCCCTTAACCAATATATTACTAGAAGTTTTTTTCATGTTCCCATAAATTTAACAGGGTCCCTAAAAAAACATAAAATAAAGATTTTTTTAAAAGCAAATAGAAACAAATAATCATTCATTGTCTGTATAATCCTGTGATCCATAAAAAACAGCTCGCCCGGTTTCTTCCACAGTCATGTTATATCTCATGCTGACATCCTCACACAGATATAATCTGTTATTTCTAAGTGAACAGCCCTGTTCTAGTCCCTTGATTTTTCTAATTCCTGAACATTCCTGACATGTACTTCACTTATACAGTGCATTGATATTGTATATGCATACACAGAATGCTATAACTTCATGGTGGCGTACTATGCTGACCTACACTTAAATTTCTAGATTCTGAGCTGTACCTGGTATAGAACAGGAAAACAATACACATTTGTTTAATGACTGTCTCATCCTATCATAATTAGGAGTGAAAAACCAAGTAGTGAAAGTAAAACTGTGGTTTGGGTACCATGGAGTACATGGGGCCAGTTGCTCAATGATATTGTATACTAGTTTTAAGATATTAAAACACATCTTTTAGACTAGAGGGTTATTCCAGAGAATCTAAGCTATTTAATATAATACACTCAACGTTATCATTTGATGATAATATGTCATATCTTTGCAACATAAGAAAGTATTTTTAAAATGAGTTAAATTACTACAGTGATCTAAAGCAATGGAATGAAGTGATAGGAAGAAGGAAGATATCAGAAAATGAGGATAATAAAGACATGAACAAGACAGAATCAATGGAAATTTTAAAAATGTTTGTATTTAAATTTAGGGAGGAAGGACAACCTAAAATAGTGCGTAGGCATTTAGAGACCCATATAGGCAACATTAAGCATTTAGGGGAATGGGCAACATTGGATAAATATAGTAAATCTAATGCAAACTATATAATATCAGACAGTAAGTTGATTTGAAATACACTGGTCAAGCAAGCATAGTTTCTTTTGGAAAATAAAAATATGAGAATTTAATCATGGTAAATTAAACTAAAAGGGTCATCAATGCTATGTCTACCTTTATGTTGTACAGTGATCTTCTCTGAACTGAAACATTGCTTCCTTTAGGCAGAAAGCAGAACCATGAGATGCAAAACACATATGAAACATGCAGCATCTTGAAAACCCATGACACTTACAAAGATGAAGAAACTCAGAAAGTTTAAGATTCACAAATCCCCTCCCCCAACACTTTGAGAGCAGCAGAAATTAGCTGAGGACAGGAGACTCTGGTGGGAACTTCCTGCAAGCTGAAGCGGAAGCTCCTTGGATAAGAACATATCTAAGGATATGTTCCTTTGCTGGAATAGACTTGTCAGCAAAGAAGCGGCAGTTCATCGCCCATGCTCCTGTAGATAACCCCAGTAAAATGAAATCACTCATTCACCAAGCTGGACTTGGGTGAATCATTTCTTTTTCATTTGCTCCCTATGTAGGATTATCAAAGTTGTCCATGTCTTCCAAGGAAAAATAACTCACATGCTTTATGACACTTTCTTGAAGCTGTTCCAGAACACAATACAGGAGTTCTTTGAGAATTTGTCTTAATGAACATGTGAATAATCTCAGTGCAATTGGAATTTACATACAATGTGTTTACAATGTGCATGATATCTATACATGATACAGTCTCTCATGTATAACATGTCAAAAATATAAAGAATAGTAAGAGCACTTGTACTACGATTCAGTGAACAGAGAAGATAGATAATTATAGATGTCATAATTCCTCTGTAGTCTGTCATCTTCAAGTTGATAATAACTTCAGGGTAAATGAGAAGGCAATTACTCAAATTATAACATGGTATATTCTATATTTTAACTAATTACATATGGCAAAATTTCTCTTACTCCACAACCACAATATTCTTTCATTTACATATCACATAAGAACAAACACCTTTCGATGTCCTGTACAGTTTCAAACGCCTTGAGTTCTGTTAGCTCAATTCAGTTTACAGATAAGCGAATAATTCCTTTAGAGTATTTAACAGGTACTGAGAAGGAGAGGAAAGAGCTGAGAAGAACAGTACAGAGGAAAATAGGATTGTGTGGATGTGCCATTGGTAGGCATGGATACAGCAAGATTCCATTGTTTTGTCCCTGCTTATTCCACACCAGTTAGAGATAAGAGCTATGCACTTTTCCTGTGGGCTGTTAAGATGTGTTGGATTTTATTAGCAATGTTGGTGAGAGTGTAGCATTTTGTTAGGTTTTGGTTGCTCTGGTTTGCAAACTCAGGGCTATAGGCATGCTATGCATATTTTTGTCCATTGAGTTGTAATAACCTACAGTTTGAGTATCTCCTTTATCACATATTGTGAAGTAACTATTGACTCCATGATGACAGACAACAGAGTAATTACAACATCTGTCTCCTCTATTAATTGAATTGGAGAACAAAGGCTTTTACTAATCTTTGGGTTTTTAGCGTGGTATATATGAGAGACTCTACCACATGTGAATATCACACTATTTAACACATTCTGTATTATCTCAAGTTGCACTGAGATTATTCACAAGTTCATTAAGGCAAACTGTCCAAATAACTCCTCTATTGTGTTCTGTGTGTCAGCACAGAGGCACTCTTTCTGTATTAGTAGCCCAAAATATCTTTTTCCAATTTTAAAATATATCTTTTGATCTTTCAAAATTTTATTTGGTGCATATTGCATTTCTATAAAATGCCCTTATATAACACAGTACAGTGTACAACAAAGATTA
The DNA here is from genome assembly GCA_025134845.1 of Neodon shergylaensis. Lineage (NCBI taxonomy): Eukaryota > Metazoa > Chordata > Mammalia > Rodentia > Cricetidae > Neodon > Neodon shergylaensis. The sequence continues at coordinate 2,540,449 of JABTXL010002442.1, forward strand.
AATTTTTAATTATTAATATTGGGATAGTCATATCCTTTAAGGCCAGCTAGACAATGAAAAAAGTGAAAATACTGGACAGATTTCGAATAATGATTTATTTCCTCTTTTGCCCAGGCAAGAGACAGTCCTAGGGCTAAAATACACCCTGTCTCTCCTTGACACTAACTTTTATGCTTTCTTGACGAGACCACTCTAATGGTTCCGAAGTGCTGAAACCATAGGGAGCTGAGGTTTGAACATATTTGGAAAATCAAGCTAAAACAAGTGTTGTCTGTTCATGATCTTGGCAAGATCACTGTTGTGATTATTATGGTTATTAGGGTTCATCAAGAAGTCCCAATTTTCATATATTTGGGATTAGTTTTTGTTACTTACATTACTAATAATTTCAATTATAATGCAGTATGCTTCTGTCTCGGTATAAAATATTAAGAATAACTCTAACAGGGACTGAAGAGGTAGCTCAGCAGTTAAGAACTCACTGCTCTTCCAGAGGACCCAGCAAATTCGTGGCAACTCACAGCCACATCTAACTCCAGTCCCAGGGAATCTGATATCCTTTTCCTATTTTCAAGGGCAACAGGTGCACAATCATACATGAAAACAGAACACCCATATATAGAAGTAAACTTCTTAGAGTAATAATAGAAATAACCCAAACAGTGCACTAAGAGTTATCTTGGAAAAGTATTAACATTGTGTAGCCATGAGGCAAAAAGTGAGAAGAAATTGGGACATCAAGAGTTTGGGAATAGACAACCAATAGTGTATCTAATTTCATGAGACCATGTTATAATCCTAAAGGCTATTATTGAAGAGACCATACCATGCTCCTTACTTGTGACCTGAAAAATCTTAATATCTCAGAATTCATGATATGAACCCAACAGGAGATAGTGGTCTATAAAAGAAAAGAAGAAAACATACTATAGAACCTCTCTGTATTTGTTGCTGTTTTGAGGTTTGATACATTTGATTTAATTTTATGAAATAATTATAATTTAGGTATAGTAGTAATCTCATAGATGAGTCATCATAAACATTGACATGAAAATTTTCCAATAATCCAATTGATGTAATTTGTTGTGGTTTATGTCCCAAGGGTTCCCGTGTTTAAAGTCAGCTCTGCAAAGAAGTACTAAAACAGTTAACAGACAGGCTGGTTAGGTTACAGGCAACACTAATTTCAGAGGGATTTCTGTAGTTTATATGGTAAGCTGGTAAGTTCCTCATCCACTTGATGTTGGTAAGATATTAAATGTGAGAGCTGGAGAGATGGCTCAGTTTTTAATAGCACTAGGTGTTCTTCCAGAGGATCTGTTCAATTCTCAGCACCCATATGGTGACTCACAGCTCTCTGAAACTACAGTTTTAGAGTATTTGTTCACATCTTCTGGTTTGGGGGTCACCGGGCATTCATGAACAGACATAAACATAAGCAAAATTTAAAAAGAAATTAAACCTGCTCGCAGTATTTGGCTTCTGTCTCACCTTGTGATCCTTCTCGACCATCCACCATAATCTAACATAGCCGAAAAGGCTTCTGGATATAAACCGATGGCTATCCAGTCATGGAATTTTAATTTCCAAGACTGTCTTAGAAATAAGCATCCTTAATTTATAAATATGAAAATCTGGGTATTTTAAATAGACTAATACCAAAATACGTAAGTGGAATGAGGTATGTGTGATGGTATTAAACCTCATGTAGATCCATGGAAAGGAAAAATGATAAGAAGTCAAACTCTCTACTTAAAACAAACAGCTGTCTAATATTATAAACAGAAATGTAGGCATGTTTCATCAGAAGGAGAATGCATGCAAGCTTTCTTTTAATGTCAAAAAGAGGGTTTTCATAGCCACGTTTCATGGGGTCTAAGTTGCAACTCATCTAGCCAATGGGATATTATTAGACATAAAAGCTCTGTGAAATCCCAGCTGCTTGGCAGAGAGGCACTGATTATTTTAGTATACCATGGTGAGCATTTAAAAATATGGTCATTGGTGTAAGAGCGCATATGCTGCCTGTCAAAGTGCAGACCTAGACCCCCTTTGGTGGGCAGGGTGCTGCTTACAATTTGGTAAAGTTGGGGATCTCATGTCAGCTGGGTTTCAGTATAATTTATTGCCAGTATAAAACATCTTATTTTATAGAAGAAAAATGTGACATGAAAAATGAGGCAAGAGTGAGCCAGGAAAAGTCTAGATGCAAGAGCTCAGGTCTGAAGGGAATGAAAGTTGAAACAGGGAAAGACGGGCAGGTGAGAGATTGAGTTTAAAAGCATTGTATTACCATGCCTTTGTATGTACACAAAATTCCAATCTTGTAAATAATTTCTTTACACGTAACTCAGTTATGTTCTTTTCTTTTGCCAAAATAAATAAATAAACCAGACACAGAAATCATCAACAGAAAAAAAAAAGCATTGTATTAGACATTGCTCTCCACAGACTTCCTGTGGAGACATGCTTCTCCACTAAGTGTGATAGGGTGCGAGTGGTACTGTTATCTAATGTCATGTTTTGGGGAGACAGCCATTTTCAAAAGTTTACAGACGTACTACATGACTATAATTTAGTAAATGTTCAAATGCTTGACAATTGTTAGTAGAAATGAATTGTCTGGCACGGTGAAATGTCATCTTTGTTGTCACTGCATTAACACACAGTCTTCTTTTATTTCTGTTCCATCACTGCAGATTTTAAAGGCGTTTTCCCAGAAGTGCTGGAATTATATCTGTCAATTCACACTGCACATCATGAAGACATTCAGCCACCTCTAAATTCCTCTTCTCCTTGGCCTCTAAAGCTCATGTCTTTTCCTTAGTGGTGAGCCTTCATGAACAGCCAACTAAATTACCTGATAAGAAAGACAAACTCCTAGGGGCCACTTACATTGTTCACTGTAAGAAATTGAATTCTTAGGGAAAAACATCAAAGGTGGTCACTATGAATCTACCAAATATTAAAAAAGGTAGGCAGAATTCAGAAAGGAGATCAAAATAGATAAAATAATTAACACTCCCATCAGTTTTTTATGGTACTTTGTAAGATCTCTGGATTTGAGGATCAAAGTAAATCAGTTTAACTAGAAGTTTAATTGATGAAGAAATCCCAGGTGAAGATGTTTCAAGGTGTAGAATGCATTTCCTTGTCACACTTTTTTTAGAGAAGATGAATTTTTTCTTACAGAAAAAAAAGTAATTTGAGATAGCATTTTTAAAAGAAAAAAGTCTTCCCCCTCTGGCAGTAAATTTCATTGTTAATTTGACCAAATACTTAACACGAGCAAGAAAAGATCTTTGCATTGGTTCACAGTCATAAAGCGGAAGGCACAGCAACAGGAACGTGGGATAGCTATTTCCATCATGTCAGCATTCAGGGAGTTGGGAACTAACAGGAAAAGAAGGCTATAAAATTTAAGGTCTTTTGCCACCTGGGAACATGCTGATATTCAGTGTGTACTCAGCCACTAGGGTCATTCTGATCTGGGTGACATGCAATGCCAAGTAGGACACAATGACATCCACTCTGGGCTGCTGCCTAGGACCATGTCTGGGTCCAAGGTCTTTCTGCAGCCTGAGTCTTTGTTGATGTCTGTGGCAGGTGTTGCCACCAAAGGTCACAAAGTAACCCAAGATATGGTTTGCCACCTGTGGACATGCTGGTGTCTAAGCACAGTACCATTGTCAGACCTATACAGACCTGAGTGACATGAGCTGCCACCCAGGGTCATGAAATCATATGGGACCTAGTTGTGGTGGCGCTGTGTTTGGGCCCATGGCCCTGTCACAGCCGGGCTCTGTGTTGGTGTCTGAGGCTTCTGTTACCAACAAAGCCTGTGGAAATGTCAGGAATCTATTCTGTGACCTGGGGCCATGTTAGTGTTCCAGGGCCATGGTGCCACTGGGTCGATGCCAATCAGAATGACCTGTACTGCCAACCAGGTCTGGACTGCTTCCAAAGACCATGTCTGGGGCTATGGTTCAACTGCAACAGGGGTCTATGTTGATATCCATGGCCCATGTTGCAACCAAGGGTCACATGGACTCCAGGGGTATGGGTCGCCACCTAGGGCCATCTTAGTGTCCAAGGACTATGCCTCTGTCAGGGCCATACAGATCTGAGTGGCCTGCATTGCCACCAGGGGCTGTGGTGTCAACCAGGCTTGCCCTGTAGCCAAGAGCCATGTCTGGGTCCATGGTCCTGCAAGAGCTGCAGTTTGTAGTCATGTGCATGGTGCTTGTTACCATGGAAGCTCGTGAGGATTGAACACAATTGCACAGAATTGCCTCCCACTCCTCACCAACTGCAGCACTAGGGAGAACTGGCCCTGCCCCTCACCAACTGCAGCACCCAAGAAAGTGGGACCTGCACCTTGTGTGGGCAGCACAGCAGAGCTGAATCTGTTAGCAGGAGCTCAAGTGAGACTGTTCTGAGGTCATGGGACTGGGACAGCTAGCCCTGCTGTCACAGGGTGGTGGGTCAGGGAGAGATGCCCCCCAGACCTTCACCACCTACTGAAGGCCAGAAAAGCTGTTCCTGGGGTCACAAGAGTGGAACAGCTGAATCTGTCCCTCATCAATGGCCGCACTCAGGAGAGCAGTCCCGGCACCTTGTCTAGGATGACCCAGGTGGTGGGGTACAAGTGATCGGGCCCTGAGAGCAGGAGAACTGACCCCTACCACCTAGTAAGGCCACTATTGCAATCAGGAGAGTGGGCCCTGCCCTTTGCCCGGGCAAAACAGTAGAGTTTTGGCACTGGTAATGTGAAGGAGGGTAGGCAGCACTCGGCCTGAGAGCAGAACAGGCCCCTGCTGCTTACTGCCTGCTGCATTTGGAGAGCAAGCCAAGGCAGTGCTGGAGAGCTTTCCCAGGTGGGATGATGAGAAAAAAAACTGCAGGCTGACCAACCCAGCTACCCCCCCTCCCAGAACCAAGGCTAAGAGTTAGCCAGCTCCAACAACCATCCACCTTATCTATGAACTGCTTGAGCATATGAAGGGGGAAGACCTACAGATCCAAAACTGCAGGATCTCCATGACACAAGACAACATGTCCAAGAGGAGTCTGGTTGAGGACCCAGTACCAATAATGTAGCAAAAGCCAGAGGCCCTGTACCAGCCCAATAACTCATAGCAATAAACACTTACTAATAACAATGTATGAGCTAAAGGGTATAATGGGTGACACTTCACAGTGAGTTTTTGTGGTTCAGTTGTTGTTTAGTTGGTTTTTCGTTTTTCTTTTAAATTTTATTCTGTCTAGGTGGGAGAGGTCCAAGAACAAAAGGAAGATGGGAGGGAGTGGGAAAGTGAGTGGAATTATGATACATAATGTGATATCCAAAATGAATCAATTAAAACAAATAAAAGGAAAGAGAACTTAAGGTCTTCTTTCAGGGACCCCTAACCTTCAGCCAGGCACTAACTCCTTATAAAGGTTACAAGATCTAGCACAACAGCACATCCTGAAGACCAAGTACTCAAAGCCAGGGGCCTGTGGGAGACAGCTTGCATTCAAACCAAACCTGTCTCATTTTAGTCCTTATCTAGCCTTTCTCATTTATCCATCACCGCTCTCTGTCTAAGTTATACATTTTGTATAATGTCCTTATCTATGGTGACCAAATATTACTAGCAATAGATCTGTTATTTTCCCCTTATCTAAAATCTAATAAAACCATGGACGTAATTCCTAATAAAGAGCCCTTGGTTCTTTATTTATCTTTGAGACAGAACGAGATGGATGGGTATACCTAGCTACCACTTCTGCCTCCCTCTCTCAAATACTGTGACTACAATCACTGTACTGAAAGCCAAAGGAGACATCTCTGATGGATTGCTGGTCTCATTGCTAGTCTCTAGAAAGGAACAGAACACAGTGTCTCACGGGTCTTTGTGCCTCTTGTAATTTTTCAGTGTAAAAGCAGGTAGACATTTAAACTGGATTTTCATAAACAACTTTGAACTAAAAAGACATAATAATCTCTTTTTAATATTATAACATATCAAAAATTATAAAATAAATTATAATATAATTATAAAATTTTAATAAAACAAGTCATCACAATAAGAATAAAAATTAAGTTACTACCCTGACACTTATCAACCTAAAAATTTGAATTTCATCACATAAGGGATGGAATATTATACAAAAACAGTGACCTCATCCTAGTAGTAACGAGCTCACACTTATCTGCTTAGTGATTCATTTAAAAAAATATAGTGCTAATTAGTTATATCTCTCCAAAGTATGTCTATCAGCTACATCCCATGTCTGTCCTCTCTTAATTTCTCTCAATTCATAGCTAATTTAAAATTATCTTTCTCTGCTGAATAATAATACTCTCAAGACAGTATGCTAAAATAACTATAATTTGACAGTATAAAACCTTCTAGACTTTTATTTTGAAACTATAAAAAATCTTACATGTTATTAACATACTTCTGATCAAGAAAACAGAAGTTCCACAACCCACAAGGAGCATAACAAACAATATTTTATAGAAGAAACATGTTCTGGGATGGGACTTTCAAAGGTATAAATTTTACATGACTTTTTAACAATTTTAGACTTGAAAGCCACAATAATTTAAGCTCCCTAATGGTATACAAAAAAAGTCTTAAAAAGGGAGGATTATAATATGCAACCTTTTATATTACAGCGGGTTCTGACTCTCACTGCTTTGTGTAGAGAAACCTAGAGCTCGCCAAACTCTGCTCTCCCAGAGCAGACTTATACAGTCCCTGTTAAACAGTTTGTGCTGCGTTTGCAGTGAGCAACTTTTTCTAGCTGGTACAGAAAAGCTTTAAACTTTCACATTTTTTTTTTTTGCCACTTTAGGAAGCTTGCTTGCTTTGGGAATGTTTACAGATGCACATCCACATTTACTGTATCGTGGATGGAGTTCTGTTGGTCAGTGCTGTTCTGAAATGTTCAATGCAAATTCTGACAACACGATTTCTAACTCTGGCCCCATTTCTTACAGGCTGTGAATCCTAGAGCAATGCTCTTCGGCCACTGAGCTCTGACGTTTCTAAATTAGAAAATAAGTATTAACCTACTTTCAACTTGTATTGCACCATGATGTTTCTATTATTTCTCTGTATTGTTTGTTAGTCGCACCAAAGGAAATGACAATATTGTTTTGAACAAAATAAATGAAACATAGAAAGACAAATTTCACATATTCTCTTTTCTGTGGGACCTGGACTTTCAATAGATGTGTAAAATTGTGTGTGTGTGTATGTGTGTGTGTGTGTGTGTGTGTAGACAGAGAGGAAGAGAGAGAAGAGAGAATAATAGTAAATATGAGACTAGAGGGATTGATGGAAATAATGTGTGAAAAAGGAAAAAGTGAGACTGGGGGCATGAACAGAACTAAATAGGAAATACCTTTGAGTATGTGAATTTTAGTCTACATGGTAACAACTGTGTGGCTGCACTAACACAAAAGAAATAATAAATAAAATATGAGCATAACTCTAACATAAGAATTTGGTAATAGATCTGGAATTGAGGACAAATGTGGGAAATGAGCTTTATTCAAAACTGTTTTAAGGAATGAAAATGACGTCTTCTTCTTTGTGAGATGTAAGGACATGTATTGATGCTCTCTACTTGGGCTCCTGGGACCAGATACCACAGATTTAGAAATAATTTGTTTCTTATGGTTGTAGAGACTGGAGTTCAAGATCAAGGAGCCATCAGATTTGACATCTGGCAAGATCCCTTCCTTCTGTCTCACAGATGGCACCTTTTCATTTGTACCCTCAATAGCATCAGAGATAAAGTATCTCTTATAAGGCAAATAAAATTATATTATGAAATATCAGTCCTCCAGGTCTACCCACTTCGGTAAAAGCTATACCTCTGAAAATCCATTACATTCAGGGTCAGAATTTCAATATGTGAATTGGTCTTAAGGGACTGATATTTTCAAATTTATCTTTTAAAATGTATTTTCTCATTTTACATACCAATCCCAGTATCCTCTCCCTCCCCTACTCCCACTACCCCCACCTTTTTCCCTCCTCACCCCCATCTAAGCCTCAGAGAGAGTAAGGCCTCCCATGGGGAATCAACAAAGCCTTGCAAGTCACTTTCAGACAGGACTAATGCCCTCCCCACCATATCTAGGTGAGCAAGGTATCCCTCTAAAGAGAATGGGCTCCAAAACCTCAGTTCAAGCACTAGGAATAAATTCTTGTCTCAGTGCCAGTAGCCACACAGACTGCTTAGTAACACAACTGTCCCCCACATTCTGAGGGGCTAGTTAAGGCCCTCAGTCAATCCAGAGTCAGTGAACTAGCTAAAGTCAGCTGTTTCTGTGGGTATCGCCATCATGGTCTTAACCCCTTTGCTCATGTTAATGCTCCTCTGAGGGGTTGATATTTTACAAATATCACTTATGTCTGTACTATCAACCTTTCAACATAAGACAGTGAGTGATATTTGCTTGCATAACAGCAGCCTTCCTTAAAATGTTTAAGGTTTCAAATTTCAAGAAGAGCTCCTGTGCACACTTATTCTCACATATATGTTAATTATTATCAGGGGTATCTTTTAATGACAGGTTAGAAGGCTGAATGGAGCTCTAGACAGGAGGGAAGTGGGACACTCTGAAAGGAGAAATGGGAAAATAGGGAGGGGCAACTTAACAGGGAATAGGAAAGGAGGAAAATGCAGGGTGGATGAATAATAAGATTAGGGATATTTGAAAACTCATAAGAAAACACATTGATTTCTGTTTATTTAAAAATACATATATATGTATGTATGTGAAGTTATTACACTTAAGGGAGAGAGACTGATCCCAAAAAGCTATAGACTATTTAATAAAATCTCCAATGCCTGTCATGGGAAACATACTTTTTTGAATTGTTGGTCAGAGGAGTCCAAAAGACTCTTCAAATAATATATGTTATTGCCACTGCCATTTTTTGCATCCCAGAACTCTGAGATAAGTTCTTGTTTGCAAAACCACGTAGGACAGAGGGGTGTGAATTCGACTGTGAATGACTAAGAAACCTACCCCACCCCAAGGACTAGTTCTCATAGTAGGTGAAGGTGCTGCACAAGTTGTCAAGGGAGAGGAAGCTGAAGGATTTTCCTGTTGCTGAAGCCACTGCTCACTGCATGCAACAGGATTCAGGGGATTTACCTGGATCTAATGCAAAAGCCTCCTCCTTGATGACTGGTTTTCACAACAAAAGTGCTGTATAAGCTGACAAGGAAGAAAAGTGTTCTTTAGCTTCCAGATTTTATATATAATTATATATAATTGGGATGTCTATACCAACAATACTAATTGGATTCACTTGGTTATATTTATATATACAAATAAGTATGTGTGCAACAATATTAATTATACAAGAAGAGATCATGAACTTGAGAGGGAGTAAGAAATACACAGGAGTAGTTGTAGGGGAAATATAGAATGGAATAAATGGTGTAAATATGTATGAAATTCTCAAAAAAGTAAATAAAAATGAAAACGACAAAACCACTGCTAGTGTTGTACCTAAAACTAACCAGTTGAGGTTATCATAATCACTCTCATTCCCCAAAATTCCCAAGATAATATGTAGTCCCATTTTCTCCTTCATCTCCTAAACTAAAAAGGAATTATTATGCCATGTAGGGTCTTACTATGTTGATATTTACAGAATAAGCAATTTAGAACAAATCACTGAAGAGGGGTAGCAGCAGATTGCTGGTGAAGGAGCCGTGTTTTCAGTAGTCCTATAGGCTTCCAGTGTCCTGCTGGCAGTGGAAATGAAGAATTTCAACAGTGGGACCTGAGAGAAGCACTTCAGTCTGTCTTTAAACTCTTCACAGCTAAAGCCTTTGAGCTGTTTGCTATAATTTTGCTGCTTAGGCTTCATCCTTTTGATGTAACTTCAATTATTGACTCTGAAGCACTGCCGTCATATGAACCATCAGACTAAGGATTTCCAAGGGCAGTTTTCCCATAATGAGTGCAGTGTTTTAACCACAAGCACCACAGATGTTTACCTGAACATGTGTAGAAATCTCAGTTGTGAAGGGCTTCCTCCCTTGGATATTTGTTAATGTAACTTGAACATACCAGCTTGAATCACAAAAGCTAGGAGCACTAAAATTCAGTGTGCATAATCTTTATTTTATATTTATGCTAAGATTTATTTATTTATTTAATATTTTAGGTACAGGATCACCTCCAGCTTTGACACTGTAATTTTGCTTACAGCAGACTTCCTAACAAATCAATGGATGTCATAAATGGTCACTGTGATACACGCTGAAGAATACAGTGCAATGCCCCCCTGTGCCTTGGTACTCAGTACTTCACTCCAGTGGGAGTCCCTGTAAAGCAAATAACAGACCCTGTTTAACAAATAAGCAATCTTATATTTACTTTGATCATTGTCAGGAGATGCTCAAATTTAGAGCAGCTTATGTGTTGAAAGAATGCCACTTCGGAGTGATATCCAGCTAAGGGGATAAAAGAGGAGATGCGACCAAAGAGAATATTGATGAAATCATGAAGACAAGTCAGAGGGTGTCATAGTAATCAGGTAAGAGCAGTAAATGTCTGAAATTGACAACAGAGTTTGTATTGGCTTAATAGAAGGGAGGGTTTTCAGAAAACTGGTACATAAGAAGTAGCAAGGAACGTAAAGCAGATAAATCTGCAGTTAAAGTGTTTGCCTCACAAGGGAGAGGAATGGTTGGAATTCAGATACTCAGAACTGACAGATGATTGGTGGTCATGGCAGAAGACAGAGAGGGGTGACTACCTTGATCAGAGGGCTTTGGGTTTGACTGAGGAGCTATCCATCAAGAACAAGGAGTAAGAGTAGTGGAGGAAGATTGTGACATCGGGCCCCCACATGCAGGCATACACATATGTGTAATCACCCACACATACAGTTCTCCACACACATCTGAATGGATGTGCACACACATATGCATATCCCAAGCATACATATGCATAAGAAAAATAGCAAGAAACCAATGACTCTATAACATAAGCAAAAAAAGGCTAGGAAATGTTCTATAAATGCAAATATTAAAGCCTAGAACATTAAACAGTGGTGACCCACTGATCAATGATTTGTTTCGGTTGGAAGATTCGTAGTTCAAACTTCATGTTTGTTATCATATACTTACATACCTAAAAGAAGATAAAACCCTGTAAAATTGTGTAAATTTTAAAAGTAGAAATGCCTTATAATTTAGATTCCAAGTTTGAAAAGAGAAAATAATAGACAAACTAAAAATATTCACCATTGCACAAAGAAGCAAAAGTTGACGGAAGAATAGAAGTAGTCATGGTTACCTGTATGCCATTGTCACATTGTGATTATACAATTCATTCCTATGAATAACAAAATTATAGTCTAACATAATGTAACATAATCTTGCAAGAAAAATACTAAAAATTTAAAAAATGACAAAAACCAACAATACCAATGGGTTCAGCATGTAAACTCATTATTTCCTATATGCATTATTCAACAGTTCTCTCTGCATTATCTTACTTTTATGATTATGTTTCCCTAAAATAATAAGCAAATTCTTCGTGGAATCACACTTTATAGAGTATTTTTTTCTGAAAATTCAAGAGAGAAAGAAAATGATTCACCCTTTCTAAATAGATCAATCTTATGATACAGACTGCTGGAACCATGACTGATGATTTTATTCACGGGCTGTTTAATTTTTATTGCTTGAATTTGTCTAATGCACGAAATTCTAAATTTTAACTGTATATTAGCAGTGCAAAGTCCATCAGTCCTTCTTACCATGAAAGTAAAACTTGACTTGTTTTAATGTTTTTATGCTTCATTCAATATTATAATTTCATACTAAACGAAAAAAAAATCCTCTTCATATTGTTAGCTGCTTCATTGAACATTAAATGCTCTATATGGAGCTTTCTGAGGGGCCACAGAAATTTCTCTCCATGAAACTAAAACAGAAAGATACCAAGTGTGACCTCTATCTCATGCTTAAATGTTCTTTGTATAAATGAATAGGCGTAGGAAAGGCATTGTTTTCACCTACACAATTGACGTGCTAGCTGTGGCAACTTAAATAACCAATCTAACAAATAAGAAGAATAGGAATACTCAAAAGTTTCCTTTTGGCTTTGAATATCAACATTAGTTCCCATTATGATTCTAGTATTCAGTTTCTAGAAACCACTTAACTTCTTCGTGTCTTATTTTCCACATCAGTAAATAAAGAGCTGATACTAATTCTGCTATTTAAAACATCACAATTGGAATCAATTCTCTGAATTCTCTGTACTTTTTCCTCACCTCTTTAGTCTTCAGGAATACAAGGAAGAAAAACATGATATGTGCTCACTTATAAGTGGATATTAACTGTCAAGTAAAGGATTATTACGCCACAACCTATAGACCCAGAGATGCTAAGTCACAAGTAAGGCTCTGTGGGGATGCATGGACATCAGTGGGAAAAGAAAACAGAAAAGATTTTGCTGATAAACTCAGGCGGGGTAAGTGGGTATGGGAACAGGAAGGAACAAGTGGGGGAGGGAGGGATTGAGGGAAAGAATATAGGGACAGACCATCTGGATAGAGGCCCACTTAGGGAGTGATTTCAAAACTTCCTGCAGTGGAAACTTCCTGGAATCTGTGAGGGTGGCCCTAGCCACAGCTCCTAGTACAGAAGATAGGGGCCCTGAACCGGCCATCCTCTGTAACCAGACCAGGTTTCCAGTTGTGGGCCTGGGGCACAAGCCCAGTCACTAAGCCTCAATTTATGGTATCTCCTCTTGCAAGATGTGCTGGGGCCAATGGAGGCTCACAGCTTGTGGGCATGCCAACCAATGACTGGTCTAACTTGAGGCCCAAAACACTAGGGGGTAGTTCATGCCTGACACTATCTGGATGGTCAGGAATAGGATGCAGGATAGCCCAGAGACCTAGAGACCCAGAGTGGAATCAACATAACTGGGCGGGGGGGGGGATGTCAATGAAATTTTTCCTAATGATATTGTCCTATACTCATAGATAGGTGCCTAGTCCAATCAACAAATCAGAGAGGCTTCCTCTTGTAGTTGATGAGAGTAGATGCAGAGACCCCTCGGACAAACATTAGGCAGAGCACAGGAACAGAAGAGGAGGAGGATTGTAGGAATCAGAAGCGTCAAGGACACTAAGAGAACATAGCCCACAGAATCCACTAAGCAGGGATCATAGGGGCTCACTGAGACTGAAGCAGCAATCACGGAGCCTACGTGGGTCTGAGCTAGGTCCTCTGCAAATATGCTATAATTGTGTAGCTTGGGATTTTTGTGGGACTCATGTCAGTGGGAAAGGGGGTATCAGTCAGTATCTCTGATTCTTTTACCTGCTCATGGGATCCTTATTCTCCTACTGGGTTTCCTCATCCAGCCTTGACATGAGGATTTATACCTAGGCTTATTGCATATCGGCATGCCTTGTTAGGTTTATATCTCTGGAAAAGAAAATCAGGAGCAGTGGATCTGGAGGGGAGGCTGTGGTCAGGATCTGGTGCATTAGAGAAGAATAAATAAAAGTAAAAAGCAAAGCAAAGAAAAAAGTTTTCACCATCAGCTCTCTGGAGATTTACCTACCTCACAAAGTTGGCAAAGTCCCAGAAGAGAAACCATCCTATGAAGGAGTGTGAACCTAACAAAATAAATCATCTTCTTCCATTATTTACAGTATCTAGCAAAACATATAAAGCTATTATTTTGACTTTCTGCATCAAAAGTCTTGCCTCAATTTATAGTATCTTATTCCCATACTCTGGAATGACTCTTCCATCTCACTATATCCTAAAGAAGCCGATCTATCTCCAAAACTCATACAAAATCACCTATGAACTGTTATGGCCCCAAGCATGAGCAATTACTGCTCAAACAAATTCAAATCCATCTGCTATTGCATCAGATGACTGTGAACCTTGCCTCTGCAGTTAGGTGAGGATTTTGTAAAGCAAAATCACATAATAGCAGTGTGAAAACAAATTTATCTGGTAAAAATGGCAAGTATCTCAAGTCGCTCTCCGTCCTCCTTCATTATACTGAATTCACATTTAAGAATAGAGCTGGCCTTGGTGTCAGCATAGGCCCAAGTCATTTGAGCGGCTGATTGGTAGCAGTTATGGCTACACTCCCCTCGCTGTTACTAAGGTGTCTGAGTCTACATCCCATTTACTTCGTGTACATTTACTGCTCACAGAGCCAACCTGCAAGCACCTTTCAACACAACCTGCAAAAACTACTAATAATTTGACTTCCAGAATACTGTAGCAGGGACTTTAAACCTATGAAAGACAGCATCAATTAGAGGTTAAGAACTCTGAACTTGGAGGCAAATACAGCAGTAGTTTAATAAGAAACACCATTTGTATCATTACTCTTGCCATCTATAGTGTGTTTCTATGAAACTATCTCTAGTCAAATGGTTGTATGTTATTAACAAAGACTTGGCATCTAAACTCAGTAAATGCTCAGTGAATGCAAAAAACTAACTGCATAAAATATGAATTACAAAATATGAGGTGTTAGATATATGGTTTTCTGAAAGACAGTACGTCAGCAAGTGTCCATGTTCTCAATCAACATGTGCATATTTTCTAGTTTAACTAAATATATATGTACTATTCTCATACACTTGACTTTTCTATAAACTAAACTTTCAAGTCTCTCATGTACTATTGAAATTTATATAAATTTAAATACATTATATCTGTATCTTGGGGAGCGGTATTGGTTTGGAATTTAGTGGTGAAAACAGAAATTATAATTATCATCACACACTTTTTAAATATTTATTTTATTATTTTAAATTGAGTATATGTGTTCGAGTTGTGTGATTATGCACATATTAGCACTTGCTCCCTCAGAGGCCAGATAGTTTGGATACTCCCTAGAGATGATGTGACAGGAAGGGTATGACCTACTCATCTCGGTCACGGAACATCATCATATTACTAAAAAATTTAGCTATCCTTTGACTTTTTATATTTGTTTTTTAAATTTTTAATTGTTAGACAAAATTAGTGCAAAAATGTAGAACATAGTACTTGGTGTAGAAGCACAGTGGGATGACTAACTCTACCTACTTAAAGCATTAATTAGTCTCACCTAGTTATACTTAGGCTGTAATAACACAACCAATTCCTTACTGTGATTTAGGATTGTGGCTAGAACTGCTCCTTGCAAAATAAGACTCAAGCTTATTCATCCCATGCAACTAAAATATCTGTATCCTTTGGTCATCATCCCCTCAAGCCAGCTTCCTCAACTATTTACTCCTAATAAACAGCATTCTTCAATCTACCTACAGTTGTTTAGCTTTTTGAGATTTCACATAAGGGTGAAATTGTACAAGATTTCCTTAATCCACGTTTAAGTCCAGGCAATAGAATACCCTCAAGTTTAATATATATTATATTAAATGAAAGAAATCTACTTTATGATCAAATAGTATTCCGTTGCATAAGTGCACACACACATGCCCCCCTTATTTCCCATAAATGCCCCCCACAAACATACACACACACACACATGTCTACACAAACTTTCTTTACCAACTTATGCTCTGATGGGTACATAGGCTGAGTATCTTGGTAACATACACATGGCAGTATAGATCTCTCTTCAATATAATCCAGGCCTATGGAGGACAGAATTAATCATAACATCCTTTCAAGTGCTCCAGGAAGAAATGATTACAGATTTCTGCTTTTACTTACTTGCCAATTATTAGCTAATGATAGAAATTGAAACCTGTATAAAGCTAAATCATACTGTGTAACTTAAGATTATAGAATTTGTCATTTACACCTTAATAAAGCAAATAAATCTTACGTATTGAAATAAACTACTTTCACATTATCTCTCCAAGCAGTTTCTTTATGGATTACCATTACTGTGCATTGTTTATGAGTCCATTGTATTTATGAATAATTATATTGCATATTGATAAAAAGAGTGACGGCAATGATACTGTCCTTAAATTAGACACCTTTATTGTTTAAGAATAGAAATAATTCTTGAAGACAGAATACTTTGAGTTCAGAAAGCTTTACTCCTACTTTTTGTTTCAGAAACAAAGATATCTTCAGAAGAAAATATCTTAAATTCAAGTAGGTTAACTTAATAGCTATTTTATCACAACTTGTGTGGTTCTTGATACTCTCCTCCTATACGGGTGGAATACGTTAGTCAATGTCATTGAAAGAATTATTAAGAACTTTTGATCCTTCCTTAGTAAATAATGAATTTCTCTTTCAAATGATGGGAATAATGAATAATTGAGGAATTTCTGATTTTATGCATTAAGTTAAAAAGATATTTTACTGCTACCCTTCACTAGGACATAAAACAAAGAATTCAGTTGTTAAGAAATGATCAAAGGAGCTAACTAGGCTAAGTACAATAATAATAGTTGTTGAAAATATCTGGATATACATGTTTTATTTAGAAAGCTACAAATGTCTCTGTGTATATCTTTTTGTAAATTTTTTTAAATGAACGTTAAAAATGAACAGGTTCTTGGTAGAAAAAAATATTCTACTTCATTAATTCACCCTCTCAGCACCTGCTTACCATAAAATGCTACTTTCAATTTTAAACAAAAATTTCCATTAAGAATCAACTATATTAATTATAAATCAATAAAATACTGATTAAAATTAATATTTGTATTAATTGCTGAATTGATTATTATACATTAATGAATTAACCAAAACAGAAGAGACTGTAAACATTGTTTTAAATTTCTTCTAAATATAAATTCACTTTTGCCTATAGTTATTCAATAATATAGTTTATAAATCTACTTAAAATAATTTTTTTAAATTTTAAGTGGAGGAATTTATCTTGTTCTCTTCAATTCTTAAAACCCACACACACACAAGTCTCCATGTTAAAACAAGACATAAGATTATATATATGGGTTAAGATATTACAATACTATATTGTGAAGTATGTATTTTCCATAAGGAATCTTATTTTAAATGTGTTCTTTAGTCTTTTAGAAAGAAGCAGTTCAGCCTGGTGCCTGCAAAAGCCTTGCCCTTTTAAAGCATAACCTTTTAGCTTTGTCATAAAAGTGATTTAAATCTTGCAACTTCCTTCTCTCACATTACCCAACAATATGTTCAAGTCCTCCGTACTAGGCTGAAGAAACTAGAGCACGCGAGCCAAGAAAGTGCATTTATGGCTTAATCTTAATAGGAGGTGATTACTTTGGATGAAGAAAATAACTCACAGTTTTCCACATTTTTTTACTTAATGGTCAAACACATTTAATAAAACCCCGGTCATCTTGGCGTGAAAGCCTTTTCCCCTGTTTCACTGAGAAATGATTTCAGCAGGCAGAGCTAATGAACCTCATTAAGGAATGTGCATTAGGGCTCTGTCTGTGCTCCTGCTTTCAGCCCAATTATCCCATACTGCAGGATGGGATGGGAAAGACACTGTACTCTCACCAATTCCACCCCATCCCCATCCATCTTGGCTTTTTATGTCTCTGTGACATTGCCTTCAGTTTCTCTAGGATGTTTCATACCCTAAGGATCACAGGGAAGTCAGAGTGCTGGCTCTTTCCTCCAGGGATAACATTTACCAGATTTAAGGTGGTTCCAGAAAATTACTCTGTAAGTAAATATGTGATGAATTTGTTTTTCTTCTATGACACAGGGTCCCTAACACAGTTCACATAGTGGGAGACTGCACTCACACTAGCAGTCTACATGTCACTGCCTGCAAAATGCTTAGTTTCGATGGGCAACCCCTACTCACGAAAGTATTTCTATGAGTAAGTGAGAGCTTGGAGATTATAGCTGCCTTCTGCTTCCCTTACATCTAGAGGATGGTTTCCTACTGTGCTCACAATCTAGAGAGCAGTCTTTTATGTATATATACTTACATCCAGTTATTTCTTTCCCATCTGAACACTCATGAAGCTAGCACCCATATGCTTTTATTATGTCATTTCCAAATTTATTGAGAATCCTCTACATTTAAGGTCCCTTCATGAAGCAACGGAGTGTGTGAATAAAAGATAGGTCTTAGCTAGGGTTGTATGGATAGGGAGTAAACCACAGATGAGAGAAGTGCCAGTGAGTGATGTAGCTTTGAAGAATGTCAAGGGACAGGAAGCCACAGTAATAAGGAAGAAACTAAGCAGAGAAGAATCAAAAAGTGGTGACCTGTGGTCTCTCCTGGACAGCAAAATACCTGCCCTAATTAAGCAATCAATGTTTAATGGGCAGCTGATTCTTTCAAGGATTAAGTACTACAATGTACTAAGTCATGTACAAGGACAACTGACATTTCAGAGAGAGAAGAATATTAAAAATGCTTTGAAAAAACGTTATTTGCATTCTGAAGAAAAGGAGGTCAGATATATTTAAAACAATTAGGACTGACTTAGTGTCAAATGGCATTTAAACTTCTGAATTCTAAAAGTTGTCCCAGATTTTGAGAGTTGAAACGAAAGACAGTGTATTTTGGTCTGGAAAAAACAGTGACTGAAAGGACTGTGAACAATTGGAGTGAATTAAATGAACACTTAGGAACGAAGCTGTTCCTGCCCATTTTCCCAAATAGCCAATTCTACAAGACATGGGAGTAAGTTAAGACTTTCTGCACAGTACCCTGGTTGCTAAGGAAACAAAGACAGAATCAACAAATGGAACCTTATAAAATTAAAACCTTTTGTACTGCAGAGGAAATGGACAATAGAACCAAGAGGCAACTCACAGAATGGGAATAAAACAGATAGAAAACTAATGTCTAGACCATTCAAAAAAGCTATAAAAAAAGAGATATCAAGAAAAGAATTACCATATTTTTAAAGGCTAAAGAATTGAGAACAGAAGCTTCTCAAAAGGTGAATAGCTAATAAACACTTTAAAAAGTGTTCAAAACGCTAAGCCATCAAGGAAATTCAAATAAAAACTACATTGAAAGTCCATTCCACCCACATCAGAATGCCAATCATCATCAATAAATAAATAAATAAATAAATAAATAAATAAATAAATAAATAAATAAATAAATACAACAATGCGGGAGAGGTATGGGAGAAAATGAACACTAATACACTGTTGATGAAATACAAAATGGTACGGTCACTATGGAATTCACTTTGAGGGTTCCTAATACTTCAGTACATTTGGACTTTATATCATTGTAGATTCATGATATTTATCTTTTTACTTTGAAAATATAAATAAGTACTGATTTAAATGTTTGTTATTCAAACTGTTGCAGTCTGGCCATTGGGAGGCATCTCAGTTGATTTGTGTGTTACTGACCAATTCCCAATCCCAGAGACTCTTGGACAGTTTCTTTAATTGTCATATGCTCCAGATATATTTTGAATATCCCTCACTGTGCCCCAGATTCAATTATAGAGTCCTTTGTCACCAATCGTAATATAATCAAGCTAAAATGAAACACTTTTCTGGGCACAGCAGGGCAGTTATATATGAACACATATATTTATGACAGCATGTCCCAGGTCTGTGCAGGCTCAGGCCAGAGGAAACTCTAGCATAAAGAGGGGAAGTGGGCATAAAGGCCCACCATTATGATGAGTTATTGACAGTTGATAGTTGCTTGTAGAAGAGTCAGTTTTCCAGTGTAGATTGTGGCAGACTGATAACTACTACATGTTCATATACCCATGAGTATATGAGTATATAGGAATTATTACAAAACACATTTCCAAGAAGATTTAGTCATGCAAACAAAGAACACACTTCTAAGTCTTCAATCCTCCCCACACCAATCCAAGGTGGACTAGAAGCTGGAATAAAATAATTCCCTATGTTTGGCATACTTCCTTCTCAGGGTTAGCTATGGGATATCTACTCTCCAAGTCTTGTCTGTGCTTTTTTGTTCTCGATGGAATGTTGCTGTAGGTACTGTAAAAACTCTTGATACTGTGTACACACCAGAGAATCAAAATGATCTTTGCCCGTTTGGCATCGGCTTTATAAATGACGTGCACAGCTCTTCTTGGTTGACAAAGAATTCAGACTATAACTTTAAACCACTAACACTCCACATAGTCAAGGGGAAAATCATGCTTTGATATGTCTCTGGTGATATTTTATTTTCAACTGACACGCCATTTGTCTGGGTTTGTTTTCATACACTCATGATATGAAAATTTCTTTCACTGTTCCTCTTTTATTGGTGATAAGGAGATTTTTACTATGGTCTTGATATACTGCATACACATTTTATTTAAAACACTAATAAAAATTGTTCTAAAAATAAAATATAAGTATTAAAGGAGAGATTAATAATTCTTTACAAAGTCAACTTGCCAGTGTTTATTATGTTCCTGACATAGCAATGCAAAAGTGTGTTAGATTTTAAGTCACAGAAAGACGAATCTCTTCTATTTCTAGTGTTTGGAATCCAGTTAAGAAGATACATCTTTGGACTTACAGGTGTCTCAGAATGAAGTTGTGAATTCTATGAAAATCCAACTTCCATGTGTGTATTTGTTTTACCGATATTTTGCTTATGTATTATAGTTTCCAGTTTTGTGTTTTATAGATTGTATGTGTGTAGCTCTGTGTATGTGTGTGCGTACAAGTGAGTGTATACATACATGCATATCTGTGTTTCTTTTGCTGTCTCTGTTATTTTTTGTTGTTTTATTTGGTTTGCCTGCTTTTTCATTGCCTGTTTTCTAAAATGAGAAAGAGAAGGCATGGAGATGGGTGACTGTGGGGGTGGGGGAGTGAAAAAAGGGAAAACCATGACCAGACCAGAATATTCTGTATAGAAACTGTTTTCAATGAAAAAATAATTTAAAAGAGCCGGGCGGTGGTGGTGCACGCCTTTAATCCCAGCACTTGGGAGGCAGAGGCAGGCGGATCTCTGTGAGTTCGAGACCAGCCTGGTCTACAAGAGCTAGTTCCAGGACAGGCTCCAAAACCACAGAGAAACCCTGTCTCGAAAAACAAACAAACAAAAAAAATAATTTAAAATTAAGTAAATTCAAGTAAAGTTTACTATTTAAAAATTTTAAATAAATGTAAAATTTAAACAAAAAAAGAGACATTTACTTGATTCAATTAGCTGGCTTGAAATACAGAAGTAAATACTGTCCACTATCAAGAGTATGAATTTCTCTTCACCCAAGAGCCTTCCTTCAGCAGCTGGAGGGAGCAAATGCAGAGACCCACAGCCAAATATTAGGTAGAGAGAGAGCCCAAATTTGAGATATCCACTGGGTCCCTCTCCTTGGCGCTCTGAGAACCTCACTGCAGGAAAGGAAGGACTGTAAGAACCAGAGGAATTTAGGACACTGAAAGAACTTGGCCCACAGACTAAACTAAGTAGGGCTCATAGGGGCTCATAGAGACTAAAGTGTCAGTCATGAGACTGCATGGGTCTGCCCTAGGTTCTCTGCATATGTATTATGGTTGTGTAGTTTGGTGTTCCTGTAGACTCCTAACAGTAGAAGTGTGGAGTGTCTCTGACTCTTCTGCATACTCTTGGGACCCGTATCCTCTTACTGGATTGCCTCACCTCACTGGATTGATTGAGTTTGTCCTAAATTTATTGCATATTGTTATGTCATGTTAGGTTGATTTCTTTGAAATGGTCTGCTCTTTTTCTGAAAAGAAATGAAGGAATGGTTCTGGTAGAGAGCGAAGGGTGAGGAGGAGAGTGGAAGAAGTAGAGGGAGGAGAAACTGCTGTCATGATATGTTGTATGAGAAAATGCATAAGCAAAAAATAAATTATTTAGATTAATTTAAAAAAGTATGTACTTCTTTGTTCAGTATTTTTGTTAGATTCCTCACAGAAGAAAACAGGCTCTTTTCTAATTCTTGCATTTAGAGTTCAATTATACAGAATTAACATGCTTTTGTTTAATAAATATATAATAATGGTAATGTACCTTGGATCTGAAAATAGACTGCATTGTCATATCAGCAAAATGTATTTTCAAGGAGCAATAATATTTGTAATATTACCAATTAGAACTGTTTACTATGAAGAAATTATTTCTGGATTAATGTAAAAAGAACTGTCCCTAAACATATTTACTTTTAAATGAAATTCCTATAGATTTATTTCATGCACATTTAAGCAGATAGTTTTCAAACAATTCACAGGAACAAATCTCTCTAGATCTCCATGAGTGTGTCATGGCCGGGTGGAATGCTGTGAGTTGCAGTTAGAGAAGTTTACACCATCACCTCATGGCCTGGAGTTTCTTCTCCTAACTTACCTGACTTTTGCCTTCTCATTCGGATGACAAAACACGATTTTATTCACAAAAACCTATTAAAATTAAATGAGGTTACCCAATTATTTCAATTCCAGTTTTCACTGCCATGTTGAAGATGGCAAAATCAGATAAATAAATTTGCAAGGTAGCTGCCAAGTATCAATCAGAAGTATTTTTAAATCATATACATCATTTTAAGTTTTCTGGCAGTCACATTAATATGGTAAAAAATAAGACTGGAGAGAATGCTCTCTGGTTGAGAGAATTTATTGCTCTTACCGATTTGATTACCAGCACCCCTCTGGTGGTGGACAATTATCTGTAACTTCAGTTCCAGGGAAACTGATCTTTCCTGACTTGTGTGGGCATGGGTCACACATGTAGTACATATTCATTCACATGCATGTGCATGCACAGGAAAGTTGAAAGCACGCATATCCATTAAATAATAAATAAATATTTAAAAACAGAAAAATTAAAATATCAAAATTAATCTTAAAAATTATGTATTATTAACAGTATATGTGTGTGATGTATGTGCACATTTTGCTGACAGATTTATCTCTGAGTCATAAAATTTATTTTAAGAATTCATTTTATATAACATAATTTTATGATGATATTAGCCCTTTAATATGTAATCAACATACACTTGTAAGTGTAATATTGAGCAGCTTTTATACTGGCTTTAAAATATGAAACATATTTTCTATTTAACAGCATGCCTGAAAGTAGAATATAACCCAGGTATTAAGACTTGTGAATAATGGCAGATAATATATTTAGAAAATTGTTTTTAAGTGTTTGGTTCTATAAGTAGTAAGAATATCAACTGGGCACTTGTGTAGATATATAAATTCTCAAGCTTTATCATATATCTGTTGACCTGGAAACTGGTAGTGGGACTGAATATGTTGTAGTTTTAACAAGCTCTCCAGATGATTACGATGATCAAAATAACTTAAGAAGCCTCTTCTATACCAGTAGCCTTCTTAAATTCAAGTCGTAGTAAGACTAGGCATGCCCCTTCATATCAATAGTTTTCTTTTGAAAGCAATTTGATTTGAAAGTACTGCAGAGGAAAGTATTGTCTACTAGGAAACAAAAGGTCACACTTTAATAAATTTTTAGGATTTCTCGTCTTTAAACAAAACACACCATCTACTCTTAAGGAAGTATATGTAAATATATTAGAATTTAAGTGTTTCCCTCTGTTTTTCTGTCTTAAAACCTGTGGAGGAAGATGAACTGATATTTTCTAACAAGCACTAAATTCTGCTAACAAAAACACAATGTCCCTCTCCAGAGAGGATAATAGTCTGCCATGTACAGGAGACAAGAATAACAGCTTATATAGACAAGTTTCCACGAAATTTTAGTAAATGCTTTAAAATGATATTTTGTGAAAAACAACACCATGACTACAAAAATGAACAAAAAATTTACTCAAATAGGAGACAATTCCTATGTCAATTTTGTTAAAAATTTGCATGAACTTGCATCTATCCCATGAATTTGCATGTATCCCCACCTAAATGGGGAATATCTGTTTGCTCCCATTGTATCTGGAAGATACTTCTGCAAATCCTAAGCTAGGCAGAGTAACAAGGTCTCAAATGCTATACTATGTTTTGGTGAACATAAAGGCTTATGGAAGTTTAATCTTGAATTTTCATTTACAAATGTGTACTAAGCCAAATATGTCTCCTTTTCTCCTTCAACGAGTTCAGCGTCTGCTTTCAACTGAAAGGGATAGCACTATAATAAGGAAAACTACAGAAGCCTTACAGTTCCAACTTCTTGTTAAGTCACCAATGAGGAAATAGGTTTTCCTAACTGACGGTAAATGGCAGAGTGCAAAGACTAGCTCGTTAACACAAACTGAGAAGTGAGAAAACATGACCAGCTTTAATCACCAGGTCAATTGCTTGTTGAGTTCTCAAGAGAATGATCGTTTCGGCTAAATCTGTATATATGAATGCAGTGAAGGAGTTGTGATTGTATTTTCCACCATTTCTAATATTACTAAGCATCTGTGCTTTGCCAGATACTGTCATGAAAGTGTAAATAATGCAGCAGAGTCGTTGTCATCTGACTTTGGAAAGATAGCAGTTTAGTCAGAGAATGTGATGGGTGTACACATGGTGTGTGCTAAAAGAGTCTGGTGCTGCCCAGCCAGCAATGAGTAACGATTAGAGAAGAATAAATCACAAAAAAAAAAAAATAGAAAGAAAACAAAGATAAAGGACACGATTAAAAATTAGTTTTTCCTAGAACTTTAGATCAAGTGTGGCCACATAGCACTATGCCAAACCCAGAAAGGCTCCTCAGTTAAGTGCAGATGAGTGAATGGCTCCTTAGGAAATAGTTGGGAAGCAGAACCTTCATCAACTCTTAGGCTACCATGTATTAATATGTAATTCGGGCTTTCCTTCGAAAAAGGGCCAGTACTGAGCTAGCTGCTGTAAGAGTACTGGAAAAGAGAAAGAGATAAAGAAAGGAAGAGAATGAAAGGGTTCTGACCTAGTGTTTCCCATTCAAGACCAAGAATATCCTTTTGAATTAATGAATGATGATCTTGTTCCCCAAAGTTAAAAGCACATAATAATAAAAAAATGGCACAACATGATTTCTGAGCAATAGGAATAAAAAAGCAATGTTGAGAAATCGTGTATCTCAAATTTCGTAAAAATACGTGAGAATAGGGTAAAAAAAGAAAGCAGAAGTGAAAATAACGATGCAGCAAAAGGCATGATTTTCTTTGTCTTAGGTTAGAGTTTTGTAGCTCATTTGTATGAATTTTTTTAATATCCCCACACATTTTTATAGCGTTATAATTTCAGGAACGAGAGGCTTTTTCTCTATTCATCAAAGAGTTATTACTTTGCAGACCTGGGGGATAATTAAGACATTTTTAAATTCCATACTACATTTTAAAAAGCATTTAATGGTAACAGACTGATCAGATCTCTATCAGAGTTTGATATATTGTTTTATGTACTTATTTAAAATTCAGGTTGACTTATTGGTTAGTAAGCATCTCCCACATTAGAAACTTTTAATAAAGTTAAATGAAGAAATAAGGATCTAAATTGTGTGTATGTCATAAAGTAACAAATTTCTAGCAACGGTAGGTAACAACACTGGTAATTAACGAAAAAGTTAAGATATAAAGCCAATCTTACGTTATAATGAACCTGGAAAATGTCTCCCAGGAAGAACTATGCAGCACATGTTTTATATTTGGGGGACAAGAGGATAATCATACAATTGTAAAGAGCCATAAGCGATCCATGTCTCGAGTCAGAAACTGGCAACAGGCAGACTTCAGCCTGTGAGCTCTATTTCTTTTCTGAGCCCCACACTTTATCTAATTTCTCATCACAGGAAACTTTCCTAAGGTTATGCATTAGAAAAAGTATTACATTTTAAATTTCATATCAGTAAAATCTGCCTTGATTTTACAAAAGCAGTTGTTATTAAACTGACAAAATTATAAACAAATTAAATAACTGGTTTGAATAATTTGAATATAATTATTTTTCTTCTACATCATTTGATCTAGAGAGGTACACACAGTTACCATACATACCATATATCATGTCACTGGATCGCATTATATGAATGTTTGTTGTCATAGAAAAAAATAGAATTTGTAGTACTGCTTTGTGGAAGAAAGATGGAAAGGGAAGGACAAAGTTGAAAGAAGAAATAAATGGGCAAAGAAAAAAAGAAAAAAGATTGAGAGGAGTTAGTGTTTAGCTGAGTGCTACCTCTGTAGGTTGTATACCTGAACTTAAAGTACATTAATGTCATGAGTCATACTTTTGGAACTCCTCAGTTTTATGTTCTCTTACAATATGAAAGCCAAATAAGTTTAATTTTCTGATAGCTATTCAATTTATACAGAAAGATTCTATTATGTTTCAAAAATGGAACAAAAGGATTACTGCTAACATACACAAGGCAGCTTTATAAAACCCCACACATCACTCAGCAATTATGAACATGGCAAGGGAGTCTAACTAATAAATTCAAAGTGTTTCATGTACAAAGTCCTGGCTGTGAAAATTTATTGGTTGCTTTGGCTACATAAGAACAATGAATTTGACTCACAGGTGCCACAATTTAATGTTAGAAGTAAATACATTTTCTCTTTTGCTTCCTCCTACTTGTTTTTTAGATTTGACTGGAGAGAGAAGGAAATAAATGTCAGTCTAATAACAGTAATTGTTTGCTAATGGCAAGCATGCTGTCAAATTATCCTAAATGTCCACTTAAAAGCTAACTTTTATGTGGTTTGCTGATCTATGACGACCGTTAGTTGAAACATGGAATTGATTTATTTCCCCAGCTGCATTAACCTTATCTTGCATACTAACCGCTTTCTTATCCAGGCCAAAGAGAATGCACCTTGATGTCCAATGAAACTGCACTGAACATCAACCTACTCACAGTGAAATTATACACATTTCTCTAAGAACAAGAGGGAGGCCCACTCTACTAGAATCTTCATTAACAGTTACTATACAAGGCTTCAAGAATAGAGTCCACATGGAAAATACATTTCGTATCACCAGGCTTGATTTTGCTTGACTTCTAAGTCCTTTGATCTGGAAAAGTTAAGTGTCCTTAACTAAGTAATATTAGAGAATGGTTATCTGTCTAACAAAAAAGCAGATAGTGTATTAAAGCTCAGTTTAAACTCAATGGATATAAGAAATTTAGTAATAAAAGGGAAAATGTCCATTTACTGATAAATGTTGATAAACATAAATTTTCTAGAAACTGCATCCCCACAAATAAAATATAGCCTTTTTAATGTGGGTTAAGACTATACCTATCACACAGCCCATCCCCTGATGTAGTAGTATGCTTTCTTAAGGGGAGTAGAAAACAACATTGTTTAAATTAGTTCAGCCATACTGATACATTTAAATATCTTCTAACTCCCTATTTTAAAAGAAAAAAATCTTTACAATTTTGAAACAATGTGTGCATCCCGTGAGTGCATACTTTCATTTAGTATTCATTCATAACATAGTCTGCATGTATGTATGTCTTCTACATAGTATGCCCAAGCATACCATATAGCTTACCAGCCTAACCACAAACATGCAGGTAAAAAAAAAAAAACACAAAACAACAACAAATGAACTTGTGTAAGCATGGGAATGTGGATGGTTCTCAGAGGACAGCAACGGAGAAGAACCAGAAATACCCTATGGGAAGTAAATCAGTCCAGAAAGAAAAACGAGGTAATTGGAAAATGATGCAAAGAAGCAGAGATT
The DNA here is from genome assembly GCA_025134845.1 of Neodon shergylaensis. Lineage (NCBI taxonomy): Eukaryota > Metazoa > Chordata > Mammalia > Rodentia > Cricetidae > Neodon > Neodon shergylaensis. The sequence goes on from JABTXL010002442.1 coordinate 2,568,001, forward strand.
TTGAATCATGAAAGGTATGCAAATGGCAGAACAGGTGAGAAAGTTGTGTTGTGTGCCCATTTGAATTTTCATTGCTGATTCAACAAAACTTATTGGTGAAAGAAGAATAATGGCACAATAACTTTTGAACATAACAACAGGTCATAATGTCCCTGGCAACTTAATTTTTACTTTATATTATTTGTGCAATAAATATCTAATATCTTATATTCGATTTACTATTAAAAATATTAGATTTACTTTTTAAAACTTTATGGATCCTTGGACAACAGGCATGATGAACATTTTTAGTGGCAACTCAATCTTCTCAGATTTATGTAGTATAGGCTGGAAACTGTCTATAGACTAAAACGTACTGCCATGTACAGAGGTGAAAATCTGTTTTTAGAGCTGATGCAGAATGGCTGATGCTCATGAGCACTTGTCTGTGCTACAATGTGCCCTCATCACTGCTCTCCATCTACTGTGTTAGTTTCTTGAAATGGTGATTGTATCCAAGTGCCATGCTGTGTTTTCTGTACATCTTTGAACAAAACACTGACAGAGATGAGACTCTACATGTAAGAAAAAATCAATTAATTGGTAAACCTTGTTTCTTATGGCATCCTTAATAAAACATTTTACCCAAAGGGGAAAAATGAACATTTTTGGAATAATTGTCATGATTCTTTAATGGTTTGATGTTTTTAATAAACTAATACAAATGAGAGGACATAAACTTTGTCATTTGGATTTGGGTTATGGGTAATGTAAAAAATGAAATAGAAATGAGGCTTATCTTAGCTTCATTCCAGACAATCCACCAGTTTTAAGTGATTCATGGGTTCCTATTTTGTTTTTAATGACGTTTTCCTATTGGTTACTATAGTTATTCAAGATTTTTCTGTAATCATTTCAGTAACTGACTACATCTGCCTTAGCCTATTCTGCCAACAAAACATTATTTTTATTTCACTGACATTAATATTGAAAATATGTAATATATAAAAGCATATATCATTATACTTATTATTTCATGATAATATTAGTAAGAAACCCTTCAAACACATGATAGACATATGTAGACTGCTTCATAGACTTAGAATATAATACATGCAAAATAATTATGACACATTGATTTAAAGTTATCGCTTAGACCTCAATATCTCCTTTAAAATAAATAATTCAATACAAAAGCTTGTGGTGACAGCTTGATTCCATAAGAGAGGTTTAGAAATTTTCTCTGGATTTGGAGCCTTTGGAACATGAATAGGGTGTTGACTTCCTTGTTGACTCAATATACTTGCTGATTCATAGATAATGGGTTTGAGATTTTGTTATGAAATAATGTTTTTTCTCCCTGCTTCCTGGCTATCATAAGTCAGAGGCTTTGTTCAACCAGATATTCCTTGGCATAGTGTTTTTGATGGTTAATCTCGCTTGTCAACTTTATGAGATCTAGAATCCCCTGGGAATGAGCCTCTGACCATGACCATGCATGATTTTTGATTGAGTTAAATGAGCTGTCAAGACCCGCTCACTGTGGGTAGTGCCATTTCTTGGGTTGGAGTCTTGGGCTATATAAAAATGAGATTGTAAACTGAACATAAATGTTCATTGCTCTCTGTTTAGTAATTGTAGATTTATATATGACCAGTTGCTTTCTTAAGTTATTACCTCTGGGATTTCCTGACATAATAGACTATGGACAAAATATGCTTTTTTTCTGAAGCTGCTTTGTAAAAGCATTTAGTTGTAACAACAGGAAAGTGAATAATACTGGGTTTTAAATAAGAGAATCAAGTTGCCATGAACTGAAATTACTAGCAAAATAATCCTTTGCTCATTTAATGTGAATTTCTCAGTACCTTATCATAGTGACAGAAAATTAACAAACATATTTTCCTTTAATGTAGAAAATATTATCAATCAATAGAACACTAAAATTCCCATCTTAGAGACAACATTACAGTTACTAAAAATATTTAATTTAATTGGTTTAAATTCAAAAGTTCTTGCCTTCAAATTTAGTGATTTTATCCACCTTGGCTTACTTCATTTTTTTCCTTGTTATATTTGTATTTTAAAGACATTTCAGAAAGGTTGCTTGAATGCCATCTAAATTCCTGTTTGCTTAGTGTGAAATAAAAATGACACACTATTGGATAACAGCATAATTCTAAGTAGCAAATTATCAAATTACAGTAATGACTAATAAATTGATAAATAAATGAAGTAACGAGACATCCTTGGCTTGTACAGAAGTAACATATGGAATTGTTATGTGCTCTTAGATTACAATATACGTGATTGACATTGCTCTACAGTGCATTTGGGCAGCAGCAGATCAGCCATCTGTTTTCATGTTTCTCGTCTCTTTATAGCCCAGACGTGTAAGTGATAGCCAAAAGGAGAAAATAGCAAGTCCTTTTCCTCCTGTTCCTCCCTCACAGGGTTAGACTCTCTGTGTCTGGAGTCAGCCTTCTGAGGGATGAAGATAGCTTTCAGGCACAAATCTACTCTACGTTTGAAATCTAAAAGATAGAATGTTTATTTTTGTATATAAGATTGATCAGTCCCATCAACTTCAATTTCCAAAGCCGGTAGAGAGCAATAAAGAGAAACTCCTTCCTTCTACTCCTTTGAATACATTGTTTCAGTTCATACAAATACCTATGAAGTTATTCCTTTTAGGAAATAAGATCAAGTCAAATTTTGGTGACACCCAGAGGTAGAAAAGTTTATAAGAAAAATTGTCTGTTACTCTATCATCCCGCTATTCAATATTTTTTAATGTTTCCATTCATTCTTAGGACTTAAGTCAAGTATCTCCCCAGAATTGCTCTGTTTCATGTTATGATTCTAATGTCTTACAAGATTAATTTTCACACAGTAGGATTCTTAACCAAGAAATTTCGCTAGCCAATGATAAATATTTAGCAAAGCGAGAGGATAGATTCTTAAGGAACTTCATGCAGCCATCTCTTTTCTATGCATGATTTCCTTGAGTCTGTGGAATTTCCTGGCCTCAGACTTATCATAGACTTCTGAAAATATTACTGCTCATCTTGTATTACTAAAATGGATTAAGCAACTGGAGGAAGAAAAATAAGAGATATGTCCTCCTTGTTTTAATCAGTGTCTTGTTACAATCTACATAACACTAAATATAACTATATTTTCGGTGCACTGCTCAATGACAGTAATTGTATTCACAATGGTGAGCACCAAAACACATTATCAATTTGCAGATTTTTTATTGTTCTACCTGAAACTGTTTATACAAAACAGTAAGTTTATTTTTTCTTTCCCCTGCTCTAGGCAATCACTCTTCCACTCACTTCTATGAATTTGGCTATTCTAGATCACACACCCACACTCACACACAAATCTATATAATTTTATGTTCTACCATTTATTGTTTCATTTATTAATGGATAGACTTTCTGTTTTAGACTAGCAACAGTGTGACAGTTCACACTGTACCAATGCGAATTCACATGTCTTATTTCAGTTAATATGGTATGAACAAAAAATGATATATCACATCATAACTCTGAATTTATTACTTGAGGAATGCCATATTGTTTTCTGTAACAGCTGCCAACAATGTACAACATTTATTTTCCCACATTTTTACCAAAGTGTTATTTTTCACTATCCAATTAATAGTTATTTTTATAACTCACAAGTGTTACTTTGCAGTTTTGATTTACATTAGGGTAATTGTTAACAGTTTTGACCATCCTTTTGTATTTGATTTTTAAAAGATATTTTCTATGTATATGAGTGCTCTATTTGCATGTACACTTGTTCGCTGGAATAGGGCAACAGATTCCACTGTAGATAGCTGTGAGCCATCATGTGGTTGCTGGGAATTGAACTCAAGACCTCTGGAAGATCAGCCACCTCTCCAGGCCTTTTTTTTGTATTTTATAATGGAATAAAATCCCACAGATTATGGATACCACATTTTCATTATTCATTCATCATACAGGTTTCTAGCTTGTTTCCATGCCCTAGCTATTATGAATAAAGTAGTCATGAGCATGGATAAGTATGTATCTCTGTAGTAGGAAAGAGTGTCCTGGTATATATGGTCAGGGCTGGTAAATGACAGAACTTTTTATAGTTTTCTGAGGAACTGCTGTAGTGATTTTCACAGTGGCTGCAGCAATTCGCACTTTCATCAAGAGTGCATGGATTTCCAATCTTTACATCCATGCTAGAATTTGTTATTGTCCTTTTTTCATTTAATTATTTTATTCAAAATAATTATATCACTTCCCCCCTTTTTTCCACCTAGCTATTCCCATGCCCCCTCCAATGTCCTCTTATGCTCCTATTGGTAGCATCTTTTCCTTTGATTTTTGTTGTTGTTTTGTGTGTGTGCAGCAAAACGTATTCTGTTTCCTAATTCAAAATACCAGTTTGTGTCTCTTCATTGAAGCCACTATTATTAAGGGCCATTATTGGAAATATGTATTAATTATTCTTACTTTGCTGTGGTTGTATCTTTTTAGACCTCTTCTCACTATCTGTTCTTGAATACTTTATTCCCTATAATATCTGCATGTTTTGATTCTTGTCTTCCAACTGAAGTATTCATTCTAGTATCATTGGTAGAATTGGATAAATGATTATAAATTCCTTTAGAGTATTTGTATTATGCATTTTTTTCTCTCCTTCAATTTTCTAGTTTTGCTAAGAATAGTATTCTGGTTTGACAGCTGTCGACTTTCAGAAGTTAGACTACATTTTACCAGACTCTTATACTTTTAAAGCTTCTGTCAAATAATCAAGTATTATTTTACTGTGTTTCCCTTTGTGAGGTACTTGACTTTTTTCTATTGTAGCTTTCAATATCCAATTTTTTCTGTGTTTTCAATAATTTAGCTATGTTATGGGGAGTTTCTTTTCTTGTTTTTTTTTATAATTATTATTATTTCAAATGGAGTACTATAGTTACCTTGTACTGGATAGGTATCACTTTATGTTTGAGAAATTTCCTTTTTAAATTTTATTGAAAATATTCACTATGCTTTTATTATGGTGTTTTACTCCTTCTGCACATAATTCAAGGTTTTGTCTTTTCATCTTGCCTCAGGTCTCTCCCTCATTTTGTTAGTATATCTTGGCTTTCACTGATGGATAAAATTCCTCTATCTTGTCTTTCTTACTTATTCTCTGTTTTCTACATGATCCATTATGTTGGAGATAAATTCCACAGAGGGTCTTAGGTTTGTTGAATTGTTTATTTTAACATCATTAGGTTTTCTCTATCAATTCTATCTCGAGTTTCATATTCTGGGTTGGTTTTTTGTTTCATTAATTTCTTTGTCTTGTTGGCTGGAGTATAGCCATATCTTCTTGAATATTTTGAACATATTTATAATCATTTTTAAAAAATTCATTAGTAGTTCTTCAAATTCACTTTTATAAAGTTCCTTTATTATGTTATTAGTGATTTATAGAGGAGGCAAGTCTTGATTATTCAAGTTGCTTCTCTTTCTGTTCTCAAATTTATACATCTAGAGTTAATACATTTGTATTTTTGAATGTTTTGGTTTTGAAATTCTAAACACTTTTTTGTTTTCTCGGTGGTGGCATTGCAATCTTGAGTGGAGAACTAAATTCCAGTGGAGATAAACTGTCCTTTCCCTCTGTGGACTGGTATTTAGGGAGTCAATCTTGAGTTTTTATCTGAAAGTTAGAAGCTGCCCTGTGTCAGGTTACTCACCTGCCTGAGGCTATAGCTTTCCACAGAAGCTTCTGAGCTCTCCTTCCCCCTGTAAATCTTATTTAGAGTCAGACCTGTGACCTAGCCTGGTTCATGAGCCGGTGTTGCCAGAAAAGGTGGAACTTCCTGTGCACCCAGGTGCCTGAACTTGAGTTATATCCAAATTTAACCTGGATCTACAGCTTCCTCTAAAGTTGTTGCAAGATGTGGAACTCCCCAGGTTCCTATTGTAGGCTATTCCCCTTTTCAGGACTTCTCCTGAGCTAAGGCAGTTACACGTTTATTAGACATTGCAGCCCTGAGCAGCAGTTCCAGCCTAATATTGCTTTCTTGATAATGTCGTTTCTTGTTATTAAAAAACAAAATAAAAAAGTTTTGTTTTCTAATTTATCATTTTTCTTGTGGTTGTTGATTTCTTTTATTTATTTGTCCATTTTTTGCTTTGTTTTGTTTTGGCTTTTTTCTCTTTTTATTTATGGTGTTTGTTTTACAAAACAAACAAATAAAGAACTATAACAACAAATGCCAATAGTTGAAGCTCTTATGTTCTTTTTTTTTCCTGTCTTGATTTTCCCATGTGCTGGAACCTGAAACCAAAACCAGAATAAAACCATTTTTTCTGGAAGTAGCTTATCTCAGAGTGTTTTATCTCAACAGCAGGAATGGGACCAGGGAAGATATGCATGTCTTTGATACCGTAGTCATTTGAGTATTAGTGACATTATGCATCACGTCCTCTGATCCAAGAACCTGTGATGTCTAACCATCCTTCCCGACTTTGAAGTGTTTCAAAGAATTTGCTACATGAAAAATAACAAAACTATATTCATAAAGATGTCTCATTTCCATAAATAACACTCTGAATTTAATAAAAATGATAAATGACACTTTAATCCACAAATAGTATTTGATACCTAATCAATGTAAGTTAAAATATTTTCATTTTAGCTCTCTCTATAAGTATATTCATAAAATTTATAAAGGCTTATAAATATTATTATATGTAGATATTTGTATATAAAACTTAAGATCATTCAAATTTTTTTTCTGTGAAAATTAGTCAGTGCTCCAAAGATACAATAATTTCACTATACATCTCTATAAAAGAAAAACATTTTCAAAAATGTGATTTATATAATTAATTAGATCCAAACACTTGGACTAAATTCTCGATTCAAAGTATTCATGTAGAGACCTTTCTTTTTGTGTCAATTGATGGCAAACCTTGTCAGGTATTCTCTTTTCTGTGTGTTTTAAAAGATGACCTAAAATGGAGCAATATTGAGTTAAGTAAAAAGAAAGTTCAAATGAGACAACAATCCAGGTTAACACATCTTTCCTGGAAACTCAATAGACACACAGTCCTGGTATTTGTTATAGCTGTACATCCTTATCTGCTGGTGTGTATGCTAAATAAACTGAAGAAACAGCTGGTATACTAAGAGGAGAGAGGATCCCTCCAAACACAAGAGGAAAAAGGACAATTTAACAGCACAATTTTCTATGCAACTTTTATAAGTCAACTTCCGGATTCTTAAGTTTCCTCAATGCAATTTCAAATAACAGCTTTTTTTTTCTTTTTTTTTTTAATTTTTTTTTTATTAATTTTTTATTGAGAGAAAAAAAAAAAACAACGTTTCCCCCGCCTCCCCGCCTCCCATTTCCCTCCCCCTCCTTCCATCCTTCTCCCCCTCCCCCACTCCTCTCCCCCTCCCTCTCCAGTCCAAGGAGCAGTCAGGGTTCCCTGCCCTGTGGAAAGTCCAAGGTGCTCCCCCCTTCGTCCATGTCTAGGAAGGTGAACATCCAAACTGGCTAGGCTCCCAGGAACCCAAGGCGAGGTCCCCAGTTAGTTCCTTGGGCAGCTGAGGATAGGGAACCCGAAATGACCCTATCCTATAACAATGCTGACGAATATCTTGCATATCACCATAGAACCTTCATCTGGGGATGGATGGAGATAGTCACAGAGACCCACACTGGAGCACCGGACTGAGCTCCCAAGGTCCCATCGAGGAGTGGAAGGAGGGAGAGCATGAGCGAGGAAGTCAGGACCACGAGGGGTGCACCCAACCACTGAGACAGTGTGGCTGATCTATTGGGAGCTCACCAAGGCCAGATGGAATGAGACGGAAGAAGCATGGGATAAAACCGGACTCTCTGATCATGGCGAACAATGGGGGCTGATGAGAAGCCAAGGACAATGGCCCTGGGTTTTGATCCTCAAATAACAGCTTTTACAAGGAAGCCTTTTCTGGGTGAGAGAGTACATTTCAATCAAATTCCACACTTAAAGTTACATACTACCAGGAAATTTCTGAAGCGGGAGGTAAAAGGTGACTTCTTTTGAAAACTATACTGTTTGGTATTCCCTCAGGGACTGTGAAGTCCCGGATTCACAGGAGACACAGCTCAAAAAAGATTGATGAAATATGCACGGCTGTGTCAAGGTTTGGGGCCATTCATTTAGAAGTGCTTTTCCCTTTCATCCATAAAGCAACTTGCTGAGCAACCCTCATTTTTCTTTACCCATTGCTTTCAATGATGTAGTTTGTGTCATGCTGGGATCTTAGTTTCCTGACATTAATTATGAACCACTGAGATTGACTTAAAAAAAAAAACTTTATGCTCAGGAGGACACAGTCTATGAAGAGATAGCGATGGAATACATATGACCTCTTAAGCATGGCATTTCTGCGAGGTATGTATAAGTCACTATGCTTTCCCCACCTTTCGTTTCAAGGTTGTAATATGTTGCTTCTGTATTTAGGCCTACAAATTGCTATGTACCTGAACAATGCTTCCTTTAAGCATGTGTCAGGTAATGTTCAGGACAAGAATCAAGTTTTATCAAGCATTTAAAAATTTATAAATTATATGATGTTAAGGTCAATTGGAGAACAGCAAATAACTACCTTTAATACCAGTGCTTAATAACCAAAATAAGATAAGACAACCCAAATCATAGTCTTTAAAATTACATACTGTTAATCATTCTAAGAGTAATGTTTGGACTCCTGGATAACGGACAATGCTTCAGTTTGTGTTCATGTATTTATTTTGTACTTTTTACACTACCTAGAAGTAAGCATACATTGATGCCAAAAGAAATGTTTTATTAGAAAATCCTGAAGTGCTAGCTCTGAGCTCAATGCTCCTAAGTATTAAATCAGATGAAAAGCAAACGTAGCATTGTTCAAAAACAAGTGGTTTAGAATGCATTTTCTTATTGTACCACAAGATGAATGCTGTGGGCAAAAATTATACTTACTTAAAGGAAAGGAAAACTAAAGAACAAAATGAGTCTGAAACTTCCTACTCTACCCCAGCCTTCCTTCCACAAACAAGAAATAATAATGATGCGTCACTTGAGCAAGGAAGGCTACAATTCAAATATAAATTATAAATATTCCTCTTATTTTGTAATGACTATGCATCAAGGGACAATTTTAGTCAGAATGAAATATGATTATCAGTATTCAGATACATATGACAAGAATAGGAAAACAGAGAACTCACTTCATTGATAGTTGAAAATCTTTATGGTTGAGAAAAGCAGGACCAGTGAAGGGCTCACTGGGCATTACATCTGTCTAGAAATTTAAAGGATGCCATGGAGTCTTACAAATATGATGCTGGTAACACAAGTGTAAAAGGCACCACAGGTTGGTTTTCAGGCATAATCTCATGTGTAGTCTAGGCTGACTTTGGATTCATGAACAGGTGACCTCAGTGTGCTTACTGCTGAAATGAAAAGCAGGAGCCACAATGCATAAACTACCATTGAATTAAATCAGTATATCCATTGCTCACCCTAGAAGGAAATGAAGAAAGTATGTTACATCAAAAACTACATCCAAGCCAGAAAGTGGTGGCGCACACACCTTAAATCCCAGTACTCAGGAGGCAGAGACAGCCTGTTCTACAAGAACTAGTACTAGGACAGGCTCCAAAGCTTCAGAGAAAAACAAAAACAAATACATTCAAGATGTTATGCTCAAGTCTACATGCAGTCAACTTTCTCTGTTTTCAGACTATTTTAATTTAGAAAGCTGAAAACCTAGATCACAGAAACTTCTCTGGGGCTAAACTTTATGAGGAACTTTGCTAACAGCAAAGTCAATGGCACAATGGAAATGTGCTTAGGGAGAACGATGCTGAGAACATAGATTCATAAACATTCCTGCCGTTTTTCTATTAACAGCAGACCTATCATACAAATGGAAAGATCCCAGAAGAAAGTTTGGGAAATCTGAATGTAGTGTGAAATTTTGAAGACAGAGTTAAATAGAGAATGACTAAACAAACAATGAAGAGGGTGACATCAAATCTGGTATCCAGAGTTTAAAGATAGAACGAGAGTGGGAATTATTAATTAAAGTCAGGCGATGCAAAACATTTATAAGATGTCTTTTAAAGTGAAATTAATGAAATAAGTTAAAGATACGCACTCACTAGGCTATGCTTAAGAAGTAAAGAAGGAAAAGGCATTTCATATATCGTGGTTTAGATTTTTTATTATTATTATTTTTATTGAGCTCTACATTTTTCTCTGCTCCCATCCCTGTCTCTCACTTCTCCTTCAGCCCTCACCCAAGGTCCCCATGCTTCCATTTTACTCAGGAGCTCTTGTCTTTTTCTACTTCCCATGTGGATTAAATCTATGTATTTGTTGTTTTTATAGAGATCCTGTTGTAGATATACATATGTGTTGATTATATTTTATTTTGTGGTGATATTATAAACAAAATTAAATTTTAATGTCAAAGGCAAATGTTCATTCCTGGCATGCAGGAAATCAATTAGCTTTTAGTATTAACATTGCATCTTGAAATAATGCAAAAGTTAGTTATTCATTCAGTCGGTGATTGTTTTGTCTTTTTAAATCATTCACATAGATAACTGCAACATCTACAAACACAAGCAGTCACATTTCGTATTCTCAGTACTCTTGCTATTATTTTATTATCTTATTGAACTAGCTGATACTTCTAGAAGAATATTGATACATGTGTTAAAAAACAATACCCTTGCCACACTTCTTGCCTTGGGAAAGTGAGTGATTTCTCAATGTTAAGTTGGATATACTTCCAGTTTTTTTTTTATCAAAACAAGAACAAAAACTTTTTATTAAAAATAGCTTGCTAATCACTTTCAGTGTGTGAATAGATGGTCAATATTGACTAACACTTTGTGCATTCATATTTATATATGATTTTATTCATTTACTTGTTGATGTGATGAAGTTCCATAGTAATTTCCAAATAATTCAAATGCATGTCTGCAGTAAATCACATTTTATTATGTTATACTATTCCTTTTATGTATTGCTCTATTGAGTTTGTTAATATTTTTGAGGACTCTTTAATTTAAGACTGTGAGGTTTATTGGTTATGTATTCTTATTATTTAATGTCTTTCTTGTCTTTGTGTATTTGGTCAATGTTGGCCTCATAAATGAAGAAAGAAATATCCCATCCACTAGCTTCTGGTACAGGTTATGAAGAATTTGCAATTTTTGTCCTTCAATGTGCAAAAATTACCAAATATTAAGTTCAGTGCTTAGTGTTTCAATATTAAAAATTATTTACAAAATATTTAACATGTTTCTTTAAGAAATATAAAGCCATTTCCTATTTTTTATTATGAATTTTAGTATTTTGTTTTTAGAAAAATTCACAATTTCATACAAAAATATCCTCAGCACACAGTTGGTCTGTACTTTTTTTTTGACTTTTTTACACCTTGGACTTAGAAGTGACAAACCCATTTCATTCTGTATATATAAATTTATGTTTTCTCTTCTTTTCTCGCATAAACATTCTAGATATCTGACATTTATAGGGAAAATTTCAAAGATTCAATATTTGATTTTGATGGTTTTCTCTATGAAGCTCTTTCTTTTTATTTTATTATTTTCTACTATAACTCTATCTTTACATCATTTTCTTCTGGCTTGGGTGTATATAACCTTTCATTCTCCAGTTTTATCAAGTGGGAGCTTAAGTGTCTAACTCCAGGCTTTCCATCTATTCTGTTAGATATGTGTTTACTGCTACAGCCTCTACTTTAATTACAGATTTTAGTATGTCTTTGTCAATTTTATTTTCACAAATTGCATTCTTCTTTCACTTGGTCAAATTGTCTCAAGGCTTAACTATGCGATGCATGTGCAATTTTAAACTCTAAAATTCCATCACCAATATTTCAAGATTTTTTATTATGCTGTGCATTTCTGTGCTGAGTACATCATGGATCAAGATCATCATTTGCAATGTTTAAAGATATTCCATGTGTTTCCAGCTTAGCTTTTGTCAAATTCTAAGAGTTGTAGTAAAATGCAAAGGTGTGACAACTTGGAGGCATTCACATTTTTGTTTTGGCTGAAATGGCTGCAGAGAAAGACAGACATATTCCTTTAATCTGACTCTTCTTTGTGAATAATATAGATAAATTGATATTAATACTAGAAATCAGTCAAGCAGATCTAAGATTTCTAAGCTTTTCTAAAATGTCTGCTTCCATACAGTCTCTGAGTATAAATATATAGTAAACTGGACATTCAAATACTAGTGGAAAAGTAGTCTGACTCATTCTACAGTGCCTGTAATCCCGCTACTCAGTAGAATGAGACAAGAGGATCACTGTGGATCTCAGGCTCAAAGGCACACAATGAGTTCCAGAGCAGCCTGGGCTAGAGGGTGAGACGTCTTGTCATGTAAACAAATACTGTAAAACATGTTTTACGAGAGGCCATATATTATAACCTGGCAGCTTTGAAGAAATGATTGCAATCGTGTTCAATACCTGTACATAAAAGGTAATCCCAGAGATAATATTTATAAGAAAAAATTTGTTTGAAAAACAAAATAAGAATTCAAAAAATGTTGCCAACAAAATATATGTTATGTATTTATAACATAATTGCTTGAAATCATGTTGCAGCCCAATAAATATATTTACAAAACAATTCTTTTGCCTAAGGTTTAGGAAGCATTACAGAAACAGAGTTAAAAGATTGGAAGAATGAAAGGACCAGGATAGACACTATGAGGATGCAGGACCAGGATAGACACTATGAGGATGCAGGACCAGGGTAGACACTATGAGGATGCAGGACCAGGATAGACACTATGAGGATGTAGCTCTTAGGAATGACAAGAAACTTTCACCCATGATAACATAACAACATGGCAGCCTAAATAAGACCTGAACAGGTATAATACCAATGATTAGATTAGAAAATCCGAAGGGATTTCATCCATAGACAAAGAACTACAGACAATAAGGACTGTTGAGTGAAGTAGCAAGTCTTTACCCATCGTGAGCCTCCTAATTTGCTGTCCAAAACCAAATGGTCAGCACTGAAATCAAATATGTATAAGTAATACTAAACAGGTTCATAGGTTCAGCAAGGCTGTGTGTAAGAATTATTTATGCACCTATTATACAAGTATACAGAGAGACAGTCAGATAGACAGATAGATGATAGATAGATAGATAGATAGATAGATAGATAGATAGATAGATAGATAGATAGATGATAGAAAGAAAGAAAGAAAGAAAGAAAGAAAGAAAGAAAGAAAGAAAGAAAGAAAGA
>JABTXL010002442.1:2586412-2680377 GCA_025134845.1 Neodon shergylaensis
GATAGATAGATAGATAGATAGATAGATAGATAGATAGATAGATAGATAGATAGATATCAGACAGACAGACAGACACATGAGCTTATCACGATCACCTGTGTCCTATACAAGGATTTAGCATTGAAAAGTCAGTAGATGTGGACTAATGAGATGCCTCAGAGGGTAAAGGTCCTTGCCACAGAAGCCTGACAACCTTATTTCAATCTATAAAACTGATGTGAAGGTGAAAGAAAAGAACAATTTCCTAAGGTTATTTCTAACTTTGTAAACATCACCTAATGAACACCACATGTACACACTATATGCACATACACATATCATTAAATTTATTAATTAGTTAATTAATAGCAAAGTCTTAAATAAATATTATTGGGTGGTATTTATTATGGACAGTTTATTTTCATCACTATAATAAAATACCTGATATAAGCTGCCCCTATAAAGCGGAAAGGTTCATTTAGTTGAATATTTAGATGTTGAAATGCCAAGCATCATGGAAGAGTCTCTGTTGAGAAGCCCATAGGTTTTTTTCACTTCATAGCAATATAGAAATAGTTCTAAGAGGAAAAGTCAAAGATTGTAAAAGCAACGCATAGAGTTTGATGTCCTATAACACCCCTGAGAGTACAACCAAAGCCTTCTCCCCATGCCAACCTCTTAAAGTTCTGATCCCTGACTCACCATTGTACAATAGACCAACTACCAACATATGAAGGACACAGAAGACCCTAGCAAAACTGTAAAGTATCTGGAAATGGTGGTGCACTCTTGTACCTTAACACTCAGGACATAAAATCAGGAGGAAGGGCAGTTAGAAGCAAACCGAGGCTATATAGCCAGATTTCCTCCCCTTCTCTGTTTGTCTGTTCTCTACATATATATGTATGTGTGTGTGTGCATATATATGTGTGTGTGTGTGTATGTGTGTATATATACATACATATATGTATATATGTCTTTATGCATGTGTGCATGTATGGATTATATCATTGTGATTCTCCTGTATGTGCATTTGTAAGATTCTCATGTATATGCTTAAACAATACAATTTTAGACTGAAAAGTGAAAAACTGCTTTATAAACACAGCATTTATTTAAAGAAAAAAAATCCTTTGATTTAAAAAGAGGATGTTGCTTCCCATTACTTCCCATCACATCAACAACATCACTAATTGATATTTCAACTCCTTTGGGGAAGTTCCATTACATACATAAAAAGTTCTACTAAATTTGAGAAACGACATTCCCGCCTAATATTTTGTAGCATCAGAATGTTTGGTTATACCTATTGAAATCTGGTTTTTAAAACACAGAATAGCATCCTTTTCATTAAAGCAACCTTATATACTGTTAGCAAGTCACTCACTATGTAATTCCCAGCAGCATGTCATACAACATCACATTTAAGTTCTATTAAAAAGGATTTAAGCTATTATTTCCCCATATATAGAATTTTTCTCCATCTTATGATAGGTTATAGCCTTTTGTTTAATTATTTGGAGTGGTTTGCTGAACTGACATAAAGTAAAATACAGTCTCAGTGAGGTACATTGTAGCAATTATTGTCAAATGTCAACATTGTTACCACCACACATTCAGGATCCAAAGTAGTCCCATAAATAAGTACAGTTGAGTTCCTATGGGAATCTGTCTTCACTATTCTCTATATGGCCATTCTTCCACCCCCAGCATTCTCTCCTACTGCTTTGGCCTCCTAAGAAATGTAATCAATGAACATGGAGATGGGTCACTGGTTAAAGAAGCATGTCATCAAGTCTGACAACCTGAATTCATCCCCAAGACCACAATTGGTAGAAGGAGACAAACAACTCCAGCAAGATGTCCTCTGATCTTCACCTGTGAGTCATGGCAAGTGTACACACACATGATAAATGAATAGAGGGAGGGCCTGGCTAACAGAAAAAAATTATCAAAACCATAAGTACACTTAAAAAGTATTATAGCAGTCACAGAACCAGGGACAAATTGAATTAACTTGGCTTAGTAAAAATAGGCATGTTCCCTGGAGAAAATGTCCTGCTTTTTGTTCCTCCAGTAGCTATACAGATCATCAGACTCCAGTATCCTATGGCAAAAGAGGGATAGAGGAGCTGCTATTGGGATATAGGCTCCAACAGAAATTACTCCAAACTCTATTGTAGTGTTGAGTATACAACACAAACAAATGCATTTTCTGAAGCAACAAAAATCTGTTTTGTCTTTTAAAATATTTTAGGTATTCTGTACTTCATGGTGTTAGACAGAAAGAAGCTTTTACTTTCAAAGTTAGCTTTGAGTGACTGGGAATTTCTGTGACTGTTGCGTGTAGATGAAAAGAAACAATGGTAGGGCGTGTCAACATGCATGACAATTCAAACCTGCAAGTTTTCATATAACATTCTCATGCTGGTCTTTGAGAATTAATGCCATTAATTAACTTTATTTCATTTAAAAGTTACATGACTGTAAATGAATACAAGTTTATATTACCCCTATAAATGTGGGTGAGTATAGTCAGTTGTATAAAATATTAGCAAGGAATGCAAAAAACAAAAGTCAATGAGTAAGAAACTCTCAGAACAGTAGTATAGAAATATCTAATAAGTAAATTCTCCAAAGAAACAGCACACATAATTAATATGAACTCAAAATTAGAAAAAGAATTAGCTGTTATTTTGCCTGTTGGTAACTCCTGGGCTTGCCCCAAAACCGTAATTTTTAAGTATGAAATTAATCTTGTTTACTCATGCATTCACTCAAGATAGTAACTGCATTACTAATATAATAAATGTTAGATAAAAAATACAACAGTGAATATATAATAATTTGTACAAAGCAAAACAGAAGAGAAGAAAACACAAATACACAAAAACATAATTTTTCTTCAGTCTTTGTCCAGTCTCTCCTTCTTTATATTTTAATTCTCAGTTCACTCACACAAAATCTATAATAAAATCTAGCTAAGACTCCTAGCAATAATTGACAGTGGGCCTGAACTGCCCTTCCCCTGTAGTCAGATTGGTGACTCCCTAAGTGTCATCATAGAACCTTCACCCAGTAACTGATGGAAGCAGATGCAGGGATCCACAACCAAGCACCAGGCCAAGCTCTGGGAACCTGGTGGAAGAGACGGAGGAGGGAACATATGAGCAATGGAGGCCAAGATCATAAAGTGGGAATCAAGTTATTATATTTAATAGAAAGTTCAATATAATTTCTCAGTGTATTAGTAAAGTATCCCAACACTCTTAATTCACCCCTAGATAGTCTATACAGCAGCTGGAATGTCACCTAACACAGCGAAGGGTAAGGCAGATGTGGCCAATGCAGAGTCAGAAGACCGTGCACCATTCTGAAAGCTAATGGAAGACACAAAACTTCTATTTATAGAAACATGAAGCTTGTTCCTGTCTATTCTCATGAACATTTTGCCTAGAATAGTCATATACAAAAGCTATTAATTTTCCTTATTAGCCATGATGCTATTGTAAAATGGATTTGAGGAATATTCATGAACCAGTCTAAGTATATAAACTGCTTGATTGTTAAAGTTTTCAAACATACAAAAATTATAAAATTTAAAAAGAGGGAAGAGGCATGGAGGAGAGAAGAGAAAAATGTAGATCTCAATAAAAATCAATAAAAAATGAAAACTTCAAAAAAATTTTAACTACTCAAATTTAATGAATGTTAATGTTTTTTCAAGATATTCATTTAAAAATTAAATGTTATGAATAAAAAATGAGGTCTGTTTTTTATAATCTTCTCTATAGTCTTTCTTCCTATCTTTTAATATTTTCTAAAATACTACTATTGTTATAATATTTTATGTCTATTATTTAAACTATATATATATATACATACATACATCCAGTTACATACATACATTTAATGGTTTTGTAGAGAAATTTTCATGTGCAGAAAATATGCTAATTACACAAATATCCTTCAAATTATAATTTTATATTAATAATTTAAGTGTGGTTTCTGTAGAAGTAGTCATTTTTAACATCTTTAAACATATAAGTGTCTGAAATTTCTGCTGTAATATTATGAATAACACACTGCAACATACTGGAAAAAGGCGAGGGAACTCGAGTCAAGAACTATTGTGTTATACACAATAAAACCAGGGTGAAATGTTCTAATGATCACTGAAGAGTTGTTAAAGGACGCAGAAGGGACATGGAAGCAGTAACTCTGAGCATACGAGTTGGGAAGGATCTGGTCCAGCACTGAAGCAAGACGATGGAGAATCAGAAAGAAGATAATAGTGTGTAAGTGTAGGCAATTGAGGACAATGGGGTTTTAGTGAAAATGTTCTGTTCTGACCAGTTCAATTTTTAAAGTAAAGAGAGAAACAGACTGCTGCTGTTTCTGTGTGTGAGGAAAAGGTTGACCTTCCACAATCTAAGCAATTCTAAACCATCAGAAGCTGTGAGGAGAATAAACGTAGGAAGGAGTCGCTACCCATAGAGGTAAAGAGGAAATTCAGGGCTTAGTGGTGGTGGGAATACACAATTATTTTATATATCCCAGACTGGAGCAGAACAAGGAGATTATTCATAATTGGAGAATGCAAACAAATAGAGAAACACAAATGTGTGCTCTCTCTAGCTGTTCTAGTTTTGACCACAAACAAACTGAGACGGACAGGGCAGGTTCCATCTTATGTTGCCAGGTTTTAACAGTCCATCTTTGCAGAAAGTCAGCAAGAACTCAAGTAGGAACCTGGAAGCAGGAGCCATGGTGCAACAGTGATTACCGGCTTTCTGTACAGCTTGCTGAGTGAGATTTGTTATAAAGTCCAGGCCTTCCTACCCACAAGTGGCGGTTCTCTCCCACATCAATCATCAAGAAAGAAAATTGCTCACAGATGTGCTCACGGGTCAATCTGATTGAAGTAATGCTTCAACTGAAGTTCCCAGTTAGGCTACTCAATATCGTGTCAAGTTAACACTAAAACCTAACTAGAAAATTAGTCAGAAGGAGTAAGAAGAGGTCTGCTACCAAGACAAAATCGCAATTGTAGGTCAACCAAAAACAGAGAAAAACTATAGTCCCTTCACATACTTACATGGATAAAAGGTGAACAAAAACCATCAAACATAGAAACTTTGGAGGCCAAAGCAACCTTGTAATTTCAAAGAATGTCAAAATAGGCCAAGTAAGGAGTTGAGACTTCCATCTAACATCTATCTCCTATCTCTTGTGTCAGTCAAAAAGGAAGCCTAAATTTTTACGTGGACATAAGGTGGGTACCATACATTGGGCCCCGAGTCAACTCTATAGGGCAAAGGTCAAGTGGGAATTTGAACCCCAGCCTATCTCCAAAAGAAGTGAGCTGCCCGCATCCTGCTTCAATGGAGGGTCAATGACAAACCCTGGTACTCCTATAGTTGTTCCATCACTGTTCCCAGTCTCTGATTGATGCAGGTACCTAAACACAAGCCCACTATTTCAAGTGAAGCCTTTCTTTAATGTTAAATGAGCCTATAGCTGGTGCCAAGATTCTATTGAGTTATCCGCTGTTCTTGCCACTGAGAAACTATGTTTATGTTAAACTCATATATGGGCAGAAATTACTGTTTGTGAATGCTCTTAGACAGCTTCCAGGAAACAGACCTATTTCTCAGGAAAGGTCTTGATTTTAAGGCTTTTAATCTTAAGTCTAACTCTTCCAGATTAAAATTAATTTATGAATAGCAAAAGATTTATAATGACTTTTACAAGTGAATCAGCAAGCCAGTTTCCCTACAGTGGCACAACTTCATCAGATTCCTTTAAATAGTGACCGAGTTAGAGAGGTGTATTGAGAGTGAAGAATGAGAAGCAAGTGATTCAAATCCTAATCTGTTCACCCAAAGGAGAACAAGGAACGAGCGATGGCTAGATAGTATTGTGTCCTCATAATAGAAAAGACACTGCCGTGTGAAGACATTTAGCAACTATGTTTCATTTCAGCATTTGAATTATTATTTTGTAGAAAATCATGGGATGCTTTCACAATTCAGGTAGAGTTAAAATCAAGTGTGGAATCTCTAACATATTTGGTAAACTGTCCATACCACACGCTTTAGAAGTATCATGCTTCTACTGACTGAATACACTTTTAATAGAACCATTAAAGGGCAGCTTCTAGGCCGTTATCTCATCCTCTCTCCCTCTTATCAACTGACACAAAGGGTGGTCTTATCATCTATGCATGGATATTCAGTGGTTCTTTTTAATATTAGTGAGTGTTCCACACATGAATTTAAGTAGTGTTAGGGGTAGCTTTCAAATGCGATTTGGGACATTTTGAGTGAACATAAGCCTTAATTTTTTGCTCAGATAACTTGATTAACAGTATTCCTTATAATTAGATACATTTGAAACAAAAATATCAAATCAAAACTTTGAAAAGCTTGTCAGTAGTGTTATATTTCAGTACTGACATATAAGTCATTTATGATGAATTCTGAAATTTTAGACTTTATCTTAGACTTGCTTCAATAAGTCCTTAGCAAAGGCATAAATGTGTTTCTTTACGTGATCTTGTAGGAATTCTGCAATTCATGGTGGACAGTGACACATCTGAACAAATGATGCTTGGATATATAAGAAAGCAGGCTGCTTGTGCAATGGTGGGGCATGCCTTTAATCCTAGCACTTGGGAGGCAGAAGCAAGCAGATCTCTGTGAGTTCGAGGCCAGCCTGGTCTCTAAGAGCTAGTTCCAGGACAGGTTTCAAAGCAGAAACCCTGTCTCAAAAAACCAACCCTCCCCCAAAAAAAGAAAGAAAGAAGAAAGAAAAGAAAACAGGCTGAACAATCCATGAGAATCAAGCCAGTGAGCTGGATTACTCCATCGTCTCTGCTTCATTTCCTTTCTCTGTGTCCCTTTTGAATTCCTGCCCTGATCTCCATAAAAAGTAATTAGGACCCAGTAATTACAAAGTGAAATAAATCCTGAAAGCAGAGACTGCTGTTTTGTTTCCCAACTGCTCAGACCTGAATAATCACACAACTATATTAATTACAGCACTGTTCAGCCAATAGCTTAGGCATCTTCCTAGTTAGCTCTTATATCGTAAATCAACCCATTTCTATCAATCTATGTATCACCACTAGGCTGTGGCCTACCAATAAGGTTCCAGCAAGGTTCCAGCATCTGTCTCCCTTGGCAGTTACATGGTGTCTTTTTCTCTGCCTCCCCTTTCTATATATCTCTATTCAGATTTCCTGCCTGGCTTTACTCTTCTAAGCCATTGGTCAAAACAGCTTCTTTAATAACTAATGGTAATAAAACATATTCACAGCATACAGAGGGGACACCCACATCAAAAACCCTCTTGATCCTAAAGTTGATTTGGTTTGATATCTTATAATAGAAAAAAGAACCTAAGAAAAAGTGGTTCTTAATATATACCATTTTATACATATATATACCATTTTATACATATAATGAAATATTTAAAATTAAAATAATTTTTCTAATTGTCTTTTTAGCTGGAAAAAACATTGAATATTTAAATCCAAAATCATTTGGAGTCATAAATTTGTTAAGCATGTATGACAACCTGTAAAATGTGTGGTTTTTATCAACTTTAACTGGTAAGGAAATAAATACCAGAGTTTGGACATTACTAAAACTAGATATTTTGTTGTTGCTCTCAGTTTTAAAAAAAAATCACAGCAATAGAATACTGTTGTAAGTATAGAGGGAATTTTCAAGAATAAAAGTTATAAAACATGCACTTCAAGTGTACATATATTAACTATATACTGATGAATATCTTGCATATCACCATAGAACCTTCATCTGGCGATGGATGAAGCTAGAGACAGAGACCCACATTGGAGCACCGGACTGAGCTCCCAAGGTCCAAATGAGGAGCAGAAGGAGGGAAAACATGAGCAAGGAAGTCAGGACCACGAGGGGTGCACCCACCCACTGAGACAGTGGGGCTGATCTAATGAGAGCTCACCAAGGCCAGCGGGACTGGGACTGATGGAGCATGTGATCAAACCGGACTCTCTATCAGGTGTGACAAGGAGGGCTGACTGAGAAGCCAAGAACAATGGCACTGGGTTTTGATCCTACTGCATGTACTGGCTTTGTGGGAGCCTAGCCTGTTTGGATGTTCACCTTCCTAGACCCGGATGGAGGAGGGAGGACCTTGGACTTCCCACCAGGCAGGGAACCCTGACTCTTTGGACTGGAGAGGGAGGGAGGGAGGGGGAGGGGGATAGGAGGAAGGGAGGGAAAGGGAGGAAGGGGAGGAGGTGGAAATTTTTAAGTAAAATTAAATTTAAAAAAATGAAAAAAAGTGATGTGGTACTTACAAGAAAGAAGATTTTAATAATAGACAGCCTTACAGTAGATCAGATCGACAACTGAAAATATCTATTGACTATCTACACTTTTTAATCTCAAAAATTTTTAATTAATGGACTGTTCTCGCAAGTGTGTTAGCTTGTAACATTTTTTTAATCTGTTAGTAAATAGTTAACCTGCTATTTTAAGCATGTAATGGAAAAGCAGGATTCCCCTAGATCCCTGGAGTTCTTTCTGCTGCCTTAAATTCCATTCTATACATGAGCTTGTCCTGATGCAATCCCAGTCCATAAAACCATTTTCTGCACCTGTTAATGGGTTTAAATGTAGATTTATACAGAATGAATGCAGCAAAGCATTCGGCATTCCTCTAAATATGGTAGAGGGAAAATGTCAAGGAAATCAACTTCACACTAAGATTGAAGCTAGCAGTTGGGAATATTAGCTAGAACAAACAAAACATAACTGTGAACATACTTAGAGTTTTATCCAAAATTCCCAATATGTTAATGTTACACATTGTGCATTTTCATTTTTGATTAGACATTCCATGTTATTTTCCTTCCAAAGATTTTAAGATGATATATAATTCCAGAATCAGTCTAGAGATTAAATTTTTTTTAACTTGAAGGGCAAAGAGAAAAACAAGAGGAGAATTCTCAGTTCACAGACTGTTTTTAGCTAGTCTGTCATTCTTGGTCATTTTCAAAGGAAAGCTCCTCTGTATCTCTTTAGGAATCAAAATACTGACTAAGAATAGAATGTCCTAAAGAAGTATGCCAGACGTATTGTATCCAGGGCTTTTTTCACCCCAGGTGTTTGCCAGTTCCCACTTGACATTTTCCAAATATTTTCAGGACTTCAAAGTCTCTTACTTATTGCTTGCACAGCTGGTAGCTAAAAATACCTACACTGTTACTTCATAAGTCATAGATTGCTCTCGTAAGTATTGGTTATTCAGAAATGCCTTCGTAATTAGATCTCACATGGAAGGAGATTGGCTCAGGATGCGAAAGGTCAAGTCACAAAGTCCATGTCCTTCAGAAATGAAGCCAGGGATCAGTTATTTCAGAATAGAAGATAGATTCTGTAAATCAAAAGGATGGTACCAAAGGTTAAGATCATTCTTCAAAAATAAAGCCACAGATGGGACCATTTTAGTTGAGTCTTCAAATCGTCCTGCTGCTGAGGCAATTGATTGCCACAAAGTTAACCATGTTGCTTAGATATACAGATGGGTGCTGGCTGACACCAGTTTTAGGAGGAAATGTTTGGGATAGAATTATGATAAATTAAAGGCCAAAGACACCTCAAAGGTATCTTATTTAATCCCCTCAAATTAACTCAGCTAAAGAACTAAGTGTATGTACTGATGTGCTATAAGGATAAGACAACTACCGCTTATATTATTATAAAGGATGAAGTAGTGAGGCTGTGACTGTGAAACCAGAAAACAGGACAAATGCTAACAAAACATTCGTGCTTGAAAGAGGAATGTCTGGGGCTGGAGAAGTGGTTCAGTGGATAACATGTATGCAACAGATATGTTAGCAC
This sequence comes from Neodon shergylaensis, assembly GCA_025134845.1. Classification (NCBI taxonomy): domain Eukaryota; kingdom Metazoa; phylum Chordata; class Mammalia; order Rodentia; family Cricetidae; genus Neodon; species Neodon shergylaensis. The sequence goes on from JABTXL010002442.1 coordinate 2,596,285, forward strand.
CAAAGTTCAGACCACAAATCTTAGGTAAAAAGCCACATGTGCTGTTACCTATCTGTAACTCTTACACTGGGGAGAAGGAGATAGGCACATTCTCCAAGGGTTGACTGGTCAGACAGTTTGGTAGGAGCAGCTCCAGGTTCTGAGAGAGACCCTGTCTAGATAAATACACACATGCATACATAAGTAAATACATGTGATGGAGAGGAAGGCATCTGGCAATAATATCTGGCTACATACATAACAGCATCCTGGGAAGCAGAGATAAAGGATAGGAGAGGAGAAAAAATAAAAAAAAATATTTACTTGAGGAAAGGCCAGACATCAACTACTATAGACTGTGATGGAACAAGTCACCCTCAAGTTGTCCAAAAGTTAGGAAATGCATAACAAGGGGAATCCAAGTGGTAGTCTATGCATGCTCCAATTACAACCCAGAGAAAGCACTGAGAAAAATGCTTTTTGGGTTAAGACAGATTATTGCTTTCTTTTTCAAATATTAAAAATTTGTCTTTCAGCAAAATATGTCTGTTTTTTTCTTCTCAAATGTTATCAATGATACAGTTTTGAAAATGCTCACATTATAGACTCTAAAATACCAACAACACAAATCTGTCAGGATTAGGAGTGTTTTCATGCTGACAGCACACCTGGGAATCAAGGAGCCATTCCAACACAATCTAGAGGAAGCCAAAGACTTTTCATTAAAACCCAAAACCCATATGTTTCTTCATTCTTCAGAACACCCTACACTAAAGCAACAAACTACAGAGTAATGGATCTTTCTTTTTTCTGGCAGACATCTCAGTGCGATCTGCATTGTAACAGACCTAAGCTGTAAGAATAAAGCAGCAGGAATTAAAACAATGAGGTCAAGTTTATGAAAATATCAAAAGTAAAAGTCTCAATGAAAACACAAGTTGCCTTTTATCTTAATAATTTATATAGTAGTTAATTAGTAGTTAATTCTGAAGCAGAAAAATTTGGAGTCACTCGTTAGATAGTCTTTTCTGTTTTCACATTTGATGAGGGAAAGGCAGATTAAGAAACATCAGCTAACAAAATGCCAAATATTAATTTTCGTTTCAGTGTCTCTTAGAACCATTTAAAGAAATAATCTGGCATAGCCAGTTCCTTTGATTTTAAATAAAATAATAGACTCTAAACATATCTGTTTTAGGTTACCCAGATTTTTCTAACTGGAAGTGCAGATGGTCCTACTTCCTTCCAGCTGTGACCACAATACGTTTCCCAGGTAATACAGCGGTATGTCTGAAATGCAGTAATTCATTCTAAATGATCTCATGTTGCCATAGTCACAGTGTTTCCTCTCTGCTATCTGCACTAATGACAGAGTCTATAGAAATTTTAAACATTTTTCTTCTATCAGATCCACTTCTTTACTTATGGGTCCCTGATTAATCTGTGAGTCAGATCCCCTACCATCGTAATTAGATTTTTCTCCCTGCACCTGTTCTCTGGTGGGATAACCACATAGGCATGGAGACCACCTACCGTCATCACCTTGCCACTTACTATAATTTGAGCATTTCAGTTGTAGAGATTTTTCTTCTGCATGGCTGGTAAATCATAATCTTTTCACCTGACCACTGACTGTGCATTGTTAGTTTACCCATCCATTTACTCTGCATATCTAAATCACACGGTAGCTGCTTCAAGACCAGTTGTAGCCAGAAAAGTTTTCTCGACTTCCTTGAAATACTCACAAAACAAAACTTTTTATCTTTGTTGCCATCCTTTGCTATAAAGGCATCTAGAATTCTTTATACATATAAGCCAACCTAACCATAATAGAAGAAGGTAGCACTATGTGTAATCTTAAACACAGGTTCTTTTAGAATTCTTACTTCAAAATTTCTTTCTCAAGAATCAAAGCATTAGCTGGTCAGTGGTGGCGCACGCCTTTAATCCTAGCACTAGGGAGGCAGAGGCAAAGGTATCTCTGTGAGTTCAAGACCATCTTGGTCTACAAGAGATAGTTCCAGAACAGGCACCAAAGCTACACAGAGAAACCCTGTCTCAAAAAAAACAAAAATCAAATATCAAAGAAAAAAAAAAAACAAACCACAAGAGAATCAAATCATTAAAAAATGATTTATAAAACATTTCTGATTCATGATATACTTACTAAAACATTTAACTATTGCCAAAATCAAATGAGTGCAAATGTGACTCTGTACAAACACTGGAGCATCATTAATATAAGTCAGTCATAGACCATCATTTATTCCATGAATGTTTCCTGGGAGTCCTTTTTAGCCTTCAATAACCAGATGACATTGAAGTTAGGGATGACAGATATGGCTAGAAAGAACACACCAAAGATACATCACCGTCTTGCAAAATAAGGTCCATTAACAACTCCATTATTTTTCCAGTGAAAGAGCAGTGTTGTGGCAGTGTATGAGTGAATCCTAGTTACCACAAACACAGTAACTTAAGAAGTAAAACCATTCGAACAGTCTAAATGGTTGAAAGATTTTATCTGAGTTCTCTCTCCGTGGCTTGCAGATAGCTGGCATGTCACTGTGTTCTCACATGGACTGTCCTCTGTGTATGAGAATCCCTGGGGTTCGTCCCTGTGCATCCTTATAAAATAGCACTTCTGGGGGTTCGATACTAATGATCCATCACATCACATCAAAAAATATTATCTTTAAATACAGTTACATTCTGATATTCTTGAGGTTACAAATTTTGTGTTTTGTAGTAAAAAATGATTTTACTTTAGCTGAAATCTTATTAAAGAGAATTATTGATTGGTTGGTTGATTGATTGACTTAGTGTGTGTGAGAGAGACAGAGACAGAGAGAGAGAGAGAGACAGAGGCAGAGTACATCTGTAAAGGTCAGAGAACAAATTGTAGGAGTCATTTCTTCTCTTCCACCACGTAAGTTCAATGAATAAACTTAGGTTGTCATGCTTGACTGCAAGCACCTTTCCCGGAAAGATATCTCATCTTCTCCTCAATGAGAACATTTTAAACTCTAATTCACAAATAAAAAAGTCTTCTTTAATTATTATTGATACCTGGTTAGAGTGGTTAAATACTAGTAAGTGATCCATAAAAGAACACTTTATATTTTACTTTGGGTTTGACCTTAATAAGCAAGCAGACAGTGAAAATAAGGGCACAATGACTTGAAAATCTGAAACATCAGTGAATTGCCCGATTGGTGAATAATATCACAAATGCTATTAGAATGACCAACCACTTTCTGATTGAATGCAAGGTACAACAGCACAGAAATCTTGGTTAGCAGAGTTAATAGGCTCAGAAACCACAGCAAGTCAGGTCATGGACTCTAGGGGCAATACCTACTTCCATTATCATCCTAATTTGACAGTGTCAAAGTTATTTCTAAAGTGTTATATTGATATTAACAGATTAATGCATCCCTCACTCATTATCAAAGAAGCTTATTTTTGCAGTAGATTGTGATTAAAACAGAGATGCAAATTTGGTAAACATGGAGCAATTAAGTGACTTCAATGTGGAAAGCCTTAAATGGAACATCTATACCACACCACATGCTTTAAGACCCAGGGGTCATTGCAGAAAAGGGTGCAAAAAGTCGCAAGTCTCAGAGACAGGGGACAAATACAGCAAAAATGTTTTCTGATTACAACAGACAAGTCACAGTGATGGAGAATGCATGGACAAGACTTGTGAGGATATGTATGCTCCTTTAGATGACCCATGCACACACTGGCAGTACTAAACAACTCAAGAAGCATGGGATAAAACAGGACTCTCTGAACATGGCGAACAATGGGGGCTGATGAGAAGCCAAGGACAATGGCCCTGGGTTTTGATCCTACTTCAAGTTTGGGCTTTGTGGGAGCCTAGACAGTATGGATGTTCACCTTCCTAGACATGGACGGAGGGGGGAGGACCTTGGACTTTCCATAGGGAAGGGAACCCTGATTACTCTTTGGACTGGAGAGGGAGGGTGAGGGGAGTGGGGGGAGGGGGAGAAGGGTGGGAGGAGGGGGAGGGAAATGGGAGGCTGGGGGGAGGCGGAAACTTTTTTCTTTTTCTCAATAAAAAAAAATAAAAGAATACATAAAATTGGCATAGTATATACAGTAGTGGTGGTGATAAGGGATTAATTGGGAGGGATGAAATGGGAGCTTGAGCAAAAGACTATTTATTCATGCATGTAATGTTCAAATAAATGAAAGATTTATTAAAATCTTGTGCAGGTTCTTTCTGATGTCGGATCATTCCCAGAAAATACTGTCTCAGCATGCATTCTAAATGGAAGTGAGAAGACTCATTTGTGGGATTGGGGCGCGTTGTTTGTTTTGTTTTGTTATTGTTGGCTTATTTTGCTTTTGATTGAGATAATGTCTTGCTATATATCTTGGCCATTTTATAACTCACTGTGTAGACCAGGCTCACCTTGTTATGGTCATGATCCTCTCTTCTCTTTCTCCAGAAATTGAGGTTACTTTGGGCTGCCATAGTCAGTTTAGAAGAATCAGTTTTCAATAAATATGGGATTATTTGAAATTTTCACTCTTTAAATTATTCTTTTATTCAGAGTAAAGCAATTTCTTTAAAATTTTTAAAGAAAAGTTGCTTCTAACATCCTCAGCTCTTTAAGACAAATTATTGGAGATCTAGCAGTTTCTTCATTTCTTAGTGAGGATATTAAGTAGCCAAAAATTACATAAAATAGAACAGAGCTCTTATATGATGCAGCAGCTCTTGCTAACCTTATGACTAGTTATACTCTGTTGACTTAGGTCACCGTGCAAAATTTAGATGTCATAGCTCTATACTGATAAGTTATAGTAGTAATTTTAATTCACAGACAATTATATACCTGCATTGAAATGACCAATAATTATGTATACATAAACAAACATAATTTCTGGGCTAAAAAATCATCTATTTTAGATCATATAAAATGCTTATTTTACATTTCAGATTTTTATGTTTTTGTCTCTGAGCTCTTTCCACTTCACACTTTCATTCTTACCACCCCAAAAATAATTTGACTTCAGTACATTTATGGCATAGTCTGCATTCCAGGGCACTGTGATGTAGAGCTGTACATTACCCTGCAGATGGAAGTTTCTGTCCTGCTCAGACCCTCAGCCATTAAGTACCAAAGAAATACACAGAGGCTTATATTAATTATAAACTGTTTGGCCTATTACCTCATGCTTATTATTAACCAGCTCTTACAACTTAAATTAACCCATAATTCTCATCTCTGTTTAGCCACATAGCTTGACCTTTTCTCAGTGAAATATTCTCATCCTGCTTCCTCTGCCTCTGGTTGGTGGCTGTCTCTCTGCCTTTCCTCTTCCTAGTATTCTCCTAGTCTGGTTGCCTGAGGAAAGATGCTTAAAAGGAATCTCACACAAGCTCAGAACTGAGAAATAGATGGTTATTTATTTAGGGGTAAACTCACAAATCAGAATCCTCTGCTGGAATGGAGATCAGAAACTGAAATCCACAACCGGAACAGAGGGAGAGGCTGGACACATGCTCTGCATCAGCATATATAGTATAAGAGGCCACGCCCCAGTGGGCAGGTTACCACTAGCTGTAAGATTTCCTACAGCAGTTGCCCCACATATATTTTCTGCCTGGCTACTGACCAACCAGTGTTTTATTAAACTAACACGAGTTATAAAGCTTTACAGTGTACAAGAGCACTGTCCCACAGCATTCCCCCATTTTGATTAATTTGCTATAAGTTTGGGAGTGATTCAATCTCTTTATTAGTCTCTTAATACAAACAATCCTTATGTTTAAATTAAAGACACAATCCCTACCTACATTCTAAGTATTTGTCCTTATACCCACAGGCAAGTGTAGTCCTCACCACTCTTTGAGGCAACATCCTTTTTGCAGCAGAATGAGACTATTACAGAAAACCATTACCAATCAATGAGCAGAGAAGGAGGACTGAAAGTGTCTCTTCTTGCCTTGGAGACACTTGGAGAGATAAGTGTCAGATTCAGAGAACATGCTCAACAACAACACGAAACATGCATTTGATTTGCTAATTTAACTCACTGCTTCCTTTTAATCACAATGCCTCTCTGCCTTCCTCAGACTGCTTATATATTTATTTTTTGTTATTAAGTTGAACACTTTTTATAACAATGTTGAGCTGAATAAAAAACTACATAATTGCAAGTTTTTCAAATTACTTAAATATTAAACATGAAAATAAATATTTGATCTATTTCTCACAAAGAACTACAATCTATTTCATTTGTTACTCAAATACAGGAAATGCTAGCCTTCCCTACCACATGAAAAATTGGTATGTAGGTAGTGAGATCAAATATCTACTTTGAAAGCCATACAGTCATGGTAACGAAACCTCCCGAGCATGAAGACCAGAGTTCAAATTCCACACAAGAAAGACCAGGAAGGCAGAAGAGCCAGGTATAAACGCAGCACTTGGCAACCAGAGAGAAGGCTTTTTCAGGGCAAGGTGGCCCTAGCTGAGCCAGAGACCCTTCCTCAATAAATAAGAGTGATGGAAAAAGATATCTCTCATCAACTTTTGGCCTTCACACACACACACACACGTGCTTGAACGTGCATACACACACACATGCACACACACTGTACATTAGATAAATGAAAAAAGATAAGCAAGAAACAAGTCACAGCTTTGATGTCAATATGTCTGTAGTCATATAAAAATTAATCACATATTAGGAGCCTATTTACATATCAGTAACACTCCATCTTTGCCAAGTTCATACTATTGAACAAGGAATGAAATTTTTATCACCACTGTAATTTGATAGGTTTTACTTTTCCACATGATTATTTCTGAAAATAAGACTATATGTATTTTTTAATTTTTTTAACCCTTCTGAATTGAGTTTTAGGACTTAGGCAATTGAGTGACAAGAAGAAATCTCTTCGTCTATGATTGAATTGCTTGTATCTGAAGGCCCTCTTTCCACACCTGTCAAGCTCCCTGATCAATATAGGCTCAGAGTTTGGGGGAGTGTTTTCTTCTGAATTGCTTTGAAGGATAGATCTTCAACTCCAGTGGGTTCTGTACTTAACACACATCTAAATACAAAGTCAACTACTTTTCTTTTCTACTGAACCATGTAATAATGGAGTATAGGAGGTCATGACTGACGTTTAAAGTCAGACCTCACTCAGAACTCTGGCTTTTAGTGAGAATTATTGTTACACCAGGGAAATCCGTTACTTTTGCACTTTAAATGATGCTACTATCTCAACATATCTGGATCCCTGATGCTGCATTAGTCTCAGGCCAGAGAGCCAGGCTACAGTAAGAGCACTTTAACATGGTTCACAGCTTTAAAATCTCAGAAATAGAAAGGATAGCTGTGTATGAAGCAATATAACCAATAAGCTCATGTGTACACTTAGAACAATAATAAATTTTGTTTTAACAGAGAATGCTTTCTTCATCAAAGATCAAAACTATTAAACATTCTTGGTAAGAGAAGATTGCCAAGATTATTTCTTAAGCTCACAATACTCTTTGATTCCAAGTCCCAACTTCTATTTTATTCTTTTTTTTTTATTGAAAAAAAATCCCTGCTTCCTCCCAGCCTCCCATTTCCCTCCCCCTCCTCCCGCCCCTCTCCCCCTCCCCCCACTCTTCTCCCCCTCCCTCTCCTGTCTGAAGAGCAGTCAGGGTTCCCTGCCCTGTGGAAAGTCCAGGGTCTTCTCCCCTCCATCCAGGTCTAGGAAGGTGAACATCCAAACTGTCTAGACTCCCACAAGCCAGAAGATGAAGTAGGACCAAAACCCCATGCCATTGTCCTTGGCTTCTCATCAGCCCTCATTGTCCGCCATGTTCAGAGAGTCCGGTTTTATCCCTTGCTTTTTCAGTCACAGTCCAGCTGGCCTTGGTTAGCTCCCAATAGATCAGCCCCACTGTCTCGGTGGATGGGCACACCTCTCGTGGTTTTGACTTCCATGCTCATGTTCTCCCTCTTTTCTGCTCCTCATTGGGACTTTGGGAGCTTAGTCCGATGCTGCAGTGTGGGTCTCTGCTCTATCTCCATCCATCGCTAGATGAAGGTTCTATGGTGATATGCAAGATATTCATCAGTATGGCTATAGGATAGGGTCATTTCAGGTTCCCTATCCTCAGCTGCCCAAGGAACTAACTGGGGACATTGCCCTGGGCACCTGGGCGCCACTCAAGGTTCATGTTCCCTTAATTAAGTTATGTGATTCCCTGCTCCTCTCTCCAACCTTGTTTTATCCCCAATCATCCCGTTTCCCCAAGTTCCCCCCATCCTCCCCTTCTCACTTTTCTCTCCCCATCTCCCCTTACACCTATCCCACCCCACCCCTAAGGTCCCAATTTTTTGCCCAGCAATCTTGTCTATTTCCCATAGCAGGGATAATAACTATATGTTTTTCTTTGGGTTCACCTTCTTATTTAGCTTCTTTGGGATCACAAATTATAGACTCAGTGACCTATATTTATGGCTAGAAACCAATTATGAGTGAGTACATCCCACGATCCTCTTTTTGGGTCTGGGTTACCTCACTCAGGATAGTGTTTTCTATTTCCATCCATTTGCATGCAAAATTCGAAAAGTCATTGTTTTTTATGGCAGAGTAGTATTCTAATGTGTATATATTCCACAATTTCTTCATCCATTCTTCCATTGAAGGACATCTAGGTTGTTTCCAGGTTCTGGCTATTACAAATAATGCTGCTATGAACATAGTTGAACAAATGCTTTTTTTTTTTTAGTTTTTCGAGACAGGGTTTCCCTGTGGCTTTGGAGCCTGTCCTGGAACTAGCTCTGTAGACCAGGCTGGTCTCGAACTCACAGAGATCTGCCTGCCTCTGCCTCCCGAGTGCTGGGATTAAAGGCGTGTGCCACTATCTCCCGGCTGAACAAATGCTTTTGTCATATGATAGGGCATCTCTTGGGTATATCCCCAAGAGTGGTATTGCTGGGTCCAGGGGTAGGTTGATCCCAAATTTCCTGAGAAACCACCACACTGATTTCCAAAGTGTTTGCACAAGTTTGCATTCCCACCAGCAATGGATGAGGGTACCCCTTTCTCCACAACCTCTCCAGCAAAGGCTATCATTGGTGTTTTTGATTTTAGCCATTCTGACAGGTGTAAGAGGATATATCAGAGATGTTTTGATTTGCATTTCCCTGATCGCTAAGGAGGTTGAGCATGACTTTAAGTATCTTTTGGCCATTTGAACTTCTGTTAAGAATATTCTGTTCAGTTCAGTGCCCCATTTTTAATTGGGTTAATTAGCATTTTAAAGTCTAGTTTCTTGAGTACTTTATACATTTTGGAGATCAGACCTTTGTCCCAGTCAGTGGGTTGCCTTTTTGTCTTAGTGACAGTGTCCTTTGCTTTACAGAAGCTTCTCAGTTTCAGTAGGTCCCATTTATTCAATGTTGCCCTTAATGTCTGTGCTGCTGGGGTTATACTTAGGAAGCGATCTCCTGTGCCCATCTGTTGTAGGGTACTTCCCACTTTCTCTTCTATCAGGTTCAGTGTGTTCGGACTGATATTGAGGTCTTTGATCCATTCGGACTTGAGCTTTGTGCTTGGTGATAGATATGGGTCTATTTTCATTTTTCTACAAGTTGACATCCAGTTGTGCCAGCACCATTTGTTAAAGATGCTTTCTTTATTCCTTTGTATACTTTTAGCTCCTTTATCAAAAATGAGGTGTTCATAGGTTTGTGGGCTAAAAACCGGGTCTTCTATACGATTCCATTGGTCGACTTCTCTGTTTTTATGCCAGTACCACGCTGTTTTCATTACTGTAGCTCTGTAATAGAGTTTGAAGTCAGGGATTGAAATGCCTCCAGAAGTCCCTTTTTTGTATAGGATTGTTTTGGCTATCCTGGGTTTTTTGTTTTTCCATATAAAGTTGATTATTGTCCTCTCAAGATCTGTGAAGAATTTTGCTGGGATCTTGATGGGGATTGCATTGAATCTATAAATAGCCTTTTGTAGAATTGCCATTTTTACTATGTTGATCCACCCAATCCAAGAGCAAGGGAGATCCTTCCATTTTCTGGTATCCTCTTCAATTTCTTTCTTCAATGCCTTAAAGTTCTTGTCAAATAGATCTTTCACTTCCTTGGTTAGAGTTACCCCAAGATATTTTATGCTGTTTGTGGCTATCGTGAAAGGTGATGATTCTCTGATTTCCCTCTCTGCTTCCATATCATTTGTGTATAAGAGGGCGACTGATATTTTGGAGTTGATCTTGTATCCTGCCACATTACTAAAGGTGTTTATCAGCTGTAGGAGTTCTTTGGTGGAGTTTTTGGGGTCGCTTATGTACACTATCATATCATCTGTAAATAATGAAAGTTTAACTTCTTCCTTTCCAATTCGAATCCCCTTGATCCCCTTATGTTGTCTTATTGCTATTGCTAAAACTTCAAGCACTATATTGAAGAGGTATGGAGAGAGTGGACAGCCTTGTCGTATTCCTGAGTTTAGTGGGATGGCTTTGAGTTTCTCTCCGTTTAATTTGATGTTAGCTGTCGGCTTGCTGTAAATAGCTTTTATTATATTTAGGTATGACCCTTGTATCCCTAATCTCTCCAAGACTGTTATCATAAAGGGATGTTGAATTTTGTCAAATGCTTTTTCAGCATCTAATGAAATGATCATATGGTTTTTTTCTTTCAGTTTATTTATATGATGGATTACATTGATAGATTTTCGTATGTTGAACCAGCCCTGCATCTCTGGGATAAAGCCTACTTAATCATAATGGATAATTTTTCTAATGTGTTCTTGGATTCGGTTTGCCAGTATTTTGTTGAGGATTTTTGCATCGATGTTCATGAATGAGATTGGCCTATAATTCTCTTTCTTGGTTGAGTCTTTGTGCCGTTTTGGTATCAGAGTAACTGTAGCTTCATAAAAGGAATTTGGCAATGACTCTTCTGTTTCTATGTTGTGAAATACATTAAGGAGTATAGGTATTAGGTCTTCTTGGAAGTTCTGGTAGAATTCCGCATTGAAACCATCCGGTCCTGGGCTTTTTTTGGTAGGGAGGTTTTTGATATCCGCTTCTAATTCTTCGTGACTAACAGGTCTATTCAGACTGTTCACCTGTTCCTGGTTTAACTTTGGTATGTGGTATTTATCTAAAAAAGTGTCCATTTCTTCTAGATTTTCTAGTTTTGTGGCATACAGGCTTTTGTAGTAGGATCTAATGATTCTCTGAATTTCCTCTGTGTCTGTGGTTATGTCCCCCTTTTCATTTCTGATCTTATTAATTTGCAAATTCTCTCTCTGCCGTTTGATTACTTTGGATAGGTGTTTATCAATCTTGTTGATTTTCTCCAGCAACCAGCTTTTTGTTTCCTTGATTCTTTGGATTGTTTTCTGTGTTTCTATTTTGTTGATTTCGGCCCTCAGTTTGATTATTTCCAGTATTCTACTCCTCCTAGGTGAGTCTGCTTCTTTTTTTTCTAGAGCTTTCAGGTGGTCTGTTAAGTCACCAATGTGTGCTTTCTCTGTTTTCTTTAAGTGGGCACTTAGTGCTATGAACTTTCCTCTCAGGACTGCTTTCATTGTGTCCCATAAGTTTGAATATGTTGTTTCTTTATTTTCATTGAATTCCAGGAAGACTTTAATTTCTCTCTTTATTTCTTCCTTAATCCAGGTGTGGTTCAGTAGTTGACTGTTCAGTTTCCATGAATTTGTAGGCTTTCTGGGGGTAGCCTTGTTGTTGAATTCTAACTTTAATCCATGGTGATCTGATAAGACACAGGTGGTTACTAATATTTTTTTTGTAATTGTGGATGTTTGCTTTGTTACCGACTATGTGGTCAATTTTCGAGAAGGTTCCATGAGTTGCAGAGAAGAAGGTATATTCTTTCCTATTTGGGTGGAATATTCTATAGATGTCTGTTAAGTCCATTTGCTTCTTTACCTCCACTAATTCTCTTGTTTCTCTGTTAGGTTTCTCTCTGATTGACCTGTCCATTGGTGAGAGAGGAGTGTTGAAGTCTCCTACTATTAGTGTGTGCGGTTTGATGGCTGCCTTGAGTTTTAGCAATGTTTCTTTTATGTACGTGGGTGCTCTTACATTAGGGGCATAGATATTCAGGATTGAGACTTCATCCTGATGAACTGTTCCTGTTATGAGTATAAAATGCCCCTCTCCATCTCTTCTGATTGATTTAAGTTTGAAGTCAACATTGTTAGAGATTAGTATGGCCACACCTGCTTGTTTCTTAGGTCCATTTGCTTGATAAGCCTTTCCCAGCCCTTTACTCTGAGTAGGTGCCTGTCTTTGTGGTTGAGGTGTGTTTCTTGTAAACAGCAGAATGTTGGATCCTGTTTTCTTATCCAATCTCTTAGCCTGTGCCTTTTTATAGGTGAGTTGAGTCCATTGACATTAAGTGATATTAATGACCAGTGGTTGTTAACTCCGGTCACTTTTTAGTCGTAGAGTTTGTGTGTTTCCCTTCCTTGAGGTGTGTTGGTGAAGGTTCTCTAGATGTCTGAGTTATTGTGGTCATTGTTGGACTCCTTGGTTAGTGCTTTTCCTTCTATTACTTTCTGTAAGGCTGGACCCAACTTCTTTTTATAGGTGATAATTTAGTTTGACTTCCATTTTTCATATGTGGAAATGACTTTTTGCTTTTAATCTAACAAATTAGTATATCTCATGTTAGGAAGTAACTAAACCTTATGTTTCTTAATGAAAGGAAATATATCTCAAAGCAGCAGCAATTTATATGAATAAGTTCCAACTGTCCTAGGTACCTAAAGAAAGAGAATCCAGAAATGTGGTTTATGATACTGCACACTTTGTTAAATGTACAATTCTATCATGAAATTTAGCACATTCAGGAATAATAAAGTTTGAAGTTTGAAAGTTTATCAATGTACTTCCCCTCAGAAGTTAAATATTCCTTTCAATCATTTGATTTTCCTTGTCAAAATCAACTGAAAACAGACTTTCCACCCTTCAGTTTTCCCTTGGCTGGTAAGGCAGTAGTACACAATCCTTCAGTATGTTTCAATAACTTTTACTCTCTGAAAACACCACTTTTTTCATCAGCATCAGGAAGAATCTTTTTATCCTAACACTCTCCTTAAACACCAATCCCGAAAAGTATTTTACTAATAAATAAAGCTATCCATGAGTCTCTAATTTGTCTACAACATGACTAAACAAATTCTAGAAATTACTGTATAAAATATGAATCAAATGCCATTTTAACATTAACTTTTGGATATATGGAGATGGGGTAACAATGTATAATTCATTTTCTCTTGAGATCATTTAAACCTTGTTGTATACACTTTTACAATATGAAAATTTTTACTAATTATTTAAAATGTTGCAATTTCAGTGAAGCAACATACCTATTACTCAACTGTGCTCAGTGCATAGAACAATAAGTCATTGCCATCAGGTTCTGATGGAAAGTTTCAAAAATGTGGACACATAGAAGGCCTTGATTAAACTTAGCATGTCACAAAACAAAACAAAATGATGAGAATGTGGGACAAGAATACAGTCTGAATAATAAGGTCAGGAGGAAGATAAGATAAAATAATAATAAGAGAAGGGAGAGATTGAAGACTGAATCCAATCACAATACACTATAAATATGTGTTATTTGTTAAAAATAAAAAATAACCTTGTAGCCTCATTCACCACATGCCTCCCAATTGAATCATAAAATCATGCACTAGAATTAAATTATTGCTTGACAGTGGGATCCCTAACATTCATAATCATATTTATTTAGAATCATAAGCTCTATATGTTAATGTGGCGATTTGAATGAGAATGTCAAAAATGTTATCATAGGCTCATGTTCATACACTTGAACACTTGGTCTATCGGTGGTGCTGACTGGGGAGGTGTAGAAGATGTGGCTTTGGAGTGTAACTGGAGGTGAGCTTTGAGAGTTTAATGGTTGGAGCAAATCCATTTTGCATTTTGTTTTGTGCTTTGGTCAGAAATGTGAGATTTGAGCACCCTGTTCAATAAACTATTTTCTTTTTAAAAAAATTTATTATTTTATTTATTTATTTATTTATTTATTTATTTATTTATTCATTCATTCATTTCACATAACAACTGCAATTTACCCCTTCTCGTTTTTGCCTAGTCTCTACCCCCATCTCCCCTCTGCCTCCCTTACTTCTTGGTGTCATAGTGTTTCCTCAAAGCAACAGAAAAGTAATGAATACAGATAGTTTGTATAATTCAAAAATTGTCACTTTTCTAACGTGCTGTAGTTCTTTAAAGAACATGTGAATGGGTTCACATATATCTTTAAAAGGATTTATGAACACTGAAACTAAGTTGCACTAACTATTTATCTTGTTCGTCCTCTATATTAGCCTTGCTATTGCTGATGGTTAAATCTGATGAGCCTCAAAGTCCTCATAGAAAAAAGAAATCCTATTATAATCTTTGAGAAATTATCTTTTACTGCTCAAGTTGAATTATCACGATGGTTTCTCTAGATAATCTAAATGATTTCTTTCCTTGAACAGTTCATTCCTCCAAATATTGATGATTTTATAATTGTGTTACTCTTTCCATAATCTATTTATGCAATCTGAATACCTATCATCTTTAAGTGCACTTGGCATTTCCTTCTACTTGCTCACACATTTCTTGTGATTAAAAATAGTAAAATTAAGTAGAAATGGTAGCATCAGTGTTTTGGAACAATATAGAATCAAATAACAGTGAGTTACTCTCCACCCTCTGTTGCTGAACTCTAGTGTAGATTCTGCCATGGACCTCACTGGGTAGTGGCGAGGTGATGAAGAAAGGGCAGGCAACACACACAAAGGCTGGGGCTAGGTGGGCTGGACTCTCAACTGGAAAAATTTCAGCACTGTGGAAGTTCAGCAAGTTCACTACAAATTGTTGAACAGACAGATAGGGTTATTGCATACATCTGAATGAGAATGTGATGCTATTACATACAGATAAGCAAGAAGGCAATGTTTGTAGTATATGTGCAGCTGGACCAAGGCAACGGGCTGCACTTGTCTCAGTAGGAGCCATCTTTGTAGGAAGCCTTCTTCAGGTCACAAGCACCAGGAGAAGGAAGATCTGGTGGGAGTTATCCACATTCAAACTCAGAACCAATAGCGCAGGCTTTGCTATTTCCCAGCCTAGGCTTGGGAAGCCTTTGCATTTTCCATGGGTCTGAGGCTCTAGGATCCTTTACATGCCCATGCCCATGTCAACAACATTCATTCCCTCAGGACTTCATTCACTAAGGGCTTCCTATCCTCCATAGAGTTTTTATTATAACATCAGCCAATCCATTCTGGTATTTACAAGACTCTCTGAAATTGTCTAATAGTCATAAGTTGCTCTAGAAATAGTTAAAGGGGCATAAGTGTAACATAATAAGTGGCTTCCCATTCTGGAAGCAGCATTTTCATCCCCTTGTCACCACAGATGCTCCTGCAAAGGGCACACTGTTGAGCCACTCGCTTTCACTTGAGATGACTAATATACTAAGACAACATTCAAAATGACCATAGCTTTACAAGATCTGTAACAGAAGTATTTAACTCTGTCTTTTCTGCAAAGAAATAAAACAAATTATTTTTTACTAGTTTCCACATATGAAACTGCAGATTGTGCAGAAACTTTCTTGGGTACATTTACTGTCCTCAAGAAAATAGCAGCAATACTACTATATTCAATATTTCATTAAAAGGTTAAATTTTAAGAACTAATTGTATTTTAGCTGGCTGTGGTAGCTAATGAATTTGATCCTAAATGTTTCAACAAAACATAATTCACTAAAAACAGAGGTACTGGTAAAACTCATAAGATTATGTATAATCTCGGTGTAAGTGGTAACATATTCCCTTAGAAACTAAATAGCGTCATTTCCTAAACTTTGGGTAGATGTTTATGATATGTAATGCAAACTTCACTGAAAGTTTGCATTATTTTTCATAATGTAACATCACAAAAATATTACTTATGACTCCAGAATTACAACATTTCTACAGTATTATGAAGTAAATAAAGGCAGCATGAAGAAGGAATACTATAACCAATCTCATTTGTATTATTAACTAATTGTTCCTTTAAGTTGTAAAACAGATTTTGAGAAAAGAATAAACAGCAGTTCACTATGTTTATTCATTCTGAAAACTGAAGTTAAGATTACTAACAGACATCAGTCTTACTTTGCTCAGCTAAGGTCTCTTAGATCTATAGAACTTCTTTATCAGAGTCCCACCATACAGAACAAGTCACCTGGAACACAAGCCTTGCCTTTATTCTCAGTATCGCCTGGCATTTGGGACAACTGGATTATCCTCCAATACTCATTTTACTTAAAAAATAAGTACATTTGTGTTTATCAGAGTTACTAATTAAAATTAATTGAAATTTACACAGTAAAGTTTTTTTCAAAGAAAGATTTTTATCTCTTGATTCAACATTTGACAGAATTTATGTGTGAGGATCCCATTACTGAGTTCTGCATATTAATTTTTGGAATGAACACAGAGTGTGTAAATTCAATATAGCCTTCCAGATCCTTCTTCCCATAGATCTCTGAAGGAAACATTTCTCATAAACATACCAAAAATACATTCTTTTTAAATAACCATTTTCTGTAAAATACATGATTTTAGATTAATTTTCATTCAGAGACAATGTAGTGGATTTACTTAGGACACCGCACACACACACACACATGCACACACACACACATGTGCATGCATTCGAACACACACACTTGCACATATACATGCACACACATGAACACAAGCACACACACGCATGCAAGCACACAGGCAAACACGGTCTTTATTCTTATTTATTCTTATTTACATCTCCTCTGTTCCCTAAGCATCCCTACTTCCAATTTTTCTGCTTTTCTTCCTGAGTTTCTCTTGCTCTGCACCACAAAGATTATGTGATCCTTTCTTTATGCTAGCTGCCCATTTCTTCATCTGCTCTCATAGTTTCTTTTCCACCTTCATGCCCTGTGTGTGTGTGTTTGTGTGTGTATGTGTGTGTATTTGTATGTGTATATGTATATGAATGTACCTGGAAGTATTAATCTATACTCCTTTGGGTCTAACTAATTTTACTTAACATGATGATTTCAGAGATTTTCAATAACTACGCAATACTACTTTTTCAGGAGTTTATAAATAAACGGGACAATACAGACAGGTTGAAGCAGTTTCTATTTCTACTTCAATTACAGACAAGTGATTGATTGAAATTTAGGAAGGCAATTAGCTGAGATTTGGGGGAAATCTCTGTAACATTCACAAATTAAACTGTCCCTATCTGCTCCCAAAGCTATCTTCTCCTAAATACAAACCAGTGTGCCTAAATTACCTAATTTTGTGGAAATAAGTAAAGGAAAACATCAGTGACGTTTAAATAAATATTTACATGCATGTTTGTGTAGCCGTTCCCTCCAGATTGAAGCATTCCCCCCTGGAGACTGAGCCTTAGCAGACTGATAGAACTCACAGGAGCTTATGGCACTGCATGCTCAACAAAAGTTCATGTGTCACAAGACACCTCCCTGAGGTTATATAGGCAGCAGATGATCCTGGGGCAAAGGAGAGGCTTTGAGAAAACCACTGCAGGATGTATGAAGTCCAGTGATGAGCCTCCACTATGCATTCTGAGTTAATACTTACTGGTGGGAAGGCTGCCTTTAAGTTCTCCAAGCTCCCATCACTAACCCCTCAATCAAGATTTTTGAGCAGTTCTGTTAAATCTGTTGGTTCTCTGTCTGCTTTGCCCCCTCTATGTAGTCTAAATAACAATAGCTTCCCTGGGAAAAGGTCTGAAACAGACAAAACTACCATATAAGCTAGCCTGAATAAAATTATAATATTATAATGATAATATTATAGAATAATATTATAGAGAAGTATTTGTCATTGTATAAAACAAAAATTCATTTATAAAATTTTGGTACATATAGTTTTAAATGTATTACCTCACAAATATTACATATTTACCTATATCTTATTTGTTTTTATTTATCACAATACATTTTATACTTATTTTTTCCTTATACCATATGGCTACATCCTACCTATTAAAAATAAATCCATTCAACTAATCTATACTTCAGAGTCTAATTATACAAGGCCTTAAACTTACAAGCTAAATGAAAATTAAACATCTATTTTGGAAATCAATTCATAAACAGATACTATGTAATATACTTTCATTACTTTTTTCACTTATAAAATCTTAGACTAGTTTGTCCATTGAAATCAGCTAAGAGACTTGTTCATATAAACTCATTTCAAATCCTAGGGAACAGTACTCAATAGCAGATAGAAGTAATATGACATGGACTCTGTTCGGGAGAATAAATAATTTGGAAAGTTCTAATTTATAAATCTTCATAATCCAACTAGTGAAGGTAAAAGTTGCTAGCACTTTCTAAGATGGCTTTATGTGACTTAGAAATGTTTATAAAATCAGGCACTTGTGGTGTCAAAAATCAGTGGTAAAGGAGAAACCCATGAAAGACAAGAAATCATTTTCCCCTGATATTTAATTGACATCGAAATAGCACTGAATTATTTAAAGATTTCCATTCAACACTATTAGTTTGACAGAGTATATCTAATAAAATTCTTGATCAATAAATAATAGTTTATTATCAGAAGACAAAGAGAGAAGGTGCTTCTCATTTGAGTTGGGATAAAATAGACTTGATTAAATATGAGCTATGTGCAACCCAGAAATAGAGTTTCAGTTTATACTTGTTTTAAATTTGAACTTACAGCAAATCATTTTGCCATAGGATAATTCTATTATAATTCTATTATATTCTATGGACTCCCTAGGCTTATAATTTCTTCCTCAATTTAAAGAGTTTAGGAAGTAAGCCAAAGACTGATAAACTAGGGCAAACAGAATACTTTAGCTAAGGAGTAACCCTCATTTCATCAGTGGCTCTGTAAATATGAACTAATATATTTTGTTTTGAAATCTTTGTCCTTTATTTGATTTTCAAAAGTTTTCATAATAACTTAGTAAAATCATTAAAACTCATAGTGTATTTGTGAGCTGTAATAACATTGCACTTCTTTCAATATTTATATGTGTGGATCTTTAAGTCACAGTGTTGGTAGTTTAGCAGGAAGGGTTTGCTCTAATAGCTGAAGAACAAACAGGCACTGACCATGGTCAAAATGGTTGCTCTGCTCTAGTGATGCTCATTTTCACTGAAGAAGGAAACTCTCTGGGTCAAACATTCTTCATTCTGTACCAGAGAAGGTTACCAGGGGAAACAGAGGGGAAAAATAACAGACTATTCCTGTAACTGAAAGTTCCTGTGCA
Organism: Neodon shergylaensis; assembly: GCA_025134845.1. Classification (NCBI taxonomy): domain Eukaryota; kingdom Metazoa; phylum Chordata; class Mammalia; order Rodentia; family Cricetidae; genus Neodon; species Neodon shergylaensis. The sequence continues at coordinate 2,615,634 of JABTXL010002442.1, forward strand.
GTCCTCTCCCTAAGTCATTTTAGATGATACAGATGTCCCATATAGAGGCTCTCATTCTCTGAACATTGTGGGTCCCTGTATTCGTCATCTTATGTAGGGGAAAAAAAGGTTTCTCTTCAATAAATCAAATCCAAGACAGTATTTCCATATGAGGGAACGCATTTCGATTTTGAAATTTCTGTTTAATTTGATACTCTTTATTTCTTGATATTCAGATTTAGAGGAAAGCTATAAGAAGCTAAATAAATGAAGAATTTATATATAACCCTCCTTTTCTCTCTAGTAGTCCCTTAGGCACATTTGAAATAGGACGGACCACCCCCACTTGGAGCCCAGATTTCAACTCCAGTCCACATTTTTGGTCGTTTCACGTTTTAAAAAAGCCTTCAAGAGCTCTGTGGTCTCTTGTTCAGTTGGCTCTACTTACAGTCCGGCATTTGGCTACGCTATGATACCATGGCCTCCTAGCAATCCTCAGGCATTTACAAAAGTGAAACGGGGCTGCATGAGAAACAGGTTAGCCTTTGCTATTTTTGTTAGAAATAATTACCATTTTGACAGTTAGCTGAATGACTTCATCAGCAAATCCATTTGAGTCACTTGGACAAGAGGACAGTTTGCTGTATAAAAGTTCAAGTGTTTTAAAAATGTCAAAAAAAATGTTCCTGAGTTACAGATATGGCACTGCCCTGTGCCACAGTCAGTCAGCAATGAAGAAATGAATTCAATTTTTTCAAATATATGTGCAAATAAGAAAGACTTTATTTTATATACTATGCAACATTCAAAGTTATATAATATCATTGAGTAATTTTTCTCCTCTATTAATTATATAGAATGCTTTAACACCCTGAAAAATAATCAGGGGAACGAAGCTTCCAGGTCACTATCACACTGATTTTCTCATGTCCTGTGCTCATGTGTGCTCACTTCAGCAACAGACTCTTACCACCAAGTTCTAGAGTGTAACTAAGAACCATAGAAAGGTCTCATAAAGTTTGGGAAATTTTTATGGAATTTCATTAACCAATAATTGAGAAGACATAACCCACACGTGACACTGGCCTTTTTATTTGATACATAATGTAATCTAGAAGAGGCAGTGCCATCATTTTTTGAAGGTAATTTTATTGATTCTTCCAGAATTTCACATTATGCACATCAATTCTATTCATTTTACAGCTCCTCTGTATCCACCCTTCATGCCTGTAGTAATCCCCAAAAGAAAAACGACGGATAATAATAATAATAGTAAGAATAATAATAAATAATAGTCATAATAAATAATGTTAAACAAGCAAAAAAGGAAAAAAGCCTTTTCAATCCTCCATCTTTCTCACCTCCCCATTGTCATAACACTATCATATTTTAAATTTAATTAACTGTTACATTTCAATTTACCCTATAAGGAATCATGCAGCAAATTTAAATTTTTAAAAATTACCAATATGCTTTTCCATATGAAGTTGATTATTGTCCTTTCAAGATCTGTGAAGAATTTTGCTGGGATCTTGATGGGGATTGCATTGAATCTATAAATTGCCTTTGGTAGAATTGCCATTTTTACTATGTTGATCCTCCCAATCCAAGAGCAAGGGACGTCCTTCCATTTTCTGGCATTCTCTTCAATTTCTTTCTTCAATGCCTTAAAGTTCTTGTCAAATAGGTCTTTCACTTCCTTGGTTAGAGTTACCCCAAGATAGTTTATGCTGTTTGTGGCTATCGTGAAAGGTGAAGTTTCTCTGATTTCCCTCTCTGCTTCCATATCCTTCGTATATAAGAGGGCGACTGATTTTTTGGAGTTGATCTTGTATCCTGCCACATTACTAAAGGTGTTTATCAGCTGTAGGAGTTCTTTGGTGGAGTTTTGGGGGTCACTTATGTACACTATCATATCATCTGCAAATAACGAAAGTTTAACTTCTTCTTTTCCAATTCGAATCCCCTTGATCCCCTTATGTTGTCTTATTGCTATTGCTAGAACGTCAAGCACTATATTGAAGAGATATGGCGAGAGTGGGCAGCCTTGTCGTGTTCCTGAGTTTAGTGGGATGGCTTTGAGTTACTCTCCGTTTAATTTGATGTTAGCTGTCGGCTTGCTGTATATAGCTTTTATTATATTTAGGTATGACCCTTGTATCCCTAATGTCTCCAAGACTTTTATCATAAAGGGATGTTGAATTTTGTCAAATGCTTTTTCAGCATCTAATGAAAGGATCATATGGTTTTTTTCTTTCAGTTTATTTATATGATGAATTACATTGATAGATTTTCGTATGTTGAACCAGCCCTGCATCTCTGGAAAAACCCAGGGTAGCTAAAAAAATCCTATACAATAAAGGATCTTCTGGAGGCATTACCATCCCTGACTTCAAACTCTATTACAGAGCTACAGTAATGAAAACAGTGTGGTACTGGCATAAAAACAGAGAAGTCGATCAATGGAATTGCATAGAAGACCCAAATTTTAACCCACAAACCTATGATCACCTCATTTTCGATAAAGGAGCTAAAAGTATACAATGGAGCAAAGAAAGCATCTTCAACAAATGGCGCTGGCACAACTGGATATCAACCTGTAGAAGATTGAAAATAGACCCATATCTATCACCTTGCACAAAACTCAAGTCCAAATGGATCAAAGACCTCAATATCAGTCCTAACACACTGAACCTGATAGAAGAGAAAGTGGGAACCACCCTACAACAAATGGGCACAGGAGATCGCTTTCTATGTATAACCCCAGCAGCACAGACATTAAGGGCAGCATTGAATAAATGGGACTTACTAAAACTGAGAAGCTTCTGTAAAACAAAAGACACTGTCACTAAGACAAAAAGACAACCTATTGACTGGGAGAAGATCTTCACCAACCCTGCAACAGACAAAGGTCTGATCTCCAAAATTTATAGAGAACTCAAGAAACTAGACTTCAAAATGCTAATTAACCCAATTAAAAAATGGGGCACTGAACTGAACAGAGAATTCTCAACAGAAGAAGTTCAAATGGCCAAAAGACACTTAAGGTCATGCTCAACCTCCTTAGTGATTAGGGAGATGCAAATCAAAACAACTTTGAGATATCATCTTACACCTGTCAGAATGGCTAAAATCAAAAACACCAATGATAGCCTTTGCTGGAGAGGCTGTGGAGGAAGGGGTACCCTCATACATTGCTGGTGGGAATGCAATCTTGTGCAACCACTTTGGAAATCAGTGTTTCGGTTTCTCAGGAAATTCGGGATCAACCTACCCCTGGACCCAGCAATACCACTCTTGGGAATATACCCAAGAGATGCCCTATCACATGACAAAAGCATCTGTTCAACTATGTTCATAGCAGCATTATTTGTAATAGCCAGAACCTGGAAACAACCTAGATGCCCTTCAATGGAAGAATGGATGAAGAAAGTGTGGAATATATACACAATAGAGTACTACGCTGCGGTAAAAAACAATGACTTCTCAAATTTTGCATGCAAATGGATGGAAATAGAAAACACTATCCTGAGTGAGGTATCCCAGACCCAAAAAGATGAACATGGGATGTACTCACTCATAATTGGTTTCTAGCCATAAATAATGGTCACGGAGTATATAATTGGTGAACCTAAAGAAGCTAAATTAGAAGGTGAACCCAAGGAAAAACATATAATTATTCTCTTGACTAAGGGAAGTAGACAAAATTGCCGGGGGGGTGGGATGGGAGTATCAGGGGAAGGGGAGAGAAAAGTGAGAAGGGGAGGATGAGGGAAACTTGGGGAAACAGGAGGATTGGAATAAAGGAAGGTTGTATAGGGGAGCACGGAAGCACAATTTTTAGTTAAGGGAGTCACCTTAGGGTTGGCAAGAGACTTGAACCTAGAGTGGCTCCCAGGAGCCCAAGGCGAGGTCCCCAGTTAGTTCCTTGGGCAGCTGAGGATAGGGAAACTGAAATGACTCTATCCTATAGCCATACTGATGATTATCTTGCATATCACCATAGAACCTTCATCAGGTGGTGGATGGAGATAGTCACAGAGACCCACACAGGAGCACCGGACTGAGCTCCCAAGTTCCCAATGAGGAGCGGAAGGAGGGAGAACATGAGCAAGGAAGTCAGGACCACGAGGGGTGCACCCAACCACTGAGACAGTGTGGCTGATCTATTGGGAGCTCACCAAGGCCAGCTGGACTGTGACGGAAGAAGCATGGGATAAAACAGGACTCTCTGAACATGGCGAACAATGGGGGCTGATGAGAAGCCAAGGACAATGGCCCTGGGTTTTGATCCTACTTCAAGTTCTGGCTTTGTGGGAGCCTAGCCAGTTTGGATGTTCACCTTCCTAGAAATGGACGGAGGGGGGAGGACCTTGGACTTTCCAGAGGGAAGGGAACCCTGACTACTCTTTGGACTGGAGAGGGAGGGTGAGAGGAGTGGGGGGAGGGGAAGAAGGGTGGGAGGAGGGGGAGGGAAATGGGAGGCTGGGGGGAGGTGGAAACTTTTTTCTTTCTTTTTTTTTTTTATTGAGAAAAAGAAAAGAAAAAAAACTTTTTTCTTTTTCTCAATAAAAAAAAAATTACCAATATGCAATCAAAACACTAAAATAGTTCCAGAGAAACCACTAATTTTGCCCATCTGTGAATATTCTTCTTTTGTGTAAATAAAACAATAGTGCTATTTCTGTCGAACATGGAGTTACACATATTGTTAATGTGCCAACTAAAGATTGACTGTAGAAGAAACACTCTAGTCATGAACGTTGCCTCCAGTTGTTTTATATAAAGCACCGGAACTTCTGGATCATTTAATAAATATTGAGGTAAGGAAAAATAGTCACTTAAGCCTATTACCAACAACAACATATGAATGCATATATACATTCTGGAGAATTTTAAATACATTCCATTTTTTAAAATAAGTACTTTGTTGACTTTCCAAGGGAGGCCTTACCCCCTCTGAGGAGTGATGTGGGGAAGGAAGGAGGTCGAAGAGGTGAAAGGGAGGGCGGGGGAACATGGGTTGGTATGTAAAACGAAAAAAATAAATAAAAAAGTTAAAAAATGCCTAAGCTAATTAACAATGTCAAGATAATTCTAGTTCTCCAACACTCACAAACATATCAAGACTTGTATGTAAAAAGCACAAGTGAAGTTGATTTCAGTAAGCTTGGTTCTCATAAATCAGCAAAGTTTAAAACAAGGGCTATGTTTGAAAACAGGTTGAGAAAGATGCACTTAGACTTTTACTTCCTTCCATACCCCAAAATTAATAATAGTTGAATATACAAAAAAATGTGAATTTGAAAACTGTAAATCTTCCTGACAAAACACATACAATATATTTGTGCCCTTAGTGTCAATAAGACTGGATAAACAGGACCCACAAAATGTCAACCATACAGGATTCATGCTGATAAATTACATCTCATCAAAATACAATTTTTTATCTACAGTTTTTTTCCTCTGAAGAAAAGTAAATATTCATGCCACATATTGAAAGAACATATTTTACCTAAGTGACAGTTTATGGTTTTTATATATCATAAACATTATAACCAAAATATGTAAAGGATTTGAAGCCAAGAATAAAAAAAAAGCAACTCACCTAAACATATGCAAAATATTTAAGTAGCTGATACACCAAAGGGAAAATACCAGTGTCTAACAAGCACATGTTAAAATATTCAACAAATAGATTTTGGATAAATATGAATTGAAACCACAATAAAAATGAATCATGAGTGACAACGATGCAAAACTAATTGTCTTCAAAGATGTGGAGGCAGAGAACCTGTTGTGGAAGCAGGAGCGAAATCACACTAACACACTGGAAATCTATTCCCTCCAAATCACACTAACACACTGGAAATCTATTCCCTCCAAATCACACTAACACACTGGAAATCTGTTTGCATTTTCTTCTTCAACAACATCCACAGAGAATTTCCTACTTTAAGATAGCATGTGCGGTGCCAGGTAAATGGGTAAGTTTCCATGTATTCACAACACGAATATGCTTTAGAACACATAGGAACAAACCATGAAGTGCAAGTATGACCTCAAGTCTACACATGGCTTAAATAAAAAGTAGGCATATTCATAATACATGCAGAGCATTTCTACATACATGTAAATAATCAGGAAAATAAATCTATAATAGAATTCGGAAAAGAAGGAAGAAATAGGCTCAAAATAAAGTTAAAGGGATATTCTGTGGCAATGGTAATTATCCAGCTTGGTCTGAGTGTAGTTCTACTGTCATGCATAAGACCCTTATAGAACAAAACACTTTAGATCTTTCTTTCTATCCTGCAAGAGTCAATTTCTAAGTGAGGCAGAAGAAGTTATCAGTGTGAGCTTTTTGTTACTTTATCACGATTAAATTAGTAAAACATCAAAATGAGTATTAATATTTGAGTTATGATGGGACTGCACTCCATGCATCCTAAACATATATGGAGATGAAGATCTGTGAGAGATTTTAGAGAAAGTGGAGAAGTCAAATGCAAGAAGAAGGTAAGAGGAGTGAGTGGGGTAAGGAATATTCAAATGTTATGATTTTTAATATATTTATTTATTTACTTATTTATTAAAGATTTGTCTCTTCCCCGCTACCGCCTCCCATTTCCCTCTCCCTCCCCCAATCAAGTCCCCCTCCCTCATCAGCCCAAAGAGCAATCAGTGTTCCCTGCCCAAATCAAGGGTCAAGACTGCGTATCAGAGTAACCCTCCACAGACTATGATTCTAAGCCTTTCTCCTCTGCACGTTATATTTGAAGATTATATTACAAGCCCTCTGTTTCGTTTACTCTACGCCATGACAAACTGTTACTCCACATTGATTTAATCCCTTTCATTTTTTATACCAAAGCTACCACAAAATTATTCAATAGCTGAATTAGAACGACAAATAACATCCCCTATAATTACCAAAATTATATCACTACATTTTTATTTTATAATACATATACTGAGTGATTTATAACTTCTCTTCTGTAGTATTTATTTTTTTTCCTTCAGTAATCCAGTAGTACAAGAATCTTTCTGTATTTGAAAGATGCAAACTGTGGCTCCTGTATGCCAGGTATACAGAAAGACTTGCTGGAGATGTCTTGTGAGTGTTTCCTACTGTATCACCAGATGGAAGACATTGTTTCCATTTCATGGACCATCTTCCATTGTGGTTCTCTAATCACACTTGTCTTGAATTTATACTCTATAAAAATGGAGAATAAAGGATCACGACAGGGCAACCTACTTAAAGTAAGAAGCTGATTAAATACATTCTCACATAAATATAAAGAAAGAAAGTGCAGAGACCCAGGTTCTTCCGATGTAAAGGAAATACCAGAATACCTACATGAAATGATCCTTATGAAGGATCAATGTCCATGTTTCTAGATATAAGAGAGTTATTAGCTAAGTGTTTAAAGTAACTATTAAAGTGGTTGTGCCCATTTACAGAATTAAGCAAGGCATTTTGTAAAAATCTAGTGAATGATTACCCTATTACATTTCTTAGAAAACTATCTAGTATAGTTTCTAATTCTAATTCCATTTTAAATGGAAAGACCTTTAGTTCATGTTCTATAGTACAGAGGAGATTATTTAGTTCATTGGTATTGTTTGAAATTACTTTCAGAGACAGGGAACATTTCCAGTGACCTAGTTTATTTTTAAAATTTGTCAATGTTAAGAAATAAACCTGACTGGTAGGTTAAGCCTGCCTTGTTCTAAGAGAGCCTGAAGCTATCTCCACAGTCAATCCGTGTCTGCCAGTGCAGTCTTCCTCTGCTTATGAGTTTACTCCCACAAGAATTTTAATAATGATTTTAGTATATTTCATGATAATTATTATTTTAATTATCTTTAAATTCCAAGTGAGAAAGTAGGCATATTTAATTTAATTCTTTGTCTACATCCATCGACATCAATGAATAAAACTGAATGACAGAAGCAGTTATTTACATAAATACATTTCATAATGAAAACATAAAATGTGTAATAGGTACAAATGAAATTTGCACGTGGCTATGAAGGTAATTAGCACACTTAAGGAGTCCTGTAATATCAAGGGGTCAAGGAAGTAAATAGGAATCAAGCTAAATTGATTACTCTGGAAATAAAGGAATAAAAAGGTGTAAATGAGATTCAACTGCTCGCAACTTCCTTGGCTGCATAGCAAATATCAATCAAACTAAATTGATTACTAGGGAACAGGAGCGTTAAGAAGGCAGTCAGAAACCCCCAAGCCTGTGCAACATAAAATCTCCCAAATTAGAGAACAAGTCAATTGCTGGATGAATGACTTGAACTGGTAACAAAGCACGAGCCCACCCTAGAACCACAATATTTACTAGGACATAAGAGGAAGCCCGAAGTCAGCTTCATCATTTCGGGAGAAGTGAGAGAAAGTAACATTAAATCATCTATTTAATGGCCTCTATGTCATTTTCTGCCTTTCCTGGTCTAATCGAAGAAGTATGAAACAGTCCAGAAACTCTGGTCTTCCGTCACTATTTCCTCCCCTCAGACTTAGAAAACGATTAGCAGTTTGAATGTAGTCAGCATAATACACAAAGGGACAGGAATTCTCACCTTCAATGATCTCACAGAGAAGAAAGTTTACCTATTATTTCATCAGATAACTGTGTTTAAACCCATGGCCACAATGAAAACTGAGCACAAAAAAATGTAGTTTTGGAGAGCTTGCAGAGAGAACAGTTTACTTGGGCACCCTCCACCAGTTCCGGCAACATCTGATTTTCATTTCAACCAACGCCATCAGTTAGTTAAACATCGTATTCTCTTAAACTTCGACTGTTCCACATTTGTCATGGTGTGTGTGTCTATACGCGTATATATGCATACATACACATATGTATACAGTCTAAGAAGATATTTTGTATTTATCAATTCAGTTTCATGGAAATAAATTGAAGTGTTCAGAGAGAAGCAAAATTGTGTATTCTAAATCCATAGGAGGGTGGTCAACCAAAGACAGGTTCCCTGTTTTCAGTCTGGCATCATCATCCTCATCACCGTACAAACTTTGATGAAGGCTGAATGACTATTTATGAATGAACAAAGAACAATCCTTGTGATTGACAATGTTCTCCTTCTTAAAAGCTTCCTGGAAACTCGAATGTAGCATTGAGCTTGAAAGTATAAGTAAATCAACATAAAAATAAAAAACTATTCAACAGAAAACAAATATGCCGATGATTTCTTACAAAATTTGAAAGTGATGGAGGAATACATGAGCAAACACAAAAGTTGTTTGGATCACTTCGTACCACAATCATCAGGTATATGAACAATAAATGGTGTTATTAATAACTTCTGGTGTTTTTGGCTACGTTTAAAATTATTTGAGTCGGTAGTGGTGGCGGGACACGCCTTTAATCACATCACTCATAAGGCAGAGGCAGCAGGATCTCTATGAGTTTGGGGTCAGTTTGGTCAACAACACTAGTCCCAGGACCACCAAGATTGCTACACAGTAAAACCCTGTCTTGATAAACAAACAAACAAAACAGAAAACAAAAAAAGTTGATGTGCATATTTTTAATTTAGGCCATATAAACATTAATTATTTTTCTTAAAATGAACTCATAAAAAGATAAGCCAGCAAAGCAAAATAGTAAGGACATGCTGCAACATATACACTTGTCATTTGAACTATAGAGATGTAAAACTATGACCCAAGCCATGTGCCTCTAAGATCACCAAATCATATCACCATGCAGGTATCAGTTTCAAAGGTTTGGCATTAAGAATATGGGCCTCCTACTAGTTGGTAATTTTTTAGCACCTGAGACCAAATGCCTTGTATGTCTTCTCTACCATTCCAAATCCTTAGAGATCTTCCAGTAAATGTTATTGGCTGACAGAGGGCTCTCAGCAGGAATGCTAGCTCTCCAGCTACTAAGGACAAGGTTGTTTGTGTGTAGCTTTAGCCAGTTCAGACAAATTGCAAATTACAGTTTGCAATATAATGTGCAAAATTGAAGTTAAATCTAAGCACACTGATTTCTATTACTGTTTTAAATCAGTTAACTTATATTTATCTATTAGGTGATTAAAATTTACATCTTATGAATAGAATTATATGGCAAAAGAGAATTGTAGGATAAAATTCAAGAAGTGAACTAGGTTTCAATATGTTCAATATATATATATGAGGTGGAGGGAGTAATTTAGATCACTGACCTGAAGCCTAGCAGTCTGGTTTTCAATTTGCCTCTACTACCTACAATGTTAAAGACTATGTATGTCATCTCGGTCTAGTTACTTAATCTACGTTGCCTCATCCTCATTGTCTATAAAATGAGGAGAGAAAAAAAATGAGGACAGTCTATAAAATGAAGACCTCATTCACTGAGTTTTCTGAAAAGTTAACTGAGGTTTTGGTATATGATCACCTATAGGGCTGTTAGGTATTTCTTATTCTTAGTAACAGTAGTAGAAATGCTCACATAAAAAACATTTGGCCCTAATACCCACAAAGTAAGATTTGACACTGAGAGCAGAAAACTCATAATGTTCTATTTGTGCTGTGAAAAAATAGACACAATAGATAGCATCTTGGAGTCTGCTGCACCTGTCGCTCATTCTTACTGATATCCAGAAGTCAATCTATATCTATAGTTTTGGAAAATAAAAGGAAACTGTCATGCATGATGATAAAGTTTTAATTACAGTATTTATATATGTTTAATTTAGAAACTGATGGTATTCAAAATTGAAACCAAATAAAAATAATTATCCAAATAAATAAATATGTTTAAATTTTAAGCCCTAGTGAAAAGGGTAAATATACTCCTAGATACTTTTCTCAAATCTAAGTCATTCAGGAAAGGGAAAAGCATAGTTGTGTTGACTGACATGCCTCACTTTTGGTCCTACAAAGTGACAGATGTATTTTCAGTCAGTAACCTGTTTCTCAAACCAAGTTGACAGTTTTATCACGTATATATGAATAAGTTTAAAAGCGAACAGATATAGTGGAATGGATAAAGAATATAGTCTGTAAAAGTTAACTGCTAAAAATGATTGTCAGGAGCAACAACAACAGAATTATGTATCAACACTGTCAGGTATTTCTCCTTTGCAACCTCAAATAAATCAATAGTGAAAATTTGCATATGGCCTTTGTGGAATATAGGTTGGACAGAAAAAAATTGTGGATCTTGCAAATCAAAATAAATTAATCAATTAAAATTTTGATAAAGAGACAGAGAGAAGCCCTCAGTCGTGAGCCAGAAGAGTGGTGAATACAGAGTGTCTGCTTCTCGACACTCTGCTCTGAGTGGCTCTGCTATGTTAGTCCAACAGCAGTGCTGCATTCCTTATATTTTTGTAAACAATAGCTTCTTCTACAATTGCCACAATAATATATAGGCATACAAAAATTATCTTGGGCTTTGATATGAGACCAGCATTATCAGGAACAGACATAGTTTATTGGAATGAAACATTTCTAAGGATTTCTGTGATTAATCTACCAATCCTACACACAGTCTGTGAAGACACATGAGGAGCTTTGAAAACCATGATTCAGTTAAGAACATGAGAACCAGACATTCTAAAACCTACACAGTCTGTGAAGACACATGAGGAGCTTTGCAAACCGTGATTCAGTTAAGAACATGAGAACCAGGTGGACGGCTCCACAGGACAACTCAATAAGTGTCTCACCAAGTGAGTCCAAAAAAAAAAAAAAAAAAGAACATGAGAAACAGACATTCTAAAACCTTGTCTATGTTGTCTACTGGTATAACTAGGAATAAAAAATTAACCATAAGAACTTTACTGTTCTCTCTCTAGCTTATGTAGCCACTTAACACCAAATGAACACCTGGAGGAGCGATGAGATGGTGAAGAACTAGCCAAAGAACTCTAAAATGTCTTCTAGTTATTACTAAAATAACAAATGAAGACAATGAAATGAAGGCACTGTTTTCTTGTATAGTAGTTTTGGGTAAGTAATAGTTTTGTTTTTTCTGATTTTCAGGTTTGACTTTTGCTATTAATGGACATTTTTTAAAATAAAAAACTGGTATTAATCCCTTTAAAAATGAATTTTACAGAAATAGGACTTAAAATTCAGGAACGTTGCCAGTAATTAAAGGAGAAAAGAAATGAATTTTTAATATTGAATGAAAAGCCCTCTATATCTAAACTTTAGATAACTAGAATTTAGACTAAAAATGAAATTAATGTATTTGGTTATGTCTACATTTTTAAAGTTTAAATTGAAATATTAAAAAGAAAAAAATTGATACTTTCTATTTCCAATAAATTATATTAAACTGTACTTTACAAGTACAATTTTTTGGAGAAAAGTCCATTGTATCATTGTAATTATGTTTAAGAACTAAGTTGAAAAATGCCTGTAAAAGCTGCTAATTATTTGAAAAATCAAATAAAAAGAGTATATGGATATTATAAATAAAATAATAAGTAAAAAACTCTATCTACTGCCAATTATTTATTTCAAATAATATTTTTAAGCAATTTGTAAAACTTAAGTGATTGCTTTAAACTAATACTTTAAGACTGGTGACCTTGAGTACAGAGAAGAAAGCATCACAGTTCTGTATGTTTTTTTTTTCCCCACAAAGGTAAGACTTATGACATTGATGATTCCACCTGACATATTTGTTCCCACTTGGGAGGAAAAGTGAGAATTGAGAAAGAAATAGACAAGAGATAAAAGAGTCAGGAGTAAGCCGGGCGGTGGTGGCGCACGCCTTTAATCCCAGCACTCGGGAGGCAGAGGCAGGTGGATCTCTGTGAGTTCGAGACCAGCCTGGTCTACAGAGCTAGTTCCAGGACAGGCTCCAAAGCCACAGAGAAACCCTGTCTTGAAAAACCAAAAAAAAAAAAAAAAGAGTCAGGAGTGCATCTAGTAGATACCAAGATTTGCCTCTTGTTTATTTCTCATAGCCTTTATATACCCCGGTCCATAAAAAAGGGGAAGACAAAAGATTTCTTTACCATCATACAAAGAACAAAGTAATGACCTTCTTAATACCCAAAATCAAGGAATCACACCCTAGGTCCAAACATCTTGTAAGTAGTCACACCTTGGGTCAAACCTTCTGTCATATATACTTGAAGGAGCAAGAATAGGTCTGAACACTCTGACTTTTAGTCAAAGTGGAGCGGATCCACTTCTGTGGACTTCCACATATATAATGAATCTGTTTTCCATTGAACATTATTAGCATCAGTGTGGCAGAGATGAAAGATAAATCTGGTGAGCATTCAAAATACAAAAGATACACATAAATGCTTTTGTACAAACCCATAATTTACATTATAATCATTAGTTCAGGTACCTATCCAATGCTTTACAGGTACATACTCTACAATACTGCTGCTTTTGCAATAATGTTACTTAACTTCTTATTCCCCAGCATTACACACAACCTGGCAAGCAGTAGATGCTAGTGAATGTATTCAAAATGAACACATTGAATTAAAATTTACTACTGAAACTCAAGAGGACAAAATGAAAAAAGTTTTCATAAAGAAATGTCTTTAATTAAAAGGAGCTTTTGTTTACACAAGTCCTCAACCATTTTTTCATTTCACATTTTTTATTCAGTTACATCTAAAAGAAATTCAAAATCCACATTTGTATTCATTTACATTTTAAATATGTTTTAAAGATATTTCAATGGTTCACCATGTGTAATGATAATTGATGTTTTTAACTCAGAAATCAAGTAAAACAAGTTAAAGAAAACTGTGCATTTTGCTAAAGAAAATGAACACTCTCCAATTACCTTGACATGTGTTACTTTGGGGTCAGGTCATACATAGGTCATATCATATATACCTTAAATCATTATCAAGTAAGTTCTGAATATCAGTAAAACCCTTTTACATGTATGGTGCTTTACTAATATCACTTTACCTGTTATAAACTTATACGTCCTGCTGTAGAAGGTATCTCCATCAGGGATTAGTGTATGTGCTGTGCAGCGTGAGTATCTGAGTTCATATCCCCAAAGCCAGCGAAATTAAAAAGCCATAAAGAGTAGAGTGTGCCAATAGTAAACTGAGGGCTGATGGTATTGGTGACAGCAGAGACAAATGGATTCTGAAACTCATTATTCAGCCAGCCTGGTAGAAACTGATGAGCATCAAGTTCATTGAATACCCCAACATCAAAATTTAAGGGTGGACTTGACCCATTTGCTCATTTTATCACTTCTCTATCTCTTTTACTGGACTTTGGGAGCTCAGCCCAGGTGCTTAGCTGTTTATTTCTGCATTTGATTCCATCAGTTGCTGGATAAAGGTTCGATGACAGGCAACACTGGGAAAGAGAATGCCACAGAAAGTAGACAGTAGGATGCAGACCTGGTTTTTCATGTTTCAAGAATTTTAGGAAAGCCAACAAGGTAGAAGCAAAATGCAGCAAAGTGAATGAGGTAGGTTAGTAGATAATAGGAACCAGAGCAAGGTACCCCTCCAAATAGTTTAAGGATGTGTGCTTTTGATCTCAGTGAAATGGGATACCACTGGGGATGGGGCTACAGAAGGTCGTTGTTAAAGGTTAGATCAGCCACCATGAAGATAGACTATTAAAGGAGAAAAGTTACTCGAATATTAGGGTGTAATGATATATAAGATGAGAGATGTTGTAATATTTGCGGCAGGGCTGCGTCCCCAGGACCCCGGCCGCCTGCTAGCTTATGCCCCGAAATAATTACACAGACACTGTATTCTTTTAAACACTGCTTGGCCAATTAGCTTTAGCCCTTACTGGCTAATTCTGATATCCTGATCAACCCATCTCTAATAAACTGTGTAGCACCGGTCTTACCGGGAAAGATTCAGCATGTCTGACCTGGCGGCTTGCTTCATCGCGTGTGTCTGCCTCAGAGAACAGAGCTATCGCATCTGCACGGGAGAGAGGAGCATGGCATCTCTGAGAGGAGCTATGGAGTCTGTCTGAGGCATCTTACCTCACTTCCTCTTCCTCCCAGCATTCTGTTCTGTTTGCTCCACCCACCTATGTTCTAACCTATGAGAGCCAAGCAGTTTCTTTATTTTTTAACCAATGACCTTCCTCCATCAGAGAGGAGACAGCTCTCAGACACAGTCTCATTCTGAGGATTCCTGGAGGCAGGATCACCATTTCAAACTGAAGTAGAAGTAAGAGTCAGTGACTGGCTATTTTAGTCTCTGATCTTCAGGCAAGCTTTATTAATTAAAATATCACTACATTGGGGTATCTCTGAACACAGTGGAAATTTGCTTGGTTCCTGATGAGCCTGGCTTGTGAAGACTGGGTCCTAGAAATTTCTGGCTACCAAAGCCAACACTAGTCAATTGATCTGGGATTTTTATCTATCACGAATTTGAAGAATGAAATTAATGGACCCAAGAGCAGGGTTTTGAGACAAGTTTATTGTGATTCTTAGCTGGAAACTCTGGAAGGGAGAAGTAGAAGACAGAGAAAGAACAATTGAGCATACACACCCAGAGTTTTCGTATAAAGGAAGGGTTCCAGGAAGTAGGATTACATTGATCCGTGAGTCTGTGGTTGTAAGAATCTGACACTTAGCACCTAAGTTAAAACCCACCCGAGGCAAGCAGCAAAACCTCCTTCCATTTAAAGGAAATATTTGTAGTTTATTCTGGAGCCAAATGTTGATGGCCATGACCCAGGACACTTGGAGACAGATAACCCCAGACTCCATGTCCCAATGTGGATAGAGTTTCACTGATATTTGTACAGTAACAGAACAAAGAAAGTAATATCCCAAGGCATTAAAAAAATTACAGTGGCGGAAACATCGGGGGGGGGGGTGAGGGTTTCAGTACACAGAGACCTATTATTAATTATAAATGCCCAGCCTTAGCTTGGCTTATTTCTAGCCAGCTTCCCTTAACTTAAATTATCCTGTCTACCTTTACCTCTGGGCTTTTATATATTCTATTCTATATATCTTACTTTACCTCTTACTACATTGCTTGCTCTGTAGCTGGGTGGCTGGACCCTGATGGCCTCCTCTCCGCCCTTTCTTGTTCTTCTAACTTTTCTTCCCAGATCTCTGCTCCTATTTATTCTCTCTGCCTGCCAGCCCTGCCTATCCTTTCTCCTGCCTTGCTATTGTATGTAGAGCTCTTTATTGGACCAATCAGGCATTTTAAATATGCAAAATAACACAGTATTATGAAGCTAAATTCAACATAAAAGAATGTAACACATATTTGCATTATTAAACAAACGCTCCAAAGTATAAACAAATGTAACACATCTTAAAATAGTCCCCAACATACATTGGCAACAAATGGTTTTAAGGAGACAAATGCGAGACTAAGACAATTTGGCTTCCAACCTGCCAAGTTCCAGCTCTCCACTACCCATCACTTAGCCTCGTAGGGTGTTTAGCAGCATCATGGCTAATTTCTGGGACCTTCAGTTCACACATTCTTCCAATATGTTTGGCATTTAGAAAAAAACAATACTTTACCTTCATTTTATTTTAGAATCATTTTATTTTAGTTTTTTTACTCATAAAAAGTTGGGCATAGTATGCTTAATCGTCATAAATAAGGGTGAAAGATATATGATGAGACAATGATATAAAACATTTATTTATTCAGATAGCATTCTATCTAGTACTGGAATGAGCACAATTATTACATTGTAAAAGTGATGACCAAGACTGTTTGTTTCATAAAAACAGCTTGAGACCATCAAAACTTATAAAACCTGCCATATTTCTGAAAATAGTTAATCATAATACTGAGCAATATAACAGTAATTTTATACAAATATGTAGACTTTTACCTCACCTATACTTAGCTGAAACTCAAACATAAAACATTATTAACATAAAAATGGGCCAGTCATTTAATTTTTTGATTTTTATTTTCATTAGGTCAATATATTACACAAAATTAAAACAAAGAAACTTCAGGTAGATTTCTTTTTTGACTAAGTTTTCCTTATTTATTATATTTTTATTATTTAAAACAATTTTAAATTTAAATATGTTTGATAATATTCTTCCCCTTGTCCATGTTATTCCAGATTCTTTCCCCATTTTTATTCCCTCAACTTAAATTTCATTCTCAAAAAAAGCAGTACAAAAACAAAACAAATAAAACAATACCCAAACAGAGAAAAATAAAACAAACAAAAACCACATCAAATTGTAGCCAAATAAAAGCACACAAAACAAACAGTGGATTCCACTATATGTTTGTCAACTATTCCTGTACATAAGACCTTCCCTGGAGAAGTTGATATACCGAGTGTCGCCCCATTGGAGAAAACTGATTTTTCCCTCTCCCAGCAGATATAAATGACACTTCAGATTTTAACCTTTTCCCTTGTAGCTAAGTTTTCATTAATTTATTTTTTTTAAATATAATGAAATAAAACACAATTAGATGAAACAGAAAGTATCATATCACAGTTGGACAGGAGAAACCAACAGAAGAAAAAAAGCCCAAGAGAAGGCACAAGAATCAGAGACTCATTAGTTCTTGCATTCAGAAATCCCACAAAAACACTAAACTGGAAGCCATAACATATGCAGAGACCAGGTGAAGACCCTTGCAGTCCCTGGCCCTGCTGTTTCAATCTCTGTGTGTTCATATGAGCTTTGCTCAGTTATTTAGAGGGCCTTGTTTATGTGGTGTCTTCCATCTCCTCTGGCTCTTACTCTTTCTGCCTTCATTTCTTTTCATGGAGTTCTCTGAACTTAGCGAGGAGGGATTTGATAAAGAGATCTCATCTAGAGCTGAGTGTTCCAAGGTCTCCCCCGAACTCCTTGTGTGTGTGTGTGTGTGTGTGTGTGTGTGTGTGTGTGTGTGTGTGTGTGATGTCTGGCTGTGGGCCTTTATGTTTGTTTCCATCTGCTGTAAGAGGAATTTTCTCAGATGATGTCAAATAGGTTTCTTAAAACAGTGGGATCTGCCAGGCAGTGGTAGCTCATGGCTTTAATTTCAGCACTCGGGAGGCAAAAGCATGCAGATCTCTATGAGTCTGAGTCCAGCCTGGTCCACTAGAATTAGTTCCAGGAAAGGAACCAAAGGTATAGATATGACTTGTCTTGAACAACAAAAACAAACAAACAAAAAACAAAACAAGTATACAAAAAAACAAATCACTGGGATCCTCAGACAAAAGGTTGAAGAGTTCCATATGACATGTACTAAATAGAATTAATCTCATAATATCCAATATAATTATGTTCAATGGTACTTTGTGTTCTGTTACAAAAATCACCAAATTACAGTAAGTAGTAAATTTTGGCAATTGAGACAACACCCAATGAATAGGCAAAAAAAAAAAAAAAAACAAAGTCCCAATGAGGAGCAGAAGGAGGGAGAACATGAGCATGGAAATCAGGACCACGAGAGGTGCATCCATCCACTGAGATAGTGGGGCTGATCTATTATTGGGAGCTAACCAAGGCCAGCTGGACTGTGACTGAAAAAGCATGGGATAAAACTGGACTCTCTGAACATGGCGGACAATGAGGGCTGATGAGAAGCCAAGGACAATGGCATGGGGTTTTGTTCCTACTTCAGGTTCTGGCTTTGTGGGAGCCTAGCCAGTTTGGATGTTCACCTTCCTAGACCTGGATGGAGGGGAGAGGACCCTGGACTTTCCACAGGGCAGGGAACCCTGACTGTTCTTTGGACTGGAGAGGGAGGGGGAGAGGAATGGGAGGAGGGGGAGAGGGACGGGAGGAGGGGGAGGGAAATGGGAGGCTGGGAGGAGGCAGGAATTTTTTTTTTCAATAAAAAAAATAAAAAGCAAAAAAAAAGAACAAAAAAGACTTGAAATGTCTAGTGTAACTAATATGTAAGACCAGCAATGGTAGGAAGTTCTCTGTTCCATGCACACTACTAATAATAGTATTATTATTAATAGGTATTGCTTGTGTTTTATAGGTAGGACATGACGGAATTAAAGCCCAGAAATTTAGACACACATCAGAAGTGCACATTTGCAGAAAGGAGTGAGGTTTGGCTGCAGCTATGGGAGGACATAATTAGGATTCTGTGGGTAGAGTCTGCATTGAGTCATGTTTTTCTGGACTGCAAGTCTATCACTTCCTGTTGGAAACAGCAAAGCTGGTGTTTCTTGAGGTACTTCCCTTCTGGTAAGGGTTTGAGTGACAGATTGTGAAATAATGCTTTTATCCCTGCTTCCTGCTACCAGACACTGTCTAGTTTGCACACAATCTATGAGACAGAGAGACATGTCTTCCTATGTCTTACTACCTTTGTTTTTCCATTTCCAATAATTTGTTCCTTTAATAGAAAAAACAACAACAATAACTTTGTTCCAGCATACACTGATTCAAAAGACATTTACCATATTATAAAATAAAAATCACAAATGTCCAAATCATACCAAATATTCTACGAAGACAAAGGTAAGCACAAACATAACTCCAATATGAAATACTGAAATAAATCAGTGAGCTAATGCTGTACATGAAAAATTCAGAGAAGGCTCTATTGGACTTTATTTCCACTCCTGTTCTTGAATAGTCTTACTTCTTCTTTGTCCCATCACCACTCTATATAAAAATTAATGCAAATCGATCAAAGATCTCTATATGAGACCAGAAACTACAAGAGGAAAATAGAGAAAATTCATCGAGAAGCAGGCATATAAATGACTTCTTAAATGTGACTCCTAGGTCCCAGAAAATAATAATAAGAATTGAGGGGGGAATTTCTTCCCATTAGAAGGCTCTGTACAGCAACAAAACAAATTAACTGAGCAGAGAGATGACCCAAATAATAAGTGAAAACTTAGGCAGCCACTCATGAGACAGTAAATTTAAATTGCGAACATGTAGGAATCTTACAGATTTGTCTCTTCATCTTTCATGGCTTAGCCTTTACATGTTATGAGGCAGCTAGTCATTTGATTATTTTTCCTGTCTCTGAAACTAAACAATAGCATGTAAACAAGTTCATCTAGACAAAGAAATTATTTAATGTGTTATCTGTAACTGTATAATTTGATACGTATTTATTCCTTAGTCAAAAATCTCATATATGCACAAACAACAATAAATAGGCTCAGCATGTTGCATACATATACATACACACACATACATACACACTTACAGACAACAAATAAATTTGTATGTGTATATGTATGTAATAATGATAATGAAAGAAAAGCAGGCTATCGATTTGAGAGTGGAAACATGGGATGGCTCTGAGAGAATGGCTGGGAGAGGCAGGAGGGAGAAAATAGGAGTGAATATGATGCAATTCTATTTCAATTAAATATATTTTTAAAAGTTCCAGTAGGGAAGAAGTCTAGAAGCTTAGACTTATTTTTAGAGTTAAAATAGAGTTTTGGCATGTCTTAAATTTTCACCCAAAATAATAATTTCTGTTCTGATTTCTTTAGCCAATAAAATTCTGAATATTCAGACCTTTCCATTTTGTCTCAAGTAAACCTGCTAACCATATGGCAACATATTTTCATCTTTGGTAACAATCACTAATATTAGTACAAGTGACTTTTATCAATCTTTCTTATTCTAACCAGTAATAATTACACAACTATGCTTTATAGAACAACAAAGTTTCGGGATGAAATATTTGGAGTTTATAAGGAGACATAAATATTTCATAAAGGATAAAAAACTTGATTAACCAGTGCCACATTTACTATGAGGGTAAGTTTTCTTTATTTTATCTTATTTTAATGAATCAATTTCTTTTTGAACAATATCACAACTGGTTATTTTTAAATCTATTACTTGGATGAATAAATTACTCAGTGGAGAGGTTTTTTTGGTTGATTTTCTAAACTAGATTCACCCAAAAAATGTCTTCAGGACATATCTTTTCCCCCTCACACTCTGTATTTGTCCTGAAATGGAAAGACAAGAAATCAGATTTTAATTTCTACATGTGAATCAAGATTACTAGATAATCTCATTGCTATAAAATGGATTTTTAAGCCCATATCTCTTTTGGATCACAAAAGAAATTAAACTCTCAGCTTGAAATGTTAAACATAGCCTTAGAAAACAAGCGCTTTTTTATTATCATATTCATGATTTTTGAATGTTGAGAAACATCACTCCATAATACCTTTTGCCACATGAAACCCTATGTTTCATTTTGAATGCATTTTCATCTATGTGTGCAAGTCATACATAAATTACATGTCATAATATGCAAAATATACTGATGCAGAAAACAAGAATTTATACATTTCCCCTGTTTTATAAAATAGGTCCTTATTAGAATTTGTATATGGGTGCAGAGGCAAATTTTAATAAGTGAAAATGGTAGACATTGAGCTGCGACTTACGAAGTGAACTAATATTAAATCTATCAGTAATATGAAAGTTTTAAAAGTCAGATTAAGCTAAGAAGCACATACGCTGTTATGGTTGTTTTGAAGTGAACCATAGAATTGTGAACTGATTAGAAAATGAAGAATAGGCAGGAAGACTGGTTGGGAACTGAGTCATGGTGCTGGAAAGATCTGAGGGATCAGCCTTGAGAGCAGTCGAAGCTCTGTGATGGAATGACAAGGTGAAAAATGATGTCTAAGGAGTCAGTGTGAGATTTCTTTCTGTACTGTCTTGTCCTTCTGTGGAAAGGCTTTGATGTGGGACAATTCTGTATTCTGTCAATTATGTTTTAAATAAATACTGATTGGCCAGTAGCCAGGCAGGAAGTATAGGTGAGATAACTAGACAGGAAGTAGAGGCAGGGCAATGAAGACAGGAGTATTCTGGGAAGAAGGAAGACCATTTCTCCTCAGTCTTGTCCAGACACCAAAGAAGCAGGATGTGACCTGCCCTTCTGAAAAAGGTACTGAGCCATGTGGCTAACATATACAATAGTGGGTTAATATAAGTTATGAGTTAAAATAAGAAGCCTGAGCTAATGAGCCAATTAGTTTATAACTTATGTAGACCTCTGTATGGTGTCTTTGGGACCTTACCAGCTTTGGGAACTGTGCAGGACAGAAACCCCAACAAACAGACCGTCATGTCACATGCTACAGTCTCACATCAGATTTCCCTTGAGTGTTTCCATAGAGTGATGAGGTAAACTCTTTCCTCACAAAGTTCCTACTAACAATG
Source organism: Neodon shergylaensis (assembly GCA_025134845.1). NCBI lineage: Eukaryota > Metazoa > Chordata > Mammalia > Rodentia > Cricetidae > Neodon > Neodon shergylaensis. The sequence goes on from JABTXL010002442.1 coordinate 2,637,737, forward strand.
TGCTTGACTTTGTTGTTTTCTTTTCGATATCTTTTAATATGCCTAGTAATATGAAACAAATTACTATTTAATACTCAAGTTCCATACGTGAAGAACTCAGAACTTCTGAGTATCTCTAAGTATTTTAAGAAGGAGTTAGGACCAGAAAGATGATTTGGTGACCCCATGTAAAAGGTTGAAAATGAGAACCAAAGCCATGCAGCTGTTCACTGATCTCCACATGTTCTCTATGGCACATGCAAGTGCACACACAATAATAATACATCAGTAATAATAATATTTAAATAATTAAACAAGGACTGACTTTTATTAACATTGCCCAAATATTATAAACTTTTATATCACTTTGATCCAGAATGGTATTGAGGAAGAGAAAGGGTCGGAAATATAATTCATATTCACAATAATTTGGGTCTTGAAGACATGTATTTGAGCTCTTTATTGAAGTAGAAGCCTGGATTGGTTGGTTCTGGCATATCTTCCCTAAGACTACAAGATTTCAGGGCTCATCATTCTGTCTTAAATGTGCAGTTCTAGGAACAACAGTTGAGCATGATGATGTGAACCAGGGGAGCTTCAACCATGGGGCCATAGCACTTGAGTGAATTTAGAACAAAAGTATTTGAGTTATAATTTAGAGAATTCCTAAAGGGCTTCATAATGAGCTATGTTAGCTCTCCACTGTCCCCATTGCAATTCAGTCACACAGCTGCCAGTGCAAAAAAGTATTTTTCAATTTCCTTATATTCTAGAGGCAAGAATTCTGAAATTAAAATATATTTAACATGATTGCTTCTTACAGAAGTTTAAGGAGCAAATTGATTACCTTGCCATTTCCAGTCAATAAACTTTGAAAGGTTTGGGTTCTGCTTGTTTCCTCAGGTTCTATTGGAACACCTTTTGCTAATCTTTACCTGCTATCTACCTGTTATAAAGTTCCATGCGACTATTTGACTACACATAGATAATGCATGAAATTTTTCACATTTAAGATATTTGATCACATTTGCAAAATTTCTTACACCACAAAAGTTAATATTCACAGTTACTGGACATTAGTGCATGGATATCTTTACAAACTAGGGTCATTATTCAGACTATTACAATATATGCTAATCAAAAGCTAGTAATAAGTGAGCGGAAGATGACTCAGTGGGTTAGAACATTTATGCAATTGTGAGAATATGAAGTTTAGACTTCAGACATCAGTTAAAAAGCTTGGCAAGGGTGCATATGCCTATAACCCCAACATTGAAGGGCAGAAACAGGCAGTTCAAGGAACTGGCTAGCAAACTGTTCAGGTATAATGTCAAGATTTCAGGTCAGTGAGGCACCTTGTCTGAAGAAATAAAGTAGAAGGACATAGCAGACACTCAGCATCCTTCTCTGGACCCACATCTAACATGATCATGTATACACAGACATTCTGACATCCATGTACCAGACACACACACACACACACACACACACACACGTAATGTATAACACACTCTCAAATAAAGAGTAATAATAATATTAGAAATACTAACATCAGAAATAATGGTTTACTAAACATCTCTTATTCATAAAGCCTCTTGGCACAGTCTTTGAGAAGAGTTGGAAAGCACTCAACTTTCAATTGACTCGTAATATGCATAAATAAACTGTAGCTCTTACTGTCTTTGAACATTATTATTCTCTTCTATGAAGAGAATTAATATGCACAATTCTCAGCGAGTACCCTTTCAAATACTCTGCCAAATAAATTTCTGACTTCTGAAAGATGACCTTTCTAACATTCCTCATACAAAGGCACTGGGAACAACACGTAACTGCGGTTTCACACTCCATCCTTCAACTCCAAATCAAGTACAGCTATAGCATTCCAATTATTTCATTGGCCAAATGAGTGAGTACTGCCATCCAGCAAACCTTCTCTGATAAATCTATGCCTTCAAAGTGTTTCTATTTTTTTATGCCATTTATCCTTTAGGAAATTCTTACTCAATAAAAATTGAGAAACAAACACACAAAGGAATATATAAAGCATAGGGGAATATATAGGTAAAAGTGATAAAATGACATATGATACCCACTCAATAAAATGCTAATAATTATCTAGAGACATCTGTATACTTTCTTTCTTCCCAATCTCTGCTGATGATAATCTCTGCCTGAATTTTTTTCGTTATTTCTTTTATTTTTCTGAGACGTTTTAATAAAACTTCACTAGGGAATGATTTACATTTATAGAACAGTTGCAGATATGGTACAGACACATCCCTTCTACCACTTACCAGTTTTGTATGTTATCTACATAGCTAATTAATATGCTGTTTTATAATTTTAAGATTCGATCTTATTGATTACTTATAAATTCTATTTCTATTTCATGCTTTACTTGAATATCTTCATTTTTCATGTGATGAAATTGGAATAGTGTGTTTTATAGAAGACTTATAGAGAGGTGCCAATCTTCACACATTGAATTCAAACACAAGCAATCAGTGTGGTGTGTCACTAATTATCTGTCCAAGCCAGTAGTTGTCTGTAGGTGTCTATAATAGTCACCCTCAGTCTCCTAAATCACCACCTAGAGAACATGTACTGAGGGCAAAGAGTTAAAACTCCACACTTTTTGCTTTGAATTCCTGAGGTAGGGTTTAACTATGTAACCTGATGGCCTGGTACTTATTATGTAGCTCAAGCTGACCTCAGAGACTTGATGCTGGCACTGCAGGTTTGCACCACTACTCCTGCTAAAAATATGCATTTTTTTCTTTTGGCTTTTTTTAAATATTTATTTATTTATTTATTATGTATACAATATTCTTTCTATGTGTATGCCTGCAGGCCAGAAGAGGGCACCAGACCTCATTACAGATGGTTGTGAGCCACCATGTGGTTGCTGGGAATTGAACTCAGGACCTTTGGAAGAGCAGGCAATGCTCTTAACTGCTGAGCCATCTCTCCAGCCCCTTCTTTTGGCTTTTGAGACAGCATCTCATGACTTAACCCAGGCTTCAAAACAGCCTTTCTCCAAAGAGCTCTACTACTATTGTTTAATTTTCTTCTTTTGTTGGTGATGTGTATTAAATAAAGATCTTCGGCCAAGAGTGAGAAGACACACCTATAATCTTAGCACTTGATAGGCTGTAGAAGAGGATTGTGAGAGAAACGGACTAAAGAGAATAATCAATCTTTTTCTTTCCTACCCACTTATACTCCCTCAAAGAAAACCAATATCTTGAAGCGAAGTATTTTCACTATCAATGGGGTTTTATCACCTACAACCTCTCTTAGACAGATACTGAAAATACATCTATGATTACTAAACCCATATGTACATTAACACAGTTCTGTATGCATCTTTACATATGATATCTATATTTTTATTTAGCTAAGTATGAAGGTATTGATGAGCCCAGATTTCATCCCATGACACATTCTTTCTATCTTTCTTCCTTACTTGTTTGTAACTTTCTGCCTCAATTGTCGGTTCTCAACATTCACTCTTTCCCCAAACTCTGCCAAGTATAGTGATTCTTGTTCTGTTACAATAAATAAATTCTCACTGCTTAGAACACAGAAAATATATAGAGAGATGAACCTTTTGTCTTTAGCCTTATAGTCTCTACTCAATTCCATATTTATGGAGGTCATTTTGAATGTGGGTTATATAGCTTAATTTGTTGGGGTTGGGGTCCCCTGGTAGTGGAACTAGGACTTATCCTGGATGCATGAACTGGCTTTTTGGAGTCTATTCCCTATGGTAGGTTACTTTGCTGAGCTTTGATGAATGGGAAAGGGGCATGTTCATGCTTTGGGAGCACATTCTGCTCCTTCAGCCAATAGCCTTTAAGATACCAGCTCACTTGGGCATGGTCTCTTATAGTTTAAAAAGCAGGGGAACCTTGTGCTCACTCTCTTGCTTCCTGCACTCTTGCTTCTGGCTCCCATTTTGGCTGCTAGACTCTGTTTTTTGTTTGTGCTCACAAGACTGTTTTTTTTAGGATGGTGATCTGTTTTTCCCCTTAAATAAATAACCCTTTTATAATCAATAATTCTGAAATGGTGTGAGATTATTTTACAGCATCATGTTCCTAACTCAACTTGGTATACCAGACTTTATTGAATCCCCAAGGGAGGCCTTACCCTCTCTGAGGAGTGGTTAGGGACTAGTAAAGAGGGGGAGGAGTAAAAGGGCTGCAGGAGAAGGGGAAGGAGGAGTAACTGGGGTTGCTATGTTAAATGATTTTTTAAAAAAAAAGCAAAATTAAACCAAACAAAACTTTATATTACACTCAGTAAAGTTTCTTCCCATAATTAATGCAGTTATAGATTAGTTGGTCACTTTACTACCCTAACTGATATTGTAATTGAGTACACTAGGAAAAACTCGTTGTGTTCCATGTTCTACAGTGTTGAGAAAGACAGCATTCCCCGTTCACTGTTACACAGGTAGTTTTGGTATCCTTAAAATTTTTGCTTTGTTTAATACATTCATCTTCCCCTTTTTCTAGATGCTGAAAAAAAGAAAAAAACTGAACTCTTCTCAGTCCTTATAATTGTGTTCCTTCTGTACTTGCAGTAACACATACAGCATCTACAGACTGGCTTCTTTTTCTCTTAGAAATATTATGTTATGTCTTATGATAGCTTGTGCAGCATGTTTTCCATTGCTGACGGAATATTCCATTTCATGAATTTCACATAGTCAGAACATCAACTTTTCTACTAAAGGACATTGTGGCTTGCTTCACTCTTTGGTGAAGTAAACTGATAACTGATGCTTTTTCTTAACATTTTACAGCTGAAATAACGATATCATTATATAATTACTGAGGTTATCTGTTAAGCTCACTCAAGCTTACAACTGAAAAACCCATTGTTATGCTCAGTTCAAGATTTTTTTCTAATTTTCTAGAAGTTTTTTGTGCAAATTAGACAGATGAAAGGACAGAGTACTATTATTGCAATGAGGTCCTAAAAATAAGTTTGATTTTCTGTGCAGTCTTTATTTTAAAGATTTCATCAAAATGTTCTGTTCCTTTTATAGCTCATCATCTCCTATAAGTAATACTTCTAATTGACAACTTACTATTATATGATGGTCATTACAATGAAAATTAGAATTGACCATGTAATTACTGTTCCTGTCATTTTATAAGGCTATTGGAAACTATTGTCAGTTATAATCATCAAATCAGCTGATTACATAAAGACCTACATTATAAACATTGAGGCTAAATGTCAAGAAGAGTTTTGTGTCCAAATGTTTTCCTTTGTCTTGTTTTTGCTTGCTTGTTTGATTGTTTTTTTATGCCAGTTACTTTTGGCAGGTATCTCTTAAACATTGCTATATTAAATTTAACAAAATTAATATATTTCTATTGATTTCAAGTATAATCTACATTTTAATAACGGTTTTAAAATGTTTTTATACTAAATTATGTTACTATTTAGATTTAGAAATTATAAAATTAAAAAGAACCAGAATTTATACTTAATGAATACACTCTACATTTTATAATTAATTTTTAAAAAATCATAAATAATGAGTATATGTCTCAAAATAAAATTTTTATGTACTTAGGCAATTTGGAAGATAGTGCTTAGAAAAACATATCCCAAATGATCGAAGATATTTATTTGAAATGCCTTTAAAAATTCTCAGCTTAAGAAGTGACAAACCAACTATATTTGTCAGAAACTATAATAAAATATAATTCCTGGGATAAGCAAACGCTGAAACTGGCATTTGCCCTGGAGGTATCTTTTGATAGCTGTTGACCTAGATTCCTCAATATAATGACCAAAGTGCTTAAGGGATATAAAGCAAAATCTGGAACCTCAGCAAACAGATGAAATTTTAAGTCATCATTAAAAGCCCAATGAGCTCCAAAATGGGAAGGGCCCACACACAAATAAAGTAGGTTAAAATTAATCTGGTAAGGATGACAATAATAGAACTTAAAAGTTTCCTGCAGGAACTTGAGGTAAAGGACCTGCACCCAAAGATCTTTGGAGCTACAAGTAGCAATACCAGTGCACTTCAAAGTGGCTTAATCAGAAAGTGTCCCAACTAATGAGACTGTCATTGACACTAATGTGCACTCCCAGGAACACCGCAGCAAGATGATGCAAGATGCAGAAGTTTAACAAGTTCCAGAAGAAAGCAAAGTCATACTTCAGAAGAAGAAGCAATGAAAGACAATGCTAAAGAAAAGCGACAATAGCTAGGATTTGTCCATATTATACCAATAATGTGAACGTACTTGTAGAAGAAACTAAAAGATTTGTCCATATTATACCAATAATGTGAACGTACTTGTAGAAGAAACTAAAATTACCAGGGGCTGATTTTTTTAAAAGTCTACACTGAGATTTTTGAATTCAAATAAGACTGTCATTCATGGCATCAAAGACATAAGGGGTTCATCAGGAAGATATGACACTCTAGGGACAAGGACTTTCCCAGTTATTACAAAAGAAAAAAGAAAAAAATTGCTGTTAAGGTAGAGATATACTTAGTACAAAGACAATTTTTATTAAGGAGTTTGGATCATAGTAGTTTTAAGCAGACTCAAACTGCTCAAGAAAAATGCTGAAAAACTAACACTTTCAAGACTATCATGAAATGTCTCCATGTGTTTTAAGAATTAAGAAATTCATCTTAGTTAATGTAAAATGCCAAAAAGTATAGATGACAGAAAAAATGATACATGACACATGTATAATTATAAATAAATATACTTACATCAAACAATAATATTACCTAAATTGCAATATCAAAATTAATGCATAGATATGTTTCTTGAGAGCAAATGGATTCATGATAATAATTGGAGATAATGCTAATATAATGTTAATCTTGTGTAATGAGAAATGAGCCCAGATATTGTTCAAGTAAGATTTTAGCAACTTAAATATTCACATTATAATATCTGGAATAAATATTAAACAGAAAAATTAAGTAGTAGAGAAAATAAAAAAGAAGTATTAAAAGACTCAAATGACCAAAAGAAAATAGAAAGGACTCGTGTTTCACTCAATAACTCATGGGAGAAACTGTTTCTTGCGCTAGATAGCAGATAATATAGCGACCCACTGCTGGTCACTGAGAAGGAAGAGAAGGGGAGACTGTAGTGCCTTCAGCTTCCATCAGGTTTTCACGCTCGCTTTTTCTCCAGTTGAAACAGTGTCTGTGTGATGCCCAATCTCTCCACAGTGCTGTAGCACAGATAAGATGCTGTGTCGGATGACCAAAACACTAAAGCATTTCTCATTACAATTTCTTGAACAGTAGCAAACAGAAAACTACATCAGGTTTTCCATCTGGTACGCATGAAAGGAAATCAGTCTTCTTATGTTTCTCAATTTGAAATAAAATGTTTCAGGTGTGCTAACTGCTCCACCGTTTCTGTCATTAATCATCTTTCAGAACTAAGTTGTGGATGTAGTCTCTAAGTATGAACACAAAGTCTCAATGGATTATTTCAATAAATATCACTTAAAATGTTAAGTCAATTTATCAATGAATATGCTACAATAACTACATTGAAAATATTGTATATACACAGTAATACATATCAATAGAGAACTGTTAAAATAGATTTGCATAAATTTATACTATAAAACCTGTGCAGAAAATGGGACAATCTGTATTTCCCAACACTCGTATTACTCAGTGTGCTTTTTATTCAAACAGTGAATTTTTTCTATGAACATATACACCTTTGTTTTTAAAATATTCAGGTATGTATATTAATAATAATATGATAGGCATGTCATGGTGTATTTGTAGAGAAAGGCAAGGCTGTAGCAATGAGAGCACAGGGTGAAAGAATGGATGCGGGCCTAATACCAATTAGTGTGTTTTCTACAGAGAACTGACATAAGGATTAGTACTCCTTCGTCATAGGAGAGTCACAATATAATCACAATGAGGACTCTCAATTAAAACCGTCTTATATTCTTAAATAACAGAACAATGCAATAGTCTGTCATGGGCAAAAAATAAGAAACAGGAAATTTCAAGGAATGAGCCTCTTGTGGTTAGAGAAAACATGATCGTCTTTGAGGAAAGGCTATTATGGTGGTATATACTTACTACCTGACATGTGCTAACTCTAAATCATTTGCATCTCTGTTGAAACAAAAATAACCATTTCATTATTATCTAGCATTTTTAATGTTTAGATATTATGTAAACAAAATTTCCCTGTATGGTTAAATTTTCAATTAATTTTTATTTTTATCTTAAAATATAATGACATCTTCCTTCTTCTGTTTCATACCTCCAAACGCCCCCAAATATCTCTCCTTGATTTCTTTCAAATCCATGGCCTCCTTTTTCATTAATTGTTGCTATATGCATATGTGTCTCCTAAACACACAAACAAACATACTCAGTTGTACAATTGTACAATGATTTTTTAGCCAATGAAATCATTTTGAGATAAGTTAAAAGACAGCATGGGAAGGTGATAATCCCAAACTGAATTCTACTAGTCTGGATTACACAGTTTATACTGCATAACACTGAGGCATTCTTCTGATTCTGGAAAACACAAATTAAGCTTTCTGGTTCCAGTATTTCAATACATCTACATCCACAAGACCCTTTCTATAGAGCAGAATAGAAAAACTCTGAAAAGAACCTGTCATTCTCTCTATTCACCAGCTGCACAAAATAGCCCAAATCTTGACAAGAAATTTAGAATAAATGCATGCTATAAATATTAATTTACTTAGTCTTATGTATATATTTAGTTGTTTTAGGCAAGCTAATTATCTAAAATCCACTAAATACTTTATGAGAAAATGCAGCATATGTGTATGTGTATGTATTTGTAATTAATGGAAAATTGACAAAGTATCTCCAATTCCTGAAAGAAAGATACATGATCATTAAATTTAGACTTTCTCTTTAAACATTTTCCTTCAAGAATAAACATCAGAGAAAGGTTAATTTGAAAATCTAGTAAAGAACATTTTATTTTCTTAGTGACTTGTGTGCTAATAGAATAATAATGCATAATTTTATTATACACATAAAGAGAATAATTTTCAATTTAATTATATTGTTTCATCAGGTGTAAACAGATACACATTAGATGGCTTTATAATTTAATAATATGACAATGAAAAAATAATTTAGACTATATGGTAAGCTAGTTTAAAAGTTTATGTATAGTAAAATATAATTTATGACAGAGTCATGCAGAAGGTATAAATCATAGTTGACTTATTTTTGTCGACATATCGCACATGCTTAGTATGTTAGAAAAATTTCCACATATGTTCTTTGTACATTTTTAGAGTTCAACTTAGGACTAAAAATTTTCAAGGCAAAACATAAGTTTTCTAACAGACAATGATGTACCATGGAACTTAATTATTTGATATGATCTTTTAAACTGAATTTTAGAAAAATTACATTGTTAAACCCAAATGATATCAATACAAAGATGTAAAGAGAGAAATCACAAAGAAAAGTCTCCATTGTTTTCAGAGAAAAGATAAATTAGCATAGCAAACTCAGGCTGGTGATCTCGTTTAGATATTTGACTCTAAATCACAAATAGCTCAATTCTCTGTGGAAGAAAACAACATATAATCTTTTCCATCATAGAAACATTCCTGTCTGAATATGGAACATAATGTAATATGATTCCCCATATATTTTCACTTTGATTATAAGGTTCCTAGTACATAAATTCTGACGAGGTTTAACTAAAAATAAGAATAATCAAATATTAGATTACTAGAAATCCCATAGGGCATTTAAAGTGGAATAAAATTTTATTATACAGCAAGTTTTCATTCAGTCATGCTTGATGGAATATTTAGCGTAACAATGTATTCAGGAGTACTTGGAGCGCCAAGTAGAAAAGCAAGAAGAGAAAGTTGACATCAGTATCCTAGTAGGGAAATGTGTGCATCCCAGTTCAATAAGACTAACAAACCTAGCCGTGAACTCTCACGAGGTTGCTTTACACACAATGATGACAGCATTCTGATGGAAATTCACTTCACATTGAATGAGGAAGATATATACTGTAGGGGATTTTCTCACAAGCTTTATAATCATAAATTGTTCTAGGTAAATGATTACGGGGTAACCCAGTTATCACATAAAAACTGTTTTGATATTTATCACGAAGTGTATAACATGCATGACTATTCACAGTATTAAATGCATGTAAAATGCCAAGCTGTTTGTTTAAAATAAGGTAATTATTCAACATCCAAATAAGGGAAAAAACTGGAGGTAAAGATGGCAATGGCCTAAAAAACTGCAGATGAAAAAATAGCTACCATATACAAAAAAGTGTATAAGGTGCATATTTCTTGTTTAAATCTCCAATATGATCACTACATTAAAGAATATGTTCTAGGTTTAAATAAATCAGTAAGGTATTACTTTCTATGTTTAAAATATATAATATGAATGAAAACATATTTATATAAAACCTAAAAATTATTTTCTTTAATATTCTATATCAATAACATTTATTGAGTTGTTTTTAGTTTTGTCTTTTTTTAAAAAGAGGTAAAGCAATATAGAGAAGGATCAAAAATTTTCCTTTTAAAGAAATGGTTGAAACAACTAATATCTATTTTGAGTAAAAGTAATTGGGAATGAGTGAAATTTGCATATATGCCTTCATTGGGTGTAAATTGGATCCATGATTTCTTGAGACACGGGTTTCTTCTGAAAATAATATTACTACTTATATTTAAAGTTAACAGGTAGATAGATATATATGTGCAGATGATTCATGTAGGTGGTAATATAATTGACAACACATACTAACGATAAGCACGCTGATTATCATTTAAACACACCCATACAAATATTTAGTTTTCTCTAAGTATTTACTTAAAATCACACAAATCAAAATTCATAGGCAAAAACTAAATATATATATATAATATTATATAATATATATAATATTCTAAAACCCTCTCATAGAAATTCTGAATAAGAGTCAGGTGGTATTGGCTCACGCCTTTAATCTCAGCACTTGAGAGGCAAAGGCAGATGTATCTCTGTGAGTTCAAAGGCAGCCTGGTCTACAGAGTGAGTTCCTGGACAAGCAAGACTATTTCATAGAGAAATTTTTTTCAAAAATCAAAAAATAATAATAGAGAGATGGGGAGGGGAAAAACAAATACTAAGTAAGAGTGTTTGGTGATTAGGCATGGGAATCTATGACTTTATTAAGCACATGGGTGATATAAGCATAGCCTGAACTGGAGAGAGCTGCTCTCATAGGAGGGAGATGGTTCTTGCTACATGTTTGTTATCAACCAGCTTTACAGTTACTGGGGTGTCACCAAGACAGAAGCTAGGATAAAAGAGAAAGGAGCTTGGACGAGTACATGAAATAAGGCTTTATGAACTAGGACTGATAGCTGATTCTACTCACATTTCAATATCTACGATTCATTTATCTGGGGGTCATGCTTCACCTAAAGATGCTGTCTTAATTAATATTACTGCAGAAGTGAAAAAACACCATTACTATTAATTTGATGAAACACCATGACCAAAGCACCTTAGGAAGGGAAGGATTTATTTGGATTACTTATCTTGAATCACAGCCCATTGAGGAATACAAGGCAGGAACTCAAACCAAGTATACAGTACCTGGCAACATAAGGACTTGATGCAGTGACCATGTAGGAATGCTGCCTGCTGGCTTGTTCCCCAAGGCTTCTTTGGCCTGCTTTCTTATAGAACCTTGTACCATCAACCCAGAGATGGCACCACCTTCAAAGGGACAGGCCTTGCCACATCACTCACTGTAAGCTTGCTAATAGCCTGACTTTACGGGGGCAATTTTTCCTTTGATTATGATATAGTAGATTTTCTTTTTGTTTTTATTTTGAAAATACATTCTTGTTTCAAACATGATGAGCACAGTTTCCCCTTCCTCCACTCCTCCAGCCCCTCACACCTTCCTAATTCTCAAGATCCACTCCTCCATTAGAGGCATTTTCTTTTATCATCATCATCATCATTATAACATACTGACCACAGTTTTCCACCCCTCTTCTCCTCTCAGCCCCTCCCCTTCTGCGGGACAATGCTCTTGTACACTATAAAGATTTGTCACTCATATTAGTTTAATAAAATGCTAATTGGCCAGTAGCCAGGCCCGAAGTATAGGCAGGATGGCAAGACTAGGACAATTCTGGGATGAGGAAAGGCAGAGACGTAGTTACTGGTCAGACACAGAAGAAGAAAGATGAGAATGACTTACTGAGAAAAGGTACCAAGCCTCATGGCTAAACACAAACAAGAATTATGGATTAATTTAAGTTCTAAGAGCTAGTTAATAATAATCCTGAGGTAATAGTTTATTAATAATATAAGCCTCTGTGTGTTTCTTTGGAACTGAATGGTTGCAGAACTGGATGGGAAAGAAACTTCTAGCTACCCTCCCCCCACTTTCCTCCAGCACTCACTCCCTCTTTATTGCTCTACAGAAAAAGGGTAGACCTCACATGGATATCAAACAAACATGGCATCTCATCTGGTATTAAGGCTAAGTGAGGCAACACAATATTAGGAAAAGGTTCCCCAAAGAAAGCACAAGAGTCATAGATAGACTGCTCCCACTGTTAGGAGACCAGATGAGCTTCAGGTTTCCTGAATAATGTTGATGAATCTGGTGAGATGAAGGATGCCAGTGAAGATGACAGTGACTGCGATGGTGAAAGGACATGTCCTAAGCATAACAGTGAAGTACTTGAGAGTCCATCTGCTCCTCCTCATCAGAAATATCTTGTATCAGTGAAAATGGAACAGCCTCTTGATCTAGTACCATTGCATGCATAGTGTTCTAAAGAATCAACTACTGGAGGACGATGATGGAGGCAGGACATGGATTGGCTCAGGGAGTGTTCAGTCAGAGATTTTTCTCAATGACTAGAACTACATTTGGCTTCTCTTTCTTCTTCCCTTTCCTGAATATTCCACTGAAATCTATTTTTGCAAATCACTTGCAGAATATAATAGAATATGTTAAAATCTTCTGGTTTAATTCCAAAAATGAGAAATCCTCAAAAAGATATCGACCATTCCACCATCACCTAATAGAGGCAAGGTGATGCTTTAGATGACAGACTTGAGTCGGCACTTCTGAGGAAACAGTTCATTCCAAATCTTAGTATTCCCTTCACTCCACCACCTACCCAGAGTTCCAGAAAGCTTATTAGAAAATATCTCTTCTGTTTTCTCATTTTACCATTTTATAGTAATTACAAAAAAATTTCACTTATTATATTCATTGTAGTTTATGTTGCATAGTATACAATCTTCATTGTAATAAATATCATTCCATAATTTAGAAAAAAGGAAGACAATGATTTTAAAACCACAACTTTGTAAATATCTACCATTAATGATTAATATTAGTATTAAATGGTACCCACCTAAACTCCTCAAATGGGAATTAACTGTATTTATTTATTTATTTATTTATTTATTTATTTTGTTGGCCATCAATAAGTAAAATGCTATGCTATTTAAAATTCCTATTTAAGTATTCAGGATTGATGGTCTTCCCAGGAAAGTGTACCCCAATTGGTCGTCTTGTGTCAAATGCTCAGCCCTGAATACATACATACAAGGAACATTTTATGAACCTGGCAGGTTATATTTTGGCATATATATGAACATATATACATATATGTATTTATTCATTAAATAACAATTCATGAAAAAAATAGACCAAGAATTTGATTGAGACTTATGGGAGATATTTAGAAATAATTTGGAGGGAAAAAAAGGAATCGAGAAATGTTGTGATTATATTAAAATCTCAAAAGGAAAAAGAAACAGTTTTATACATTGTGTTTCAGGTAAAAAAAAACTCAAAAAAACTCATAATTGTATATAACTATGAATGATTTACCTTGAAAATCTGTAATATATTTTCTAAACTATGAAAAACATATATTTGTTTCATTTATATTTTCTTTCTATCACTCTCCTCAAGCAGGGTATTCACAGAGGAGAATTCTGAAGTTTTTAGTTAGGAACACATTAATTGTTTTCATATTGTTTGCAATAGTTCAAATCTATATTTTATTTATGTGGCTCTTCATTATTTTTGTATTTTCCTCAGGCTCACAAAAGCATAGCGTATTTTTCTGTTAACAGAATATATTTCTTCTCATACATAAAATATTACCTTTTATATATTACTTTTTAATCACTACTGATTAATTTAAAAAGTTGATGTATATTTCTTCTGTGTTTCAAGATTTTAATATTGCTTTCTTTTCCTAAGGTAAATTAAACCATTGTTTTTCTAGTTTAATAACAGTATCTTCACATTCTAGTTGCTCAGAAACCAGAAACATTTCCTGCATAGTCTTTAGGAAAGGTTCTACAATATTAGAATCTCTGATTAAAGTTCACAGTGATATATCAAATTAGTAAACCTTGTCTTCCATAATTACCTTCACAGAAGGAAAAATAGAATATGTAGTTTTTCTGGTAACTTTACCTTCCTATGGGAGCCAGTTTCATACACCAGTTATTAATCCCTAAATAGCTGCTAAGTTCATTAAAAGTAATGTCTATATTATTCACCAAACATAGCAAAGCTAATTGAGAATCATCAGTTGCTCCATAATATAGTGGTTTTACTGTGATGTCTCCCATAGTCTCAGGCATTTGAATATTTCATCCACAGTTGGTGATACATTTGGGGAAGCTTAGGAAGTTTGCCCTCTAGATATACACACATCACCAGGTTAGATTTGATGCTTCAAAGGTCAGGACCACTCCCAGTGTCTCTCGTGGTGCTCCAATTGCTGTTTCTACCTGCTGCCACACTTCCCGACCAAGATGGCAATAAATTCACTTCTCTTGGACCATAGTGAAGCAACGTTTTCTTCTGAGTTGTCTTAGACATGGTTTTTGATTACAACAATAGAAAAGTAACTAATATAGAAGTTTTTCCAAAGAATTAGGTGTCATAAAGACTGTCAATAAAACAACTTGAGGAAAAAAATCATTTATCTCACTTGAATAACATTCCACCATCAAAAGAAGTCAAGCATGAACCTACGGCAGGAATCTGGAGTCAGGAACTGAAGCAGAGGCCTCAGAGAGGGGCTACTTATTGGCTTTATCTACATGGCATCCTCAGCCTGATTTCTTATACAAATTGAGACTACCTTTTCCGGAATGGCACCAGCTCCCATCAATCATTCATAAAGAAAATGTCCCACAGACTTGCCTACAGGTCAGTCTTAGGGAGAAGTTTCCCAATTGAGATATTCTCTTCCCAGACGACTCTTGCTTGTGTCCAGTTGACAAACACACACAAACACACACACACACAGAGGAAATCCTTTTTTATAGCAATATGGAATTTAATGTGATGAGAAACAAATGATATAATGTTATTGTCCGTAGTAAATCCTATTAACACACTTAATATTTTCCTTGTGGTAAACATTAGATATTAATCTCTAGTCACAATCATCAGTAATAAATGTTAATACAAAGTATTATAAATAAATAAAATCCCAGAAATAATAGCCTAGCTTACAACAAACAGAAAAGTGTTTATTGAAGAATAATTTCTTTATATATGCAATACTATTTTTTGCAACTACTTAGATTAGGAGAAATAAAAGAAATGGTTATAACATACATCTATTTTTTTATTTTATTTTTTTTCATTGAGAAAAAGAAAAAAAAAGTTTCCGCCTCCTCCCAGCCTCCCATTTCCCTCCCCCTCCTCTCAACCTTCTCCCCCTCCCCCCATTCCTCTCCCCCTCCCTCCCCAGACCAAAGAGCAGTCAGGGTTCCCTGCCCTGTGGAAAGTCCAAGGTCCTCCCCCCTCCGTCCATGTCTAGGAAGGTGAACATCCAAACTGGCTAGGCTCCCACAAAGCCAGAACTTGAAGTAGGATCAAAACCCAGGGCCATTGTCCTTGGCTTCTCATCAGCCCTCATTGTTCGCCATGTTCAGAGAGTCCGGTTTTATCCCATGCTTTTTCAGTCACAGTCCAGCTGGCCTTGGTTAGCTCCCAGTAGATCAGCCCCACTGTCTCAGTGGTTGGGTGCACCCCTCGTGGTCCTGACTTCCTTGCTCATGTTCTCCCTCCTTCCACTCCTCATTGGGAACTTGGGAGTTCAGTCCGGTGCTCCAGTGTGGGTCTCTGTGACTATCTCCATCCATCACCTGATGAAGTTTCTATGGTGATATGCAAGATATTCGTCAGCATTGCTATAGGATAGGGTCATTTCAGGTTCCCTATCCTCAGCTGCCCAAGGAACTAACTGGGGACCTCGCCTTGGGCTCCTGGGAGCCACTCTAGGTTCAAGTCTCTTGCCAACCCTAAGGTGGCTCCCTTAACTAAGAATTGTGCTTCCGTGCTCCCCTATCCAACCTTCCTTTATCCCAATCATCCTGTTTCCCCAAGTTTCCCTCATCCTCCCCTTCTCCCTTTTCTCTCCCCATCCCCCGCTAATCCCATCCCACCCCACCCCCAAGATCCCAAATCTTCTACCCAGCAATTTTGTCTACTTCCCATAGCCAAGAGGATAATTATATGTTTTTCCTTGGGTTCACCTTCTTATTTAGCTTCTTTAGGTTCACCAATTATATACTCTGTGACCATTATTTATGGCTAGAAACCCATTATGAGTGAGTATATCCCATGTTCATCTTTTTGGGTCTGGGTTACCTCACTCAGGATAGTGTTTTCTATTTCCATCCATTTGCATGCAAAATTTGAGAAGTCATTTTTTTTAACCACAGCGTAGTACTCTAATGTGTATATATTCCACACTTTCTTCATCCATTCTTCCATCGAAGGGCATCTAGGTTGTTTCCAGGTTCTGGCTATTACAAATAATACTGCTATGAACATAGTTGAACAAATGCTTTTGTCATGTGATAGGGCATCTCTTGGGTATATTCCCAAGAGTGGTATTGCTGGGTCCAGGGGTAGGTTGATCCCGAATTTCCTGAGAAACCGAAACACTGATTTCCAAAGTGGTTGCACAAGATTGCATTCCCACCAGCAATGGATGAGGGTACCCCTTCCTCCACAGCCTCTCCAGCAAAGGCTATCATTGGTGTTTTTGATTTTAGCCATTCTGACAGGTGTAAGATGATATCTCAAAGTTGTTTTGATTTGCATTTCCCTAATCGCTAAGGAGGTTGAGCATGACCTTAAGTGACTTTTGGCCATTTGAACTTCTTCTGTTGAGAATTTTCTATTCAGTGCCCCATTTTTTAATTGGGTTAATTAGCATTTTGAAGTCTAGTTTCTTGAGTTCTCTATAAATTTTGGAGATCAGACCTTTGTCTGTTGCAGGGTTGGTGAAGATCTTCTCCCAGTCAATAGGTTGTCTTTTTGTCTTAGTGACAGTGTCTTTTGTTTTACAGAAGCTTCTCAGTTTTAGTAAGTCCCATTTATTCAATGCTGCCCTTAATGTCTGTGCTGCTGGGGTTATACATAGAAAGCGATCTCCTGTGCCCATTTGTTGTAGGGTGGTTCCCACTTTCTCTTCTATCAGGTTCAGTGTGTTAGGACTGATATTGAGGTCTTTGATCCATTTGGACTTGAGTTTTGTGCAAGGTGATAGATATGGGTCTATTTTCAATCTTCTACAGGTTGATATCCAGTTGTGCCAGCGCCATTTGTTGAAGATGCTTTCTTTGCTCCATTGTATACTTTTAGCTCCTTTATCGAAAATGAGGTGATCATAGGTTTGTGGGTTAACATTTGGGTCTTCTATACGATTCCATTGATCGACTTCTCTGTTTTTATGCCAGTACCACACTGTTTTCATTACTGAAGCTCTGTAAGAGTTTGAAGTCGGGGATGGTAATGCCTCCAGAAGATCCTTTATTGTATGGGATTGTTTTGCCTATCCTGGGTTTTTTGTTTTTCCATATAAAGTTGATTATTGTCCTTTCAAGATCTGTGAAGGACCTCCCTTGCTCTTGGATTGGGAGGATCAACATAGTAAAAATGGCAATTCTACCAAAGGCAATTTATAGATTCAATGCAATCCCCATCAACATACATCTATTTTGAAGAACCCATAATGACTGATTTCTTTTGGGAAACTCTTCCTAAATCTTTTTAGCATATAAAGCAGAAAGTAAGTCTTTATATTTAAGACCACCTTGTAACTAGAGCTTTTAACATAGCTTATGTTCCTATCACCATTTGTGTGTGTGTGTGTGTGTGTGTGTGTGTGTTTAAGAATTCAACAGAAAATAAGTAAAAGTTTAGGAGGAAAACAGAAACTGAAGCACATCCATCTCCTCTAGGTTCAGCTGTCTTACAGGATAGCAGTTTCGTCATCTCTGAATTTCATCTAAGAGTCCCAGAAAACATCCACTTTCAAGCCACCAGGCTTTCTGGAGGTGGCAGTTGTCTATAATCTTGAAGTTCCTCCTCTGTGGCAGGGTTCCTGCAGCCAGTGTAGGACCTGATACTTCAGCCCTCCAATTGGTTGTTATATGCACATTTTCTATATTCAAGGCATTTTTCTTCTGTTTTATAAATCTTTTATGTCCATATTTATGGTATAAAACATGATGTCAAGAGAATTCAAATAAATATTAAAATGGTTACCATAATAAATCAAATTATCATATTCATCATTTTACAGCATTTACATTTTTTACACATCAAAAGCAATTGCAACCTGCCATAGTCTACTCATACAACAAAGCTAAAATAAAGTCAAATTGATATACTATTTTCAATTATGATTCTCACACTGCACAGTAGATCTTTAGATAGCACCATGCTACTCAATTGCTCCATTATCTGTGATCTTCATCTCTTCCACCCTGACCATGCTACCTCTCAACGAATTCCCTAAGAAAATTACTAGATAGGCTCAATTATCAGTAGCTAACCTCTTGTTGTTGTATCTTCATAATCTATGGGAAGCTCAGGTAGCATTGTAAGTATTGGCTAGTTTTGTTACCTGATTATCTTCCAGAGTCAAGAATGAGAAGTTTATGCCTTACAACTACCCTAGTGTCCAGGTCATTAAAGATTGCAGATGACTCCTTTATCTAAAGATGAAGCTCTCGTACTCCTCTACCTTCAAACCACACATTTCTCAACTAAATTATTTATTTGATGGAAGTTAATATCTTACATTATCATAATTAGAGTTTACAACTATGATAAATGTTAGAAAGTTTGTTTGTTTTGGCTAACGATTTGTTATTTGTGTTTGCTTTCCTCTTTTATTGAAGTGAGAGATGACATTTATAAACAGAAGGATTTCTACCATCTGAACAGAAAGTCAAAAGGGCTTAGGTATATTGAAAGTGTGTTCAATACTCAATCCCAATGAGACCTCAAGAACAATGGCAATGGGTTTTTGATCCTACTACACCTATTGGCTTTGTGGGAGCCTAGGTAGTTTGGATGATCACCTTACTAGACCTTTGGACTTCCCACAGCGCAGGCAACCCTGACTGCTCTTTGGGCTTACGAGGGAGGGGGACTTGATTGGGGGAAGGGGAGGGAAAGGGGAGGTGGAGGTGGGGAAGAGACAGAAATCTTTAATAAAAAAAAGAAATAAAAAAAATACTCAATCCCAGTGGTCAGTCCTAGACACATATACATATAAGCAACAGTAAAGGAACTCAGTAGATTTTATAAATAACATATGAAATCTCATAATTATCTTCACATATTATGTATATACATATATGTAATATACATGTATATAATATAGATATATAATGAGAAGTCATGGATTTGAGAGGGAGTAGAGGACACAATAAGAGTTGGAGAAGTGCAGAGACACAAATATGTGAGCCTATTACTACCTTGTCAAACAGTCAGAGAGTTTTGGCTTCATCAAAGTTGTTGTCAACAAATGAGGCTACATAGCTGGCCTAGGGTGTGGTTACTTGTTGTTTTTGACATTAAGATGACCCATACAGGTAGTTCCACTCCACCCTGACCAAAAGTCATGAAATTCAAGCATACTTCTGCTCCTTCTTTTGAAATAGAGGTTTGACTTAGGGAGTGGCTGCCTTCTGAATACTTGGTTTAGGGTGGGCTCACTGCCTCAACTACAGAATGCTTTTCTCATGAATTAATAGTTTGATGTCTCAATGTATTGAAGCAAGCAACTGTTCTAGTTGGACTTTGTATCATGTTAAAGGAGTCTTTTGATTTCTTCCCTCTTTGCATTGGGACATAAGAGTATATGGAAAATTAGATGTTGGTGATTTCAGTGCTCACTGGAATAGTCTATGGCTTCTGTTTTATTATTTTCACTCGTATGTTTGCTGTCTTTTCTAAGCCCCAAGCCCCTACCCTGGTAAATGGCATAGTTGTTGAAGCTGGACCCCAACAAGAAGGAGAGGAATGATATATAGTATTCACATATGACATTCTAAAAAATAATAAATAATATTTTAAAAGATTAAAGAAGCTTGATTAAGCATATCATCATTTTATGCAGCCTAAACACTGTTTATCCTCAAAATAATGGGACTTTATTGAGACCTGGAAGCCTAAAAAGGGAGCCTGATGTGGGATACCCCTCTGTATGCTGTGATTACCATTAATAAATAGAGAAACTGCTTTGGACCTATAGCAGGGCAGAACGTAGTTAGGCAGAGAAAAGTAAATGAATTCTGGGAGGAGGAGTAAGAAAGAAGTCATGTAGCCCTGCCAGAACTTTAAACAGTAAACCACAGCCACATAGCGATACACAGATTAATAAAAATGGGTTAAATTAATATGTACGATTCAACCATAAGAAGCTAGAGCTAATGTGCCAAGCAGTGATTTAAATAATATAGTTTCTGTGTGAATATTTCGGGGCTAAACTGCTGGGCAGCCAGGAAACAAACAAGCAGCCTCCTCCATCAGTAGCCCTAAAATAGGTGTATCTGGTGTGAAGGAAAGTGCTGAGGGTTTGCTGAGATCTGAATCCATGTTGAGTGGCACCTGGGGTAGGGATGTCTATTGTGGAAGAAAGGAGACAGGAGGAAAGTGAATGACCACTAACACAAATGCCATGCTTTATTAACACCAACCTTATTACCCAAATAACTTAGAAAAAGTGTTTCAAAACATGTGTATTAACCACCAGGTGGTTTGTCTTTTAATTCTTATTAAGAATTTCTGTTATATAAAAATACTTTCAAAGTTGAAAATATTCAATATTATAAACATCCTGTTTCTTTGTATGTGAAGTTGGTAAACATCAGAACACAAGATTAATATAGATATTATAAGGCATCACCAGTAGGTATTTCTCTTTACTCTGCTTTAAAATTATAGCAAAGAATTATGTGACTGTAATAGAAGACCTAGACTTCAATCATAAAATGAGATATACTTTTCCTCTCCTACAGGAAACTGATTCCTAAGAAAGCTTTTGAGTCTGTTTCAAACCAGCATTTCAAAGGGTCTTTGCTGACTGAAATCTAGATCTAGTTTTGCAGATTCCACCACTGAGTTCAAAGATAGCTCAGAGTTTGACCCCATATGTTTTCCTATCTTTAGATATGCTGTAAAACATGTGAGATTAGTAGAAAACGTGAATAGAAAGGTCTCGGGTGCAGAAAACATTGTAAAAGCAGCCTGTCTACTGAAAGCGACAGTGGTTACCATGGCGTGAGTCAAATCAAGTTACAGTCACCCTATGATGACTGGAATTATTATTTGATGTTTGTGTGTGGGAGAGTGAACCCAAATGTTTAAAATACATCTCTACAGCTCCAATTGTTGTATTCCTTATATGCCTTCTAGTGTTTCCTACTTTGAAAGTTGGAGAATAAGAAATTAAAATTTTGGTAGTAATAATGAATAAATATTAGATGCTCTATACTCAAAATTTATTTAGAGTAGCTTCAAATTTTTGCTCTTTGGTGAAGCACAAATTGACCAAGGAGTAGAAAGGTAACTAGAGAAGAAAAGTCCATATTCTTTGTGGATACGACATCAAACAAGATAAAGGGGAATGTGAGAAAATGACTAAGAAGAGATTTACCACGGTAATTGCCATTCTCAACATTCAAACATGCAGTCCCTTCCCATCATAAAACATTTCAGAATAGCAATGTATGCTATTCTAAAAGCAATATGTACATTTTTATAGACTTGTAGATCATGGACCTATGAATATTATGCATGCATTATATGTGGTATTTGTCATATTTTGTGTATGTCATTTATGTAATCACATAAATGAAAGTGGCATAAGGACAGATAAGAGTTGACAATCAGGGCTCCAGAATCAAAAACTTAGATCTACTGGGGCACCTCCTCTTGCTATGTGGCTTGGTATGAGTCGTTTCACATCTCAGTGTTCCTCTTTCATTGATCCTAAAGTGGATATAATAATGGGAGCAAATACCTAATATATTTTTCTGATAAACTACTTCGCACTTCCTCACAGAAGATACTTCTAGGTCCCCAGTGGGTGTCTAAAAATTCAGGTGATATAGGTACTGTGGAAGCCCAAAAATGTGAGTCCATTTTCATATTATCTGAAGGTCAGAGAGTTTTAGCTTGCTCAAAGTTATTGACAACAAATGTGGCCACACACCCTAACCAAAGATGTGGTTGCTTGGTGTTTTGGTAGATCCACTCCACCCTGATCAAAAGTCAGAGAATTCAAGCATACTTCTTTTCCTTCTTTTGAATTAAGATGTTAGACCTAGGGAGTGGCCATCTTCGGGATACTTGGTCTGGGGTAGGTTCACTACCTAAACAACGGAATGCTTTTCTCAAGAATTAGTGAGTTGATTGATGTGGGAGTGATTTCTTTCTGATCTGTTGCTTTCATTGGTTAATTAATAAAGAAACTACCTTGGCCCATTTAACAGGCCAACCCTTAGGTGGGCAGAGTAGACAGAACAGAATGCTAGGAGAAAGAAGCCGATTCAGGCAGTTGCACCCGACACAGTCGCAGGTTAAGATCTTCCCTGGTAAGCCACCTCGTGGGCTACACAGATTATTAGAAATGGGTTAGATCAATATGTAAGAGCTAGCCGGTAAGAGGCTGGAACTAATGGGCCAGGCAGTGTTTAAAAGAATACAGTTTCCGTGTAATTATTTTGGGTAAAGCAAGCCATGTGGGCAGCTGGGTGCCGGGGACGCAGCTACAACAGTTGATGGCTCAAAGTACTGAAGCAAGTAACTGTTCTAGTTGTCCTCTGTATCATGATAAAGCAGTCTTTGCCTGCTCCCCACCTGTTGTATTAGGGTATAAAAGTGTATGGAAAAGTAAATGTGGGAATTTCAGTAGTCACTGGAACTCCCTCCCAACACTATCCTATGCTTCTCTTTGTTATTTTCACTCATATCTGTTCTCTTTACTTACTTTTCTAATCCCAATCCCCTACCCTGGTAAGTGGTATATTTGTTAAAGTTGGTCCCTAAAAAGTATCTCTGTGACAAAGTTTCCTACTTAAAAGGCTTAATTTATAAAACACAATAAGAATCAAAAGCCAATAATAAATAAAAAGCAAAGATCCAGAGCATTAGAGGTTGTATGAATGTGGTTTCTCACCAATGCTGCTATACCATTACAGTCAACCTTCAGATACTCAGTGAAGCACCATGTGTCTAGCCAGTGAGTAGCAATTACAACTGCTTATGCTGAACACAGATGCTGCATGACTTTTCCAGGCAACTCCCAGAGATAGAGCACCAAAACAGAAGAGAAAGGATCTTATCCAAATCCAGCTTGTTGAGGCATACTAAGGATGACTTAGTCAGGAGAACAGATGACTAAAGTCAGTTTCACCATGGGGAGTGCCCTTTCCAGCTTTATTTTCTAATCATGTACAGAGATTGGATGGCATGGTTACTTTTGCAGAGGTCTTTACTCAAAACATTTTTTCATGTTTAAAGTTTTAAAATAAAAAATTATGAAATAATAAGGCATCTTCCTACTAAGAAAAGGAGACAAGGAGTGTATGGAACCAATCAACTTTGCTTCATTGCTATTCATGTTAAATCTTTAGATAAAAAGATCTATCTGTTGTAGTTACCCATATTTACTGTCACACACAAGCTATCCTGATTTCCATATACTCTGTCAATTCTTGCTAGCAATACACCAAAATTTTGAGTTGACTCTTCATATCAACATTATAGAAAGAACCAGTTTGTTCTGGAAACAAGATCTATGATGTTATTTTTTTAAATCAAAATTAGTCAAATGATAAACCAAAAGAAAAAATGCCAGTGATATAGATATAAAATAAATATTTTGAAAAAGATAAATTTGCTAAAATTATCAAAGAAAGACATATCTTAAAAAGGATTAATTACACCCCATCAAGAAGTCTCTTGTTATTCTTCCCCAACAATTCACCTTACTTTGCATGAGTGTGACAGTCCTATGGCTCGGTCTCATAGTAAGGCTTCTAACAGCGAGAACCGGACCTCTGTCTGGTACTCCCCTGGCTTCTGGTAACTTGTTCCCCATGCTGGATTACTTGCCCATCCTCAACCATAAGGGGAAGATTTCGGTCCTGCCTCTTCTTGATGTTCCATGATTTGTGCAAGTCATGGAAGGCCTGCCCCCTTATGAAGTGAGATAGAGGATGAGTGGGTGGGGAGAGAGTTAGATAGGAAAGGGGAGGGTATGGGAGGAGAGGAGGAAGGAGAAACTGGTTGATACATAAAATAAATGGAAAAATGATATTTAAATAAAAAAGAAATGAATAAACAAATAAATAGAATTAATTCAAAAGAAGCAGATAAAAGTACGGTGCTTAAAAAAAGCAGGAACCAGAGAAATTATGTCTTAAAAGTTCATGTTTTCTGGTTAAATAAGTTTTGAAGCTAGGACAAAGTAGGGTCTATGGAATTTGAAAAGTCCCAGAAAACATTCAAATATTAACAGTCAGAAGGAAATGGACTGTGCTAAGATGACTCCCATTAAAATCCTATTTCATTTCTGATTAGAAAATAAACAAGGGCATTTGAATATTCTGTAAAGTCAATCGAATTCTAAATCACACAAATTTGATTTCCATTCTCTACCCTCACTGCTTACTGGTAAATGGAGAAAGGGAAATTTTGTTTAAAGAAATTTAAAACAATGCTGTGTTTTTATTTTATTAAAACACTTACTTTTAAAAATTATTGAGTCTTTTTAGTATGAAAACAATGGAACAAAAATTTTATTAATAATGAATAAAAGTTATAATCATATGGGTAAAAAGAGCCAACCTTTCCTAAAGTTAAAATTATCCTCATTAAACTGGACATTTGGCACATGTCTATAAATCTGACCCTTGGAGTACTGAGGCAGGCAGAGAGACAAACAGATCTCATTAATTTTGATACCAGCCTTGTCTACATAGTGAGCTCCAGGGTAGTCAGGGATGTGTAGAGAGACCCTGTCTTAAAACAACAACAAAAACAAACAACAAAATCTAACTGCATGAAGTTTATGGCTAAAAAATCAAACTGACCAAAAGAAAGTTTGAATTTTAAAAAAGGCACATAATAAATTACTTCAAACAATCCAACTATTAAATAAGTGATTAATAAGATATAAACTACGGCACACAGAACAAAAGTACATATGCATGTAGTCAGTAGAGTTACAGAGTACAATGCTGTCTAGAGAGGAGTTGGGCATTGGTTAGCATATCTGTTTTCCTGTGGGCTGTACTATGTTTCTAATTATTTTAACTATTTTAGCTGATGTTGCTATTATATATGGCATGTACAAGTTTTATCAGATATAGTGGGCCAAAAATAGAAAGAAATCAGACCCAGATTATGCTATCTAATCGTGTTGATATTGTACACAAATTTCTTCTATGATTGCTTTAGCATTTATTTCTCTTCTAACAATAACCTTTCTGTCCAATCAGTCTCATATCAGTTCCTACAAATGAAACTACTTGACATGATGGGACATAAAACATCTCTTAGCCTCTAGACTCACAAAATGTAGTTCTTGGCTAAGAAAGGAAACTATGAACTGAAGTTGAAAAAAAGAAGTCATACTCGGTTGAAGATTCTATTGAACTCAGACTATTGACTGGTTAGATGTTCATGACTCTAGAATGTCACAGATACAGAAATTTCGAATCCCTTCAATAGCCATTTATTTGTGCTACTCTGTCTTCAAGATAACATCCTACTGATACTCAGATAAATCTTTTGGAATACATCCTTAGCAAACCACTAACTTCTACTAGTCAAAAAGAAAAGAAAAAAAAAGGAAAAACAATGTCATGAGTTAGCATCTAGCAGAGTTTTTCTCACCTCTTTTGCAAGCATCCTACCAATACATTTGTAAACTATGACTTTGTTTCTCTTGTTAAAACCATCTATGAAGATCTCTTGCATTGGAACCCATCATTGTGTGTAGACTAATTCAATGTTCTGGAAACAAGGTCGTGGGTTAAGGCTTCACCTCCTGAAATTCCCAAATACCCAAAGAGTCTGGAATGTTTGGGTGGAAAGTTTCATCCCAAGCCACCTCTTCTGGAAGTTACCTCAGTCCGGATTCCACCTCCAAGAAAGCCCACCAAATGGTGACCCCTCTGCAGAGAGACTCAAAACCACCTCCACTGGGTATTTAAACTGCCCCCCCATCCCCAGAACAAACACATCTTTTCCAGGTCTTCCTTCCCTGTCTCCTCTCTGATGGCCTGAAAGGCCACCCAGGAGCACTGTCATCAAATTAACCTGGGCTTTTTCTAATTCAGTTTGATTTGATCTGATTTGGATTATTATATTAGCAGAGAGGTTAATTGGGTACAAAAACTTTTCGGTCACTTCATATATGGTTCAGAATAAACATCTTCAATTCTCTTAAGCTTGTTTAATAATTTTACAATTGATTTTACAAATGATTTGAATAAAGTATATGAGATACTCCAGGGCATCAATTAAACTCAACCATGACCTTTCAACATCAAGAGAGTCCATTGTGTGTTTCTGTGACACCTGGGATAGATAAAAACATGAGTAAGAACAGCAGCAAAGTGTGCAGACTTCTCAGTTGTGATTTACAGCCTTGTTAGGTGAATAGTAAACACAGAACTCTCAGCACACACACACACACACACACACACACACACACACACTCACTTTTAGGATATTAGTGGCTTATTCTGGCCAAGATATAAAGTTACCATGGTCCAGGGACATGCTTGAGGTTATCCACAATGAGATGCTGCAGTGTAGAATGAGTTGCTAAGTTTTAGGTGAAGAAAGGGTCAGTAGAGACTTTCTAGCACTTGGGAAAGCAGAAATAGTCACAAGCACAGATGACAGCAGAGACACTTAAACTCTTAACAAACAAGAAGATATAAGAAGGTCAAACTCGCATTTATATCATGTGTGAGACAGTGGAAGGCATGAACTCTATTGGAGGAAGAGAGAAAAATAAGGCAGAAATTTGAAGGGACATTATAGGGCAGAGAAATTTGTTTTTATTTACTTGCTTACTTACTTACTTATACATTGGTTAAATTAATTATTGAGAGGAATGTGAGAAGAAGAAACCCACCTCTGGTTTTCAGATTTCGTACACCATTTCTTATACAAATTTTCAAAGTATCTCAGCTTGGCAAGTCTTTGACCATAGGCCACTGCCCATTTGTTCTACCACAACTGCTACCACCAAGACCGATCCTGTGTAGCTTAAACCTGAGCTACACTGACTGCTGCTTCTCATCACTTTTGTCTCTATATGAAGGACAAACATGGAAGCCGCCTCATGGCTAAGGTCATTGATGTCAATACATTGATAGAAAATGGAAAATGGGATGTGATAAAATGCAATACATAGGCTGGAGAGATGACTCAGCAGATAAGAGCACTGGTTGCTCTTCCAGAGGACATGAGTTCAATTCCCAGTACCCACATGGCAACTCACAGCTGTCTGTCACTCCAGTTCCAGGGGCTCTGTCACATTCATAAGCATACAAGCAGGCAAAATACCAATGCTTGTAAAATAAAGGTAAATAAATCTTTAGAAAAAAAATGCAATACGCAGTTTACTTCCCTTTTAGCCCTTGTGATAAATACTCTAGAGACAAGGCAACTGCAGATGAAGAGTCCACTGGCCAAAGAAGCAGTGTATGTCCTGGAAAGCCAGCTGGATGGCATCACAACAAATTTATTTCTTACCATCCTGTGGTCACTTCCCACTTCCCTCAGAACAAGACAACTCTGCATATTAACCAGATAGCCATTTAGTTCATTTTAACCCTGATTCTCTTGGGAAACTTTGATCATGACAAGAAGTAGAAACCATAACATAGAAAAGGCATATTCATTGCCTCCCTTATAATCTCTTTTAATTAATATTTAATAGTTCATTTTGCTAAATATTTATAGTAGGCATTTGTCACATGTAAAGCATAAGAATTATTTCCTGTTCTCAAGAAAGTATAAAAGCAAGAACGGTACAAAAGAGTGAGTGTGGTGGCACACGCCTTTAATCCTAGTGAAAGGGAGGCAGAGACAGGTGGATCTCTGTGAGTTTGAAGCCAGCCTGATCTCAAGACCTAGTTCCTGGACAGTAAGGGTTGTTAAACAGAGAAATCCTGTCTTGAAAAACAAAGCAAAAGAGTGGTATAAAAACAAAGACGAGAAGGTTTTGTTTCCTCTCTGTTAAGAAATAAAGTACGTGCAGCAACGTGGAGTAACATAGGAAGAACAGCTGGCTTTGTTATGGAGAAGTACAGACATTTCTCAGCATAAGAAGACAAGCAGAGAGCTATTGAAGTGACTCAAACTTTCCCCCAAGAGACAACAACAGCAGAATTTTAAGCTAGGATTCTGTACAATAAAACACGGGGGTGAGACCAGGCGGTGATGGCACATGGCTTTAATCCCAGCACTTCGGAGACAGAATCAGGTAGATTTCTATGAGTTCGAGGCCAACTGGGTCTACAGTACTAGTTCCAGGACAGGCTCCAAAGCTACAGAGAAACCCTGTCTTGAAAAACCAAATGTATACACAGGTAAAAGAAATGGATTCTTGAAATACAGCAGGGACAACAAGTACAGGACTGTCAATTTTAATTAAATGGCCAAACTGGGATTCCTTTCTGAACTGTCTGCTTCAGACAATTATACTGGACTTTGATTCACCCTGAAGCTATGTAGCTTCATTAATCCCTTAGCAATAATATCACAGTTCAAAAGTTGTGTCCTCATGAAGACCTCTCTGACTACAAACTAATATTCTATTTATGCCTAGTTATTGCTTATGTCAAATCCCACCACATCCCAAATCACTTTTCTTTCATATATGAAAACTGTGACTTTTTAAATTATTAATTGATTGTTTATTCTCTGCTATTACATTTTAAGCTCTGTTAAAAGAGAAATGAGCATAGAGTGAAACTGTTTCAAATAAGAAAAAATGTATAAATTGAGATTAAGGACTAAATGGCTCTAGTTATAGATAATAGAGAAAACCTATTCTGAAAGATAAGGAGGGAAGTCCATTAGAAATAGTCTCTTGGACTCCCCTCCACCTTGGGAAAAATAAATCTTAAGGAAGGACAGAGTGGACAGGGAATCTGCAGAGTAAGAAGGAATGTGAAGTAATCAGGACAGTAGCAAAGCAGGCACACGCAGCCGGCTTTTCTTGAGAAAAGCAAGAAACATCTGAATCTGGTCAAAAAGGCACAGTTAGTACCTTACACATATGCTCACACATACACGTACACATGCACACATATGCAAGCACATACACATGCAGAGGCACACACACACTCACTCACTCACACACATGCTCACTCATACACATGCACACATATGCAAGCACATACACATGAAGAGGCACACATACACTCACTCACACACACATGCACACATATGCAAGCACATACACATGCAGAAGCACACACACACAGACTCACTCACACATACACATACACACATATGCTCACACATAAAATACACATGCACACATATGCTCACACATACACATACAGAGGCACACACACACTCACACACACATACACACATATGCTCACACATACCACACATGCACACATATGCTCACACATACAGATGCAGAGGCACATGCCATACACACACACTCACTCACACACACATGTATGCATGCATACACATACAAGAAGCATGGATATAAAAATGTATTATATTTTATAATATGCCTCTAGTATGGAAAAATAATGTTATATGTTCTGTAGCTTATTTAAACATATTTGTAAAATATTGGTTTATCCTGATAGAAAAATTTACCAAATTCTAGAAGAACTTCATTTTTTAGAGATACATTAAGAAATTTGTTTGTTTATAATTTTTAATGATCACATAAAATATTTAAACATATATAGTTTTATTTATTACTTCATATGTTTTATAGATTGTGAAAATACTTGAAATCCTGATAAAATTATCATTTAGACTAAAGACATGAGTCTTTAGTTAAGTGGTGGCTTATAAACATGTATAAAAATGAATCGTAAATAGCCTGATATACTTTGTATATTCATGAATTTTCAAGAGACATTTTCATGAAATATTATATAACCAATTAAATATCATCCCTACGTACAAATCCACAAACAGTATACGTGCAAACACACACATCCGAGGGGCACTGCTACAACTGGAGAAGAATGCATCCAACATTCCTCTTCATTTTATTGATGAGGTGTGTTGCTTGAACATAAGCCAAGTAAAATCTATGTGTTTGCTGCACAAAGAAGCCCAATAATAAGAGAAATATATACCTTAATAACTATATTAAATTTTAATGCTTTCATAATGCTGCTCATTTTTATGTCCATTATTTTCCTCCTAGACATCCAGGGAATGTTTATAGGCCTCCCCATTAATAATTCTTTAACTCAAGCTGTTTTATGTCTGAAATCACTGTTCAAAATACATCTACCTTATAGCTATAGAACCAGGAGAACAAAAAGGAACCAGAAAATATTGGCATCATTACATCCATAATTGTTGCAGTTATGTTCTCTAAAATGTGAAATGTTAATGGTTATTTTCAAAATCGCTTTTCTTCATAACATAACAGAACTTTATATGTTTTAATGTCTTTAAAACTCTTTCAAAGTACATCATATTGATTTTAATTTTAATACAACATGATCCATTATTGCCTTCCTGTCATTGGTTGTTTTTCATGGCTCCTCGCCTCAAAGTATATCTGTATTTTCACTTCACCCTAAGATTTCTGGAATCATATTGCACAACTTAGCAGCATTTATTAATCATTTACTTCCATTTTCATCTCCTATAAAATATTCATTACATTTGACTTTGGGTCCTGGTCTCCCTGCCATTATCCCAATCTTTCATTGACTCTATATAAAGTAATTAGCTGTAATTTCACAGAAAAAAATAGAATTCCATCTATACCTTCATTTTTCAAGTTGTGTAGTTGCTCATACATATTTAAATTGTTTATTTTTGTTTGGCTTATTTGTTTGAGACAAGATTTCACTGCGTAAACTCAGACTGACCTGGAAAGCACTATGTAATCCAGAGTGCCCTCAAACTCACCACCCTCCTGCCTTAGTCTTCAAGGTCCTGGAACTATACTTCTATAAAGCGACACTTGCAAAAATTCTGTCTGTTATTTGCAAGAAATGAGAGATAAACTAATTTACATCATGTTGTTTGAAGAGATTTCATGTGGAAGAAATATCCATGAGGAAGAAAAATAGGATGTAAAATCCAATCTCTAAAAATCTGTGCCAATTAGAGGATTTAGAGCTCTCTGCTATCCATAAATTAGAGAAATTACATAGGAAGAGGACTAGATCGACATAGGTCAAGAAATTCAGTACTTGATCCTAGGATTCAGGAGGATGAAGCAGGGAGAGGTATTTTAAATAAATATGGGCTATTCAGTAAGACCTTATCTAACTGAAAAAATGTATACAGACAAACAAAATGACCACATGCACTAAACACACAGGGAGTGGGACGGAATGAAGGAGGGACAAAGAAAGACATGGGAGAGACAGACTGTAGCGGCCGTTCTTTGCTAAGACTCTTATGTTCACAAACAGGATCCAGGTAAAAGAGTTACTGCATCCCAGTAGCTGACGTTTTGAACACTGTCTTTTTACAGGTCTGACATGTTGCCTGGCTTTTGCTGTCATGTCACTCTTCACAGCTTTGGAATTTTCATAGACTTTAACTTCTTGAGTAAGGGATCATACAGAGTAGCCAGTGGTATAACACTCAGGTATAAAGAGGATTGACAAAACTTGCAAAGATATTTAAATGTTCACACACTCAGTCTAAAAGTAAGAAAAGACTTATTACTAGATTATTACCACCATTAACTGTGTCCTATTAAATGTTTTCCTCAGGCCTTTAGACGTGAGTTAGTTGTAATTTTAACCATTGAAAAACATACTTTAGGCCTTAGTTTGATACTCAATACCAGACAAATAAAATCTGCTCCTTTCCTGCATTTAACAATAAGGATGGAGATAAGACTCAGAGACACTCCATGTATAAGGACCTAGGTTCAATAGACAGCATCTCAAAATAAATAAATGAATAAATGGAAAAATAAATAGATATAAGTAAGCATTTGGAGGAACAGATTAATTTTTAACAAGAGCTCTAAATGTTTGAAAAAATGTGAAAATCAATGCAAACATAATCCTCATATTTCCAGTCACCAACATTTTTTTATCATCAGCATTTCTACATTTCCCAGAATAAATCGATTATCTTAAAGACCAATACCAATTTCACTAAAGAGTTTAGAGGGTTGACATCATACAGTCTTTATTGTAGAACTCAATAAATCTTTTTTCATATTTCATCTGACAACACTGGGATGGCTGTTCCAGCTGTTTTCTTTTTAATTTTCCCTTCCATTGTCTTCAGAATCTAAAATATTTGGAAAGTCACTGCTTTTGCTTGTCCCAGAATATGACTCACTGATAAAAAAATTTAGTAGTTCTAGCCCAAGGTAAGAGAGGTTATCTCTTATCCAGAAGATTGTCTCCCTTAACAGAGACACTGATTCACAAATACAGTTAAAACCACACATACTCGCACCTCTAGTTCTTTCATCCTGCTGGTGTTGTTATCGAGGACAGGAGTATGCTTTTCCATCTCACAGAGAGCATGTCATGCTGCCAGCACACAGCAGTGTGGATGGAAGGGAGAGACAGCATAAATAATGGCTGTGGGTTGTCTCTTTTTTAAAAAGAAAATTTGAGTAATTTTATCAGCACATTGTGAACCAACATGACATAAGTATAAAGAAGTATAAGCTGGGAGCCATGCAAGTTTGGTCTGAATTTAAGCTCTATTTGCTATCTGTGTGTACTTTAAGTTATTAAATGAAGTAATCTCCTCATCAGTAAACGATGACTAGCATCACTTTCGAGGATTATTTTACATTCAAAGGATGTGTGTGTTCCCTATGTATAGACTATTAGAGGCAGAAGAAGAAAGAAAGTTATCATTATTGTTAGCCATTATCACCAGGAGTATTCTGAGTCCCATGTAAGTCAAATGTATGTTTTGGAGAATCAAGCAGTCGACTATTTTCCTAGTAGAGTCATATTTTATCATATGAGTTTTCCTGGGAATGATCAGGTTACAAGAATTGTGGTAAGAGAGTTATATTCAGGATTAGTACTTACAGGTAGGGCAAATAAACAAGCTGAAGGTGTTGAATCCTCTAGACAGTGCAAGCAAAATTTCCACCTCACGCTACCTTGAAGAGCATTCATTGCTGGTGAGCAAAACAGCTTTGACAGAATCAACAGGAAACAGTTATTGTTGCTTATTGGGAGAGAAAATGAAGCCTACAGAAAATATGGGAGTAGATTTCTTAATTTATTTATTTTGAAACTCTAAATTCCAAACACAAAAAAATGTTGCTATATGAGAAATAAAACAAATTTAAGCATTTTAAAACATAGATAAAACTCAATCATATGCATACTTTCACATGACTTACTTGCCTAAAATCAAATTCTATACTATAATAAATGTATTAACAGTTTATTTTTATAGTGTAGGTCAAAAAGAGTAACTGTTCTCGGGGAAGTTACTTACTTTTGTTTTTTTTTTACCAAGATTGAGAGTATGAAATATGTTTTGAATTGTATCCAGCAGATAGACACCAGTTGGAAAGATACAACTCAAGTAGTATTTTACTGGTACCCAGATTTTATATCATGATGCATGCAGGGAGAAAGCACACAGGCCTGACCCAGCTTTGACACATCTCAAATCTGAAACATGCTAAATTAGGCTTCTGAATTTACTCTTCTCTCTATAAGTTAATTTCTCTAAGTACCACATATTTATTTTCCAATTTCTCTTTTCCAACTGGGCTTCTTTCACAGTGTCTAGCAAGACAAAACTCCTGCCACACCTATTCACCAACACACCATAGAAGAAACTATCAGTGGAAAATGAGACATTGCCTTTTCACAAACCCTTTTATAGCAGATGGCAGTCAATCCAAGGATTTACAAAGGCATTGTCGTTTTGGGACACTGGCATCCTGCTTACAGTCTCATTTAGAGTATTTCTGACAGGTACCTGCACTGACAATGACCTAGTTAATTATTTTGAGACAATGTCTCACTCCATAACCTACACTGACCTCGAACTCTTGGTCCTTCTGCTTCAACCTCAAGTGGCGAGATGGCAGACTGGAGAAACCACACTCAATCGATATGGGAAATTTTAACAGATACGAACTAACTTGTTCCTCTTCTGGGCATTTGAAATTGAAAAGAAAAGGTTTTGATGATATTTTTCCTATTATTTGAATTTCACTACTTTTCTTTCAGACCTGAGAGCTGTGAGCACACTTTGAAAGTACATAAACATGTCTTCTGTATTCCCCATACTGCTCAGAGGTGTGACATTCCTGGTGGCAACATTTTCTCTGCTCCTGGATGCTTTCAGCATTTCTTATAATGTAGTTCTTCCAGTGATGGATTCTTTTAGCCTTCATGATTCTGGAAAAGCTTATTTCACTTCTGCTTTGAAAACAACTCTTTTTTTCTCTTTTGAAACTGCTGAAAACCTCTAGGATGAGCTTCCTTTGGTTCAGTACTTTTTAAATGGTCCATTCTCTTTAAGCTCGTATAGTTTACAAAGAAATTTATTGTCATTTATCCTTGTTCTAAATATTTTTAAAAATATTTTATTACATATTTTAGAAATTCTGACTGTTGCTTTTTTAGGAAGTGATTTTTTTTCCTGTTTATAGATCTGCTTGAGGTTCCTACATCAATAAAATCATAATTATTTTTAATCAACTTTAGAGACTATTTCACTATTATTTTTTAAAATAATTTTAGGCATCACCCTTCCAAGACACTTCAGTCATATCTCTATTTGCTCATGTGGAGTCTCATAGCTCATTAGTGTCCAGTGTGTATATTTTTTCTTCATCTGGTTTCACACTGCATATTCTTGTCCACAATGTCTACCGTGTTGATGATACAAAGCAGAATATTTTTTTCTCGAGAAATTTGATTTGCATCTTTTATGATAATATTTAGCATTAATCATTCCCATAGTGCCTTGATCATGTGGTATATATTACTTTTCTTCATGTTTTCATGTGTACTCATGGCCACCCGGGTACACTTGTGTGAAGATCAGAGGTATTTCTAGTGTCTTCCTCTGTCAGTTTCTATCTCAGGCCTTGAGACCAGTCTCTCGGTGACTTCATGGTGCTCAAAGATTGGCTAACCAGCTGACCATGAAGCCCAGGAATGTGTCTGTCTTTAAACCACAATCACCTACACTGGAGTTAAAAATGTACACCACTTTGCCTAATATTTCTACATAGGTGCTAGGACTGAGCCATCTCTCCAGCTCTGAATACATTTTCAAGTTAGATGAAATTTGAAGGAGAGCTGAGAGGGATATATGGGAGGGCTTGGTGGGAGGAAAGAAAAGGCTGAAATGGTAATATTATATTACAATATCAAAATTTTTTAAAATAAAAATTATTTTTAATGCCATTTAACTATAATAACTATTGACAGTCTTGATAATTTTTATTATTTCTTTTCCTAGTTTTGAATGCATGCTAAAATTTGCTTGACTGTAATTCACTATAAACTTTGGTTTACTAGGTAATGAGTTTGTGAAGTATCATATATTATATAATATTACATATAGTCCTATAGTATGCCTAAAGTTTTGGGGACAAGTTCAATCCTCTCGAATGTTGCTTTAAAGCTTTGAAGGCATTTGTCTTGCTTGATTTTATTCCTAGAGCAAAACAATTCTGAGTCCTGTGGCTTACAAGGTTTTCATGCTGGCAATGAGGAGTAAGTACAATGGGTGTTAGAGAGTTTGAGTCCATTAGCTCTGTATTTTAGCAAGTTTCCTCAGATACCTGAAGTGATTGGAACCCTACTGAAGGTGCCTGCTGTACTCTGTGGATGGCCATGGTTTGGGTTTGCTCTTTTTTATCTGCTCTCCATTTATCCTGGAATTTTTGTTACTGCTGATTCCCTTGATGACTGCCTCCTTTACCCTTACTCGGGACAACTGCCAGCTTCTCCCTTGGGCCAGCTTCTCCCTGGGTGTTCATGCCTTGTTCTGATGCCTTAAGCTTTCTCTACTGAGGAAGGAAACTGACACGCACATGTGTCAGATACGGTTCACCTTGTTTTCTTTCCTCACTACATAGTTTTACAATGTCATTATTTCATGGATTTTGAGTTTGTAAAATATCCTTTCCAATAGAAGTCTAAACCCCATGTATTATTTTCAGTGGAGGCTTCCTATTGCTTGAATCCTTCGATATTCTTCAGCTTGAAGAGAAAAAAAATCTCTGTGTTAATCAATTTCTATCAGCATTTTTGATTCTTGCTCTGGAGTGTGGTTAAATTTCTTGGAAATAGTTCATTCCTTTAAGAAATTGCTTTTAGTCTCCTCAGCCATTTTATTGGTGAGTTTCTACTATATTCATAATGAAAGCAAGGGCAGTTTGGTTCCTCCCATTAAGCACCAGTACAAAGAGAGCTCAGCTCTATTAAATTAAAAATAACCTTGCTTATTTTAAAATTGTTTTATAAAGCTCACGTTTATAAATGGAAATGCCTTTCAACACAGACTAACAATAAACTTTTTTATTTTATTTAATTAACTTTTTTTCATTTTTTTTACATTCCATACCTACCACAGTTTCCTCTCCCTCCACTTTTCTCCTTTCTTCCCCCTAGCTACTATCTACCCCCCCCCATCCATTCTTCCTCCATCTCCATTCAGAAAGGGACAGGCCTCGATGGGCTTGAACAAATCAGGGCAGATTAAACAGAGGCAAGACCAAGCTCCTCCCCTTGCATAATGGCTAGGTAATCCAGCATGGGGAGCAGAAACAGGAAAACCAATTTAGCACCAATTTAGCAGGCTCTGATCTCACTGCAAGAAGCCCTACAAACAGACCAAACTATACAACTGTCACAGGCATGTAGAGGGCCTGGGGCTTTCCTATACTGGTTATCTTAAAGAAACAATTTTAGTGAAGCCTTTTGTTTGTTCTCACATTTGTCAATCAGTTATCTGCATCTTCTTAATTATCCAATGTTTATAATAAAAGGTAACAACTAAAGGCATGCTCATTTTAAGTTTTAAATTCTTTAAAATTTAAAAATATTAACTATTTCTTTTTAAATGAACAAGATCATTTCTGTGGAGGTTTGATTTTAATTTTTTTTTAGGATACTCTGTTCAATTTGAATCATGGTAAATGAAATGAGATATGGGAAGACAGAAATTAGAGAGCATACAGAGGCGAGAGCAAAATAAATCAGTCAAGTATTGTGCAATGTTCCTGATGAGGAAAAGCTAAAGGATTAAGTGTATATAACCAAGAAAATTGCAAGGAAACTTAATGGCACATTTTGTGTGTGTGAGGGAGATTTTATGGGTGGCAGTAAGCAGATATTTTGTTTGTAAATTGAGGGCAGAACTTCAATAGTCTCCTAGCTGATAGCGCTGTCACATGCCTCATTTTCTTCATTCTATGATCTATCAAACACAGGGCTGTAAAAACAGCATTACACAAAGGACATTTTCATCCATCTATGCTATTCAAGAAATTGCAAGGACTCTTTCTAAACCACTGCATCAAATCTAAACTTCCACCACCGTGATTCAAAGTCCTGCATCAGGCAGTAATACACTTTTTATGTCATGGCTCAGTACTCTCCATGACAACCCTTCCACTTATGCCATAATTCTCCAATATGAAACCTTGACCTCTCCTGTCTCCAAGATGTTTTTCCTGCTGTTTTCATCCATTTATGTGACTTGACCACTCTTTTCTCTTGACCAGATCTATAATCTTTAAAATGAGATGCAAACATTTTTTAAAAAACTCCTTTTATCTTAAACATCACATATTTTACAACCATATTGTTGACCATAACTTTATACTTTACACTCACATACAGATTTCTTCAGTGCAATGGATTCTGCACTTTAAGCTCAATTTCAAGAAAATATATGGCACTATTACCCATGTGAATTATACATTGTATATGTACATGCATGTGAGAGTGTTTGTAAATACATATATATATATATGTATGAATATGTGTATATATAATATATTCCTTAGATTTGTGGTGTTTTCAGAAGACCAGTTATCTAGCAGTATGTTTCTTCTGACTTAATTCATATGTATACACATATGAATATATATGTGTGTGTGTATGTGTGTATGATTCTGTGTTCCCTAGGTTTGCCTCAAATCACTATGCTTGCTATATTATATATATGTAAAAACTAGCAGCACATACAAACTTGTGTGAATATATATAAAATTTCTTTCTTTCAGAAAGAGTCTATGTTCCCTAGGTTTGCTTCAAACTTGCTATATAGATTGGTTTGCTGTGGGATAATGCTCTTGTACATTGTAAAGATTTGTCCCTAGTTTTAGTTTAATAAAATGCTGATTGGCCCATAATCATGCAGGATGTATAGGCGGGATGACCAGACTACGAGAATTCTGGGAAGAGGAAAGGCAGCGAGTCAGTCACAGATCAGAAGCAGAGGAAGCAAGAGGTACCAAGTCATGTAGCTAAATATATTTATATATAAATATAAGTTTAAGAGATAGTTAATAATAAGCCTGAGCTAATGGGCCAAACAATTTATAATTAATATAAGCCTCTGTGTGTTTCTTGAGAGCTGAATGGCTGCAGGACTGGGCAAGACAGAAACTTCCGTCTACATTGTCTAATCATAAACTCTCCATCTTTCTGGCCCA
Source organism: Neodon shergylaensis (assembly GCA_025134845.1). Taxonomy (NCBI): domain Eukaryota; kingdom Metazoa; phylum Chordata; class Mammalia; order Rodentia; family Cricetidae; genus Neodon; species Neodon shergylaensis. The sequence goes on from JABTXL010002442.1 coordinate 2,676,980, forward strand.
GCTTCCAGACTGTTGGCATGGCTGGCATAAACCACCATGTTAAGCTTCTTAAGCAACGATGAGATGCATGCTCTCCATTTACTCGTTTATCAGTAACTATATGGCCAACCTCTTCCTGCCTGGCTTCTTCCCCCCTTTTCTTCCATCAACAATGCTTTCATGCCCTAAACTAAAGTTTCTTAACCATGGCATTTTATTTGGAGCTAGATGATTTCTTTTGATTTTGGGAAAGTTCTGCTTGTTTTATTCAGGAGCATACCAGACCTCCCTCTGCTAGATGCTATAGCAATAGTGGAGATGCTCTGCTGCAGTATTGCCACCGCAACCTCCAGCCACTGTGAATGAGGTTTACTTCCCATCTAAAAAGGTACTTTAACTATACCAGGTTCCTCATAAGTTCCCAAACAACAAGGTTGATATGTGAGTCTGTGACTTATCAGCATGGCTCCTTCCCCTTTTATACGCTTGCTGAAGATAAATGCTTGAAGAACTTGTCTAGCTACTTAGAAAACATGGGCAAAGCAAATAAAACAACTACAGTAAGAACAAATCTATGTAGGCATGAGCTACCTTTAAAAGGACAATCACTCCTTGAGTCAAAGACGTGCTTTTCTCTATGCTATGGTATGTTTAGATGTTGTTAATTTCTCGCTGCTGCTCACATCATACTTCCTCACAGTTTACTGTATTAAAATCTATGTCACTTAATGGAATACAAGCACTATCTATATAATGTGGATTTAAACCAACCTTGCAGCCCATGCTTAGCTTGCCAGCATTAGGCAGTGACTAAGAGAAACATTCCACTTATTCTCTCCATCAAAGAACATGTGTCTATATTTTTTAAAAACTTCTAAAATGTTATCAATTTTATACTTTAAACAATATGATTTAAGAAATTAAGGTTTTAAAACAAGATTTTTAACCTATGAACACCTGATTTTCGATAAAGGAGCTAAAAGTATACAATGGAAAAAATAGAGCGTCTTCAACAAATTGTGCTGGCAAAACTAGATGTCATTCTGTAGAAGAATGAAAATAGACCCATATCTATCACCATGCACAAAACTCAAGTCCAAGTGGATTAAAGACCTCACTATCAATCTGAACACACTGAACCTGATAGAAGAGAAAGTGGGAAGTACTCTACAACACGTGGGCACAGGAGACCACTTCCTACGTATAACCCCAGCAGCACAGACAGTAAGGGCCTCATTGAATAAATGGGACCTCCTGAGACTGAGAAGCTTCTGTAAAGCAAAGGACACTGTCGCTGAGACAGAAAGGCAACCCACTGACTGGGAGAAGATCTTCACCAACCCCGCAACTGACAAAGGTCTGATCTCCAAAATATATAAAGAACTCAAGAAACTAGACCGTAAAAGGCTAATCAACCCAATTATAAAATGGGGCACTGAGCTGCACAGAGAATTCTCAACAGAAGAAGTTTAAATGGCCAAAAGACACTTAAGGTCATGTTCAACTTCCTTAGCGATTAGGGAAATGCAAATCAAGACAATTTTAAGATACCATCTTACACCTGTCAGAATGGCTAAAATCAAAAACACTAGTGACAGCCTTTGCTGGAGAGGTTGTGGAGAAAGGGGTACACTCTTTGTCTTAGTGACAAATGGATGGAAATAGAAAACACTATCCTGAGTGAGGTAAGCCAGACCCAAAAAGAGGAACATGAGATGTACTCACTCATATATGGTTTCTAGCCATAAATAAAGGACATTGAGCCTATAATTAGTGATCCTAGAGAAGCTAAATAAGAAGGAGAACCCAAAGAAAAGCATATAGGCATCTTCCTAAATATTAACCTTCATCAGGTGATGAAAGGAGACAGAGACAGAGATCCACATTGGAGCACCGGACAGAAATCTCAAGGCCCAAATCAGGAGCAGAAGGAGAGAGAGCATGAGCAAGGAACTCAGGACCGCGAAGGGTGTACCCACACACTGAAACAATGGGGATGTTCTATCGGGAACTCACCAAGGCCAGCTGGCCTGGGTCTGAAAAAGCCTGGAATAAAACCGGACTCGCTGAACATAGCGGACAATGAAGACTACTGAGAACTCAAGAACAATGGCAATGAGTTTTTGATCCTACTGCACGTACTGGCTTTCTGGGAGCCTAGGCAGTTTGTATGCTCACCTTACTAGACATGGATGGAAGTGGGTGGTCCTTGGACTTCCCACAGGGCAGGGAATCCTGATTGCTCTTTGGGCTGAGGAGGGAGGGGGACTTGATTGGAGGAGGGGGAGGGAAATGGGAGGCAGTGGCGGGGAAGAGACAGAAATCTTTAATAAATAAATTAATTAATAAAAAAAAGAAAGGGGTACACTCATCCATTGCTGGTGGGAATGCAAACTTGTGCAACCACTCTGGAAAGCAGTGTTGTGGTTTCTCAGGAAATTCGTGATCAACCTACCCCTGGACCCAGCAATACCACTCTTGGGAATATACCCAAGAGAGGCCTTATCATACAACAAAATCATATGCTCTGCTATGTTCTTAGCAGGATTGTTTGTAATAGCCAGAACCTGGAAACAACCTAGATGCCCTTCAATGGAAGAATGGATGAAGAAAGTATGGAATACATACATATTAGAATACTACTCAGCAGTAAAAAACAAGGACTTCTTGAATTTTGCATACAAATTGATGGAAATAGAAAACACTATCCTGAGTGAGGTAAGCCAGACCCAAAAAGAGCAACATGGGATGTACTCACTCATATTTGGTTTCTAGCCATAAATAAAGGACATTGAGCCTATAATTAGAGATCCTAGAGAAGCCAAATAAGAAGGAGAACCCAAAGAAAAACATATAGGCATCCTCCTAAATATTAACCTTCATCAGGTGATGAAAGGAGACAGAGACAGAGACCCTCATTGGAGCACCGGACAGAAATCTCAAGGCCCAAATCAGGAGCAGAAGGAGGGAGAGCACGAGCAAGGAACTCAGGACCGCGAGGGGTGCACCCACACACTGAGACAATGGGGATGTTCTATCCGGAACTCACCAAGGCCAGCTGGCCTGGGTCTGAAAAAGCCTGGAATAAAACCGGACTTGCTGAACATAGCGGACAATGAGGACTACTGAGAACCCAAGAACAATGGCAATGGGTTTTTGATCCTACTGCACGTACTGGCTTTGTGGGAGCCTAGGCAGTTTGGATGCTCACCTTACTAGACCTGGATGGAGGTGGGTGGTCCTTGGACTTCCCACAGGGCAGGGAACCCGGATTGCTCTTTGAGCTGATGAGGGAGCGGGACTTGATTGCGGGAGAGAGAGGGAAATGGGAGGCGGTGGCCGGGAAGAGACAGAAATCTTTAATAAATAAATAGAAAGAAAGAAAGAAAGAAAGAAAGAAAGAAAGAAAGAAAGAAAGA
>JABTXL010002442.1:2680387-2701730 GCA_025134845.1 Neodon shergylaensis
AAGAAAGAAAGAAAGAAAGAAAGAAAGAAAGAAAGAAAGAAAGAAAGGAACATCAGAAGTTTTGTTAATTATGACAAAGAATGTAGAAATATTACTTTTTGGTAGTACTGATAAAGTTCAGAGAATTGAAAAAAACAATAAATAAAACAAGATTTTTTGGATGGAGATAGAGACAGAGACACACACTGGAACATCGGTCTAAGCTCCCAAAGTCCCAATGAGGAGCAGAAAAGAGGGAGAACATGAGCATGGAAGTCAGGACCACGAGAGGTGCACCCATCCACCGAGACAGTGGGGCTGATCTATTGGGAGCTCACCAAGGCCAGCTGGACTGTGACTGAAAAAGCATGGATAAAACCAGACTCTCTGAACATGGCGGACAATGAGGGCTGATGAGAAGCCAAGGACAATGGCATGGGGTTTTGTTCCTACTTCATGTTCTGGCTTTGTGGGAGCCTAGCCAGTTTGGATGTTCACCTTCCTATACCTGGATGGAGGGGAGAAGACCCTGGACTTTCCACAGGGCAGAGAACCCTGACTGCTCTTCAGACTGGAGAGGGAGGGGGAGAGGAATGTGGGGAGGGGGAGAGGGGCGGGAGGAGGGGGGGGGGAATGGGAGGCTGGGAGGAAGCTTGGATTTTTTTTTTTCAATAAAAAAATAAAATAAAGAGAGCACCGGTGCGGGCCCAGGCAGCAGACCACCACCGGCGCAGGCAGCGGCAGACAGCGGGGACCAGAGCACAACACCGAGAGCAGATCGCCCCACTACAATTAAAGCAAAGAGGTAGGCTTTTGGTTGGCGAGATCCCTAGCAAGGAAGGAGCCGGGTCCTGTTCCTGAAGACCCTTCTGAGGGGCTAGAGGGAACTTGGCCCCTGCCTGGCAGGAGCCAGGAAACAGAGCGACAGCATTTTGTAAGAGGAGCCCCTGGCCAACAGGGAAACCTGATCCGGTTTTAAAAGACCCATTAGATAGCTTTGATAGGAGGAGATGGGCAGGCGCCAAGGCAAGAATTCACCCAATAATCTGAAAAACAACATGAAAACACCAGAACCCAATGATCTTACAACAGATGGACTTGAACATCCTAATACGGAAGAAGTGGAAAGAATTGACTTTATGAAAGCAATAGAGTCCATTAAACAACATGTGAAAAATGCCCTTATAGAAATGGATGAGAAGTATAACCAAAAGTTTGAAGAAATGAGTAAATACGTACATGATACCTTGGAAAACCAAGAAAAAACGATCAAACAGGTAATGGAAACAGTTCAAGAATTGAAAACTGAAAGGGAAGCAAGGAAGAAAACACAAACTGAGCACCAGCTGGATATGGAAAATCCAGGTCAACGAGCAGAGCCTACAGAAACAAGCATAATCAATAGAATACAAGAAATAGAAGAAAGAATCTCAGATTCTGAGGACACCATAGAGAAAATAAACGCACTGATCAAAGAAAACAGCAAAGCCAACAAATTCTCATCACAAAACATGCAGGAAATATGGGACACAATAAAAAGACCAAACATAAGAATAATAGGAATAGGAGAAGAGTCACAGCTCAAAGGCCCAGAAAATATTTTTAACAAAATTATGGAAGAAAACTTTCCCAACATAAAGAAAGATATTCCTTTGAATATTCAAGAAGCATACAGAACCCCAAACAGACTGGATCAAAGAAAAACATCCCCTCACCATATAATAATCAAAACACAAAATATACAGGTTAAAGAAAGAATATTAAGAGCTGCAAAGGAAAAAGGCCAACTAACTTATAAAGGTAAACCGATCATACTTGCACCGGACTTCTCTATGGAAACCATGAAAGCCAGAAGGTCCTGGATAGAGGTACTGCAGAAACTAAGAGACCATGGATGCAAACCCAAACTACTATACCCAGCCAAGCTATCGTTCACTATCAACGGAGAAAACAAGTCATTCCAGGATAAGAACAAATTTAAACAATACGTAGCCACAAATCCAGCCCTACAGAAGGTAATAGAAGGAAGATCGCAACCCAAAGAATCCAACATTGCCAACACTGCCTACAACAACTCAGGCATCTAGCAACCCTTCACCAGCACAACTCAAAGAAGGGAGACACACCAACTCTAATACCAAAAACAATAAGAATAACTGGAGTAAACAACCACTGGTCATTAATATCACTTAATATTAATGGTCTCAATTCACCTATAAAAAGGCACAGACTAAGAGATTGGATACAACATTCTGCTGTTTACAAGAAACACATCTCAACCACAAAGACAGGCATCTACTCAGAGTAAAGGGTTGGGAAAAGGTCTTTCAAGCAAATGGTCCTAAGAAAAAAGCAGGTGTGGCCATATTAATTTCTAACAAAACTGACTTCAAACTAAAATCAATCAGAAGAGATCGAGATGGACACTTTATACTTATAACAGGAACAATTCATCAGGATGACGTATCAATCCTGAATATCTACGCCCCTAATACAAAAGCACCCACTTATCTAAAAGAAATATTACTAGAACTGAAGGCAGACATTAAACCACACACACTAGTAGTAGGAGATTTCAATACACCTCTCTCTCCAATGGACAGGTCAATCAGACAGAAACCTAATAGAGAATTAAGAGAATTATTGGAGGTAATGAAGCAATTGGACTTAACAGACATCTATAGATCATTCCACTCAAATAGGAAAGAATATACCTTCTTCTCTGCAGCTCATGGAACCTTCTCGAAAATTGACCACATACTCGGAAACAAAGGAAACCTCCACAGATACAAAAAAATATCAGTGTCCACCTGTGTTTTATCAGATCACCACGGATTAAAGTTATAAGGCAACAACAATACTACCCCAAGAAAGCCGACAAACTCATGGAAACTGAACAGTCAACTACTGAACCACACCTGGGTCAAGGAAGAAATTAAGAAAGAAATTAAAGTCTTCCTTGAATTTAATGAAAATAAAGAGACAACATACTCAAACCTATGGGACACGATGAAAGCAGTGCTAAGAGGAAAGTTCATAGCACTAAGTGCACACTTAAAGAAACGGAGAAAGCATACATCGGGGACTTAACAGCACACCTGAAAGCTTTAGAAAAAAAAGAAGCAGACGTGCCCAGGAGGAGTAGAAGACTGGAAATAATCAAACTGAGGGTTGAAATCAACAAAATAGAAACACAGAAAACAGTCCAAAAAATCAATGAAACAAAAAGTTGGTTCTTGGAGAAAATCAACAAGATCGACAAACCCCTATCTAAACTAATTAAACAACAGAGAGAGAACACGCAAATAAATAAGATCAGAAATGGAAAGGGGGATATAACCACAGACACAGAGGAAATTCAGAGAATCATTAGATCTTACTACAAAAACCTGTATGCCACAAAACTGGAAAATGCAAAAGAAATGGACATTTTTTTAGATAAGTACCATATACCAAAGCTAAACCAAGACCAGGTGAACGATCTAAATAGACCTGTTAGTCGCGAAGAACTAGAAGCTGTTATCAAAAATCTCCCCTCCAAAAAAAAGCCCAGGACCAGATGGCTTCAATGCAGAATTCTACCAGAACTTCCAAGAAGAGCTAATACCTATACTCCTTAATGTATTTCACAATATAGAAACAGAAAAGTCATTGTCAAATTCCTTTTATGAAGCTACAGTTACCCTGATACCAAAACCACACAAAGACCCAACCAAGAAAGAGAATTACAGGCCTATCTCACTCATGAATATTGCCGCAAAAATTCTCAATAAAATACTGGCAAACCGAATTCAAGAACACATTAGAAAAATTATCCATTATGATCAAGTAGGCTTCATCCCAGAGATGCAGGGCTGGTTCAACATACGAAAATCTATCAATGTAATCCACCATATAAATAAACTGAAAGAAAAAAACCATATGATCATTTCATTAGATGCTGAAAAAGCATTCGACAAAATTCAACACCCCTTTATGATAAAGGTATTGGAGAGACTAGGGATACAAGGGTCATACCTAAATATAATAAAAGCTATTTACAGCAAGCCGAGAGCTAACATTAAATTAAATGGAGAAAAACTCAAAGCCATCCCACTAAAATCAGGAACAAGACAAGGATGTCCACTCTCTCCGTACCTCTTCAATATAGTGCTTGAAGTTCTAGCAATAGCAATAAGACAACATAAGGGGATCAAGGGGATTTGTATTGGAAAGGAAGAAGTTAAGCTTTTGTTAATTGCAGATGATATGATAGTATATATAAGCGACCCCAAAAACTCTACCAAAAAACTCCTACAGCTGATAAACACCTTTAGTAATGTGGCAGGATACAAGATCAACTCCAAAAAATCAGTTGCCTTCCTATACACTAAGGATAGAAACAGGGAGGGAAATCAGAGAAGCATCACCTTTCACGATAGCCACAAAGAGCATAAAATATCTTGGGGTAACCCTGACCAAGGAAGTGAAAGATCTATTTGACAAGAACTTTAAGTCTTTGAAGAAAGAAATTGAAGAGGACACCAGAAAATGGAAGGATCTCCCTTGCTCTTGGATTGGGAGGATCAACATAGTAAAAATGGCAATTCTACCAAAAGCAATCTATAGATTCAATGCAGTCCCCATCAAAATCCCATCAAAATTCTTCACAGGTCTGGAGAAGACAATAATCAACTTTATATGGAAAAACAAAAAACCCAGGATAGCCAAAACAATCTTATACAATAAAGGAACATCTGGAGGCATTACCATCCCTGACTTCAAACTCTATTACAGAGCTACAATATTGAAAACAGCTTGGTATTGCCATAAAAACAGAGAAGTCGACCAATGGAATCGAATAGAAGACCCTGACTTTAACCCACAAACCTATGAGCACCTGATTTTCGATAAAGGTGCTAAAAGTATACAATGGAAAAAAGAGAGCATCTTCAACAAATTGTGCTGGCAAAACTGGATGTCAATCTGTAGAAGAATGAAAATAGATCCATATCTATCACCATGCACAAAACTCAAGTCCAAGTGGATTAAAGACCTCAATATCAGTCCAAACACACTGAACCTGGTAGAAGAGAAAGTGGGAAGTACTCTACAACACGTGGGCACAGAAGACCACTTCCTACGTATAACCCCAGCAGCACAGACAGTAAGGGCCTCATTGAATAAATGGGACCTCCTGAGACTGAGAAGCTTCTGTAAAGCAAAGGACACTGTCGCTGAGACAGAAAGGCAACCCACTGACTGGGAGAAGATCTTCACCAACCCCGCAACTGACAAAGGTCTGATCTCCAAAATATATAAAGAACTCAAGAAACTAGACCGTAAAAGGCTAATCAACCCAATTATAAAATGGGGCACTGAGCTGAACAGAGATCTCTCAACAGAAGAAGTTTAAATGGCCAAAAGATACCTAAGGTCATGCTCAACTTCCTTAGTGATCAGGGAAATGCAAATCAAGACAACTTTAAGATACCATCTTACACCTGTCAGAATGGCTAAAATCAAAAACACCAATGACAGCCTATGCTGGAGAGGTTGTGTAAACTCATCCATTGCTAGTGGGAATGCAAACTTGTGCAACCACTCTGGAAAACAGTGTGGAGGTTTCTCAGGAAATTCGGGATCAACCTACCCCTGGACCCAGCAATACCACGCTTGGGAATATACCCAAGAGAGGCCTTATCATACAACAAAAGTATATGCTCTACTATGTTCATAGCAGCATTGTTTGTAATAGCCAGAACCTGGAAACAACCTAGATGCCCTTCAATTGAAGAATGGATGAAGAAAGTATGGAATATATACATATTAGAGTATACTCAGCAGTAAAAAACAAGGACTTCTTGAAGTTTGCAGGCAAATTGATGGAAATAGAAAACACTATCCTGAGTGAGGTAAGCCATACCCAAAAAGAGGAACATGGGATGTACTCACTCATATTTGGTTTCTAGCCATAAATAAAGAACATTGAGCCTATAATTCAGGTTCTTAGAGAAGCTATATAAGAAGGGGAACCCAAAGAAAAACATATAGGCATCCTCCTGAATATTAACCTTCATCAGGCAATGAAAGGAGATAGAGACAGAGACAGAGACCCACATTGAAGCAGACTGAAATCGCAGGGTCCAAATCAGGAGCAGAAGGAGAGAGAGCACGAGCAGGGAACTCAGGACCGCAAGGGGTGCACCCACACACTGAGACAATGGGGATGGTCTATCGGGAATTCACCAAGGCCAGCTGGCCTGGGTCTGAAAAAGCCTGGGTTAAAACCGGTCTCGCTGAACATGGCGGACAATGAGGACTACTGAGACCTCAAGAACAATGGCAATGGGTTTTTGATCCTACTGCACGTATGGGCTTTGTGGGAGCCTAGGCAGTTTGGATGCTCACCTTACTAGACCTGGATGGAGGTGGGTGGTCCTTGGACTTCCCACAGGGCAGGGAACCCTGACTGCTCTTTGGGCTGGCAAGGGAGGGGGACTTGATTGGGGGAGGGAAGGGGAGGGCGGCAGTGGGGAAGAGACAGAAACCTTTAATAAAAAAAATAAATAAATAAAAATAAATAAAAAAATAAATAAAATAAAATAAAATAATAAGATTTTTTGAAATAGTTTAAAATTATAGTTCAAACCTAAATATCTTTTCTAACAAAAAATGTTTTATTGGAGACAGAATCTTTTTACTTCTTAACACAGAATTGTAAATAACAGCTTTATTTCAAAACATATTCTTCTTTGCTTAATGAAATGAGAAAAGTATCTTGCAAGAAGAATATAGGATATCAAAGTGAACCAAATCATGTGGGAAAGCTTTTTTTATTAATTCGCTCAAATAATATGTGTGTGAATTGCTTTCCTGGCTGCTGTTAGCAGCTTAAGGAAGAGTTTATTGTGCCTCCCAGCTCAAGGCTACAGCACAGCATTTCTGGGAATTCAAGGCAGCAGGAGCTCAAGGCAGCTCATCACTTGCATCCACAGTCAGGAAGCAGAGCAAGATGAATGGCGGAGTAGATTAGACGTGTCCTTGTGTGCAGTCCAAGACTCAAGCTCTGGAAGTAGTGCCATCTACTTTTAAAGTGGGTCTTCCTGTCTCAGTGAACTGACCCAAGACAACCCTTCAAGGCATGTCCAGTGCATAGCCTAACACAGATCACTCCTCATAGGTACACCAGGAAGTTTCTCTTTGAAATGGTTCTAAATCTTTTACAAGTTAACAACAGCTATTAACCAACATATCAAGACTACTTTACTTGCTTTTATAAAAACAATGTTGTATTTTGCTGAATTTAATAAACTCTGCTTTAGGGTAAAAGAATCTCTTCCAGAATTTCAGAACTATTTTCAAATTATAAAATTCATATTATATATTCTATTCTAAAATTTTCTATATCTGTTATATATAACATGTTATATATCATATGTAGCATATGTTACACACATGTAACATAATATTTGTTATGTGTGTTCTATGATGATATATATTATATATTATATACTAAAAATGTTCTATACTAAAGAATATTTTTAGTTTTTGCTCCCATTTTCTTTTCTTACAGTTCCTGTGTTAATAGATGTCAAGCTACATATCCTTGAAAAAATAGGTATCTCAAGGATGAACAAAGATATATAACTGACTGATAATGATGATAGAATGATAGAAGATAGATAGATGATAGATAGATAGATAGATGATAGATGGATAGATGATAGATAGATAGATAGATAGATAGATAGATAGATAGTAGATAGATAGATAGATAGATAGATAGATAGATAGATAGATAGATAGATGATAGATGATAGATAGATAGATAGATAGATAGATGATAGATAGATAGATAGATAGATAGATAGAAGATAGATAGATAGATAGATAGATAGATAGATAGATAGATAGATAGATAGATAGATAGATAGGATGGGATACTGACGGCATTCTCACACATAAAAATACACTCTACTGCATTTTTACATCACTTAGCTTTCTCTTCACTATGATACAATAGTTGACCAAAGCGTCAGAAGAGAGAAAGTCCTGGTTTCTGTTCACAGTTTGAGGGAAGACAGAACATTGTGGTACTGAAGACAAGGAAGCATCAAGAGCTACCCAAAGATAAGCCAGCAGGAGTGTAAGAAAGCTGGTTCCATTTCACATTTAAGCCAGGGCTGATGGAGATGGGTCTTGTATCTTATCTGTTGCTTTCATTGGTTAACTAATAAAGAAACTGCCTTGGCCCTCATAGGACAAAAAATTAGGTAGGTGGAGTAAACAGAACAGGATTCTGGGAGAAAGAAGCTGAGTCAGTGAGTCGCCATGATTCTCCCACTCCGACAGACACAGGTTAAGATCTTCTCTGATAAGCCACCTCGTGGGCTACACAGAATATTAGAAATGGGTTAATCTGGATGTGAGAGCTAGCCAATAAGAGGCTAGAGCTAATGGGCCAAGCAGTATTTAAATGAATACAGTTTTCGTGTAATTATTTCGGGGCATAAGCTAGCCATGGGGGCGGCCGGGTGCCGGGGATGCAGCCCAGCCGCCCCTATTACAACACAGGGCAATCTTTGTGAAAGCACAAAAAAGTGAAGTCAAGCCTCATTTTTTAGTTTTGGCCCTAAAAAAGAAGAGCAGTAAGTAACAGAACTCCAGTCCCTGATTCTTGGTTTAATTTAATCTCTGACTATACTAAAGCTCAAAAAATCCATTGAATAGGTTTGAAGGTTTTATTTTCCAACCTTGACAAGTATATGTCCGGAAAGAGTAAGAAGCTATCAAATAATATTTCATTTTGAGATTGTTGTCCCTGACATTTGTTTGTGCCTTTATTTCATTAGCATTTTTATTAAGTACTGAGGATGAAACCGCTCAGCATGCTGTACATAGGGAAAATGCTCTGCTGAGGACTTACATCTTCAGCACACGGTTATCCTTCTCGGTGAGTGTGCCATAAACTTCCAGAAAGCTGGAAACACTGTCTTTTTCTAAGATTACACTTGTACATTTTCTTTCTAGAATTATTTCTGTCCAGCTCAGCAAGCATATCTTGTGCCTTCTACTGACTCTGTGCAATGTCAGACAAATACGAAAATGTATGGCACTCAACTTCACTAATCACCTCTAAAGATGCCCATTTGAAATCTTAAAACAATTAGGAACTTACCGAACAGCTACATTATGGACACTATTAAGCTAATGTCATAAATGGATAAATTAAATTTTCAACTTAATGTAAAATATTATGCCAGTGTCAGCATATCTTTGGCCGCCAGTGTCTCTTTGTGCTCATGGTTGGAAGCAATCCAAACTCAAAGAGACTTAAATTAAACCTCACTTCTCTATATTGATTACTTCTCTTGTTCTCTCTTTTCCTCTTTCCCAATTTTGAAAATGACTTACAATACTTTTTCTTTATGCAATAAGAAAATACTTATTGCTTGCAATATTCTCAAAACTGCCTAGTGGATATAAAAATACATGACACCTAACCTTAAGGGCCTCTTAGTTTAGGGAAAGAAACAAGTACAGCAAAAATTGATTGCAAAATTGTAGATGCTGTCATAAAAAGACAAAATAGAGACTCAGATGAATTTATAGAGATGCAAAGACTTGTACTGTGCTTTCTAAGAACAATTAAATTTTTTCTGAGGGGTAAACAAGGGAGACAGAGAGAGAGAGAGAGAGAGAGAGAGAGAGAGAGAGAGAGAGAGAAGAAAGTGTAACATGAGGGGGCTGGCTTGTTTGTTTGTTGGGGTTTTTGTACTGCCCAGTACCCCACAACTGCTTTGTTCCAAAGAAAATCACACAAAGATCTCTATAAGTTATAAAGGTGATTGGCCCATTAGCTCTAGCCTCTCGCTGGCTAACTCTCACATCTTGATTAACCCATTTTTTCTGATCTCTGTTAGCCATGTGGCTCAGTACCTTTTTTCAGTGGGGCAGCTCACATCCTGCTGCTTCTGTGGTCTGGGCAGGAGTGGGAGGAATCAACTTCCTCCTTCCCAGAATTCTCCTGTTCTCAATACATCATTTCTACTTCCTGTCTGGTTTTCCCACCTATATTTCTTACCTGGCCAATCAGCGTTTATTTATAACATGATTGACAGAATAGAGACAATTCTCCTGTACCAAGAAAGCAAAACAGCACAAGAAAAATCCATTTCCTTGAAAGAGAATGGTTCTTTTGAAAAATAGTAAAAAATACCTATCATGTTTCTAACTCTCACGAGACACATGGAAACCTCCCCCACCCTAAATGAAGGTCTCTTCACAAAGCCCTCAAGCTTCCTCTCCAAAAGTAATCTGGGTGATCTTTATGGCCCAGACTGGTATGGAAAGTCCTTCTGTATATGTGTTGCTTTTATTGGTTAATAAAGAAGCTGCTTTTGGCCAATGGCTTAACAGAGTAAAGCCAGGCTGAAAGATATATAGAGAGAGTAGAAAGAGTCAAGGAGAAGCCATGTAGCTACCACCAGGGACAGATGCCTCTGCTGGAGCACACCAAAACTTTGCCAGGAGGCCACGTCCTGGTGGTGATACACAGATTAATGGAGATGGGTTAGTTTAGGATATAAGAACTAGCTACTATGTGCTAACATTCTGGTGAACAGAGATGACAATTTTTGTACAGTATACACTGTCACTTGGAATTCCACATGTATATGCCATACACATATATACATACTTACATATACACATATGTACATACATACATACATACATAAGATTAAAAATCTATTATTGAACAGATGAAGATCCTTCTGCCTTGGCTGAGGCTGGAGCTACCGTTTGATGCTTTGTCACTGTACTACCTCCTGTCTAAATAAAAATATAATCTCCCCTTTTGAGTGTCCTGGAATAAAATCCCATTCTACCTACTTTATGGGATGAGAAAAAAGGAAGATTGCAAAAACACTTTTTTAAGTAAGTGGATAGAAAAGGACTTCTGAGATGTCTTTGCATAGTTGAGGGTTGCTTCTTGAAGAACTAAAGATATCATAAGGAACTTTCTTATCTTAAACCATCCATGTGGGACTACACATACAATTAATAGTTGTTTTATTTCCACAATAGATTCTATTATAAACCTCAACATGAGCTGTCAGGTTACAGAGCATTTAAAATCAGATGATTGTGATGTCATTTGAAAATACTAACATGAAAACAAAACTTAAAAATGTATACCCCTCAACTGCAATTTTCTAGCAAGATCCAGGTAGAAAAAAATTCATAAATATGCCACAAAGTAATCAGATTGCAGTCACCTGAATCCACAGATATTTAGTGGGTTGATTGGATGTTACTTGTACTGGGTTGTATGCAGAGCATATACAGCATAAGCAGTGAGGGATTCCTTCTGAGATCCCCAATCCACATCTAGCCAAGCTGAGAAAACTAACTTCCTATTAACCAATTACATCAGGGTCAAAGGAGTAAGTGTCTGGTACTTATTTTACCCATTGATGTGATGACACACCCTGTTGAAAGCAACTTAAGGAAGCTTTTTGTCCTGATTCTGTAGTATAGAACAATTATATCAATAAAATAGATCCATACTCATAATTTCTATAATTTTTGATTATAGAAGTAATTTTATTATATTTATTTTTAGAAAAGGTCTTGCTGTGTAGAGCTGGCTGATCTTATACTAGCTGTGTATTCCAGCAGCTATGTTGGTTAACAGGCTGTCACAATATTGCAGAATATTGCAGTGTTGCACATAAATAATCTTTATTTACTTAGTAACAGCCCCAAAGCACAAGAGTGGTGTGGCTAGAAATTCAGATGTGTCAAAGAAAAGCCATAAAGCACTTGTTTCAACTTGTACAGCTAAAGCCCCTCTTATAGAGAGATAATAAAATCTATTGTTGAGTTTGCTAAACTCATAAAATAAGCATAAAACTTATGCAGGTTAATATCTTACTTGACTAATTTATAAATTAAATTTTATTATTATTTATTTTATCATTAAATTAATTAATAAATAAATTAAACTTTATAAGAGTCATGTAAATACAGGAGAAAAAACATAAGAGTATTTAGATTTCAGTGCCATTACTGTTTTCAGACACCCACTGGGTTGGGGGCAGGGTTTGGGTTATTGGGTTAGGTATAGGTAAGCCAGAATTTGTTCAGCTCGGACAGAGCTTCCTGTGAGCATGCTTCTGAAACAGCAGGACCCAAAAAATCTCTGGCCTCTCCCTTCTGAGGAAAATAACATGCTGCCAAAAAGTCTCAATTTGCAGAAACATTAGATTTCAGAAACAGATTACCTAATTAAACAGACTATGCACAGGGAGATCAGGTGGCAACCTTCCTTAATTGATTTTTAACAATTCTGTAACTATAGTGCTACCATTTGTGCAGCTGTAATTAAAGGTCCAGTGTTTTAATTTACACTTTTCATTTTCAGATCTGTTCATGGATGTGTACTGCAGGCTGAAGCCTGCGGTGCAGGGTTTTATTAATAATGAATGCGCAATAGATTTTATGCGTGATAGAATTTATGTTTTCCCCCACAGAGTTGTCACTGTTCCACTTCATGAGATGGCTGGTTGCTGCAATCTTAGTGCCTAAAAGATGACGATGGCTGAAACAGAGTGGAAGCTAAGCAAACGGAACCAACATAGCTGTCTGATTCGATTCATTTGTACAACTGATGAGGACATAACAAAATAATTAGCTGTGCTATGCACAGGTTATTAAGACAGCCCTGGGGGAAAAACATATAAGAAAAAAATCCAGGGTTGTGCTTCATTTGTTCCTTGCTAAAAATAGAAAAATTGTGACAGACTTGCAATAAGATATTTATTCAACCAAAATATTTATGTTGTGTCATGTAAAAAAAAAACAATAAACCATGCTGTATAGTGCAACCAGAATACAGTGCACCACTGAAACTATGACATATTACTAATAAGCAGTCTAGAGTAATAAAATAATAGATGTTACCTAAGCTTACATACAGGAAAATTGATAGCGTTGTATTTGTTTTGTTCCAGTGTTAGCCATCTTCAATATTGTCTCTTCCTACAAAATAGAACATGCCTATAGCAATAGTAAAATGTAAGTTAGTTTCTCTAGAAATTGGTCATCAAAAGAACAAATAATTCAATAAAAAAATGGAGTACAGACCTAAACAGAGAATTTTCAACAGAGGAATCTAAAATGGCTAAAAGACACTTAAGGAAATGTTCAACATCCTTAGTCATCAGAGAAATGCAAGTTAAAACAACTCTGAGATTCCATCTTACACCTGTAAGAATGGCCAAGATCAAAAACACTGATGACAACTTATGCTGGAGAGGATGTGGGGTAAAGGGAACACGCCTGCATTGCTGGTGGGAATGCAAGCTGGTTCAGCCACTTTGGATGTCAGTGTGGTGATTTCTCAGAAAACTAGGAAACAACCTTCCTCACGACCCAGCAATACCACTTTTGGGTATATATCCAAAGTATGTTCAATCGTGCCACAAGGACATGTGTTCAACTATCTTCATAGCAGCATTGTTTGTCACAGCCAGAACCTAAAAACAGCCTAAATGCCCCTTGACCAAAGTGTGGATAAGGAAAATGTGGTACATTTACACAATGGAGTACTACACAGAGAAAAAATAACGACATCTTGAATTTTGCAGGCAAACGGGTGGAGCTAGAATTTATCATTTTGAATGAGGTAACCAGGCACAGAAAAACAATCATCATATGTACTCACTCATTAGTGGTTTTTAAACATAAAGCAAAGAAAACCAGGCCACAAATCATAATTCCAGGGGACCTAGACAACAATGAGGATTGTATGAGAGACATACATAGATCTAATCTACATGGGTAATAGAAAAAGACAAGATCTCCTGAGTTAATTGGGAGCATGGGGACCTTGGGAGAGGGTTGAAGCAGAGGGGAGGGGCAGAGAGGAGAGCAGAGAAAAATGTAGATATCAATAAAAATCAATAAAAAAGAAAAAAATTAAAAAAGAAGGTAAGTTAGGTTGGGAAAAGTCAGAAGGCAATTTGGTGTTTAATAATGCATATAATGTTTATTATGAAGGCCTATGTCAGCCACACTATAATGTCCAAATACACAGTCCACAATACCTCTTTAATTTTCGGAAAATTGAGAGCGGAAATCCCCAAGTTACTCTCAATTTGAGTCATTATCTAGAAGGTTTCAATAACTCATTGATGCTTTTGTACTCATGGTCACAGTTTATCGCAAGAAAATGTTTCACATCAAAATCCACCAAAGAAAGAGACACACAGAGTGTAAGATGGCCCAGCTATGAGATACTCATTCTTCTCTACCATTAACAAGGCTCATTACCTTCCTGCCAATACCTGCCTAGTGGGTAAGAGCATTGTGTGCCTATGGCCCCAGTGCTGGCAATGTACATGCAGGAGAATTGCTAGGGCTTATTCTTCACCAGCTTGGCTGAAAAATAGCAAGTTCCGAGGTCATTGAGAAAATATTTCAGGAGAATAAGACAGAAGACATACAGAGATACATACACCTGATGCCCTCTGACCTCCATAATCATATGGGCCTGCACAAACATATGCACACCTATATAGGCCACAGAAACACACAAACAAAAACAATTCAAAATTATATCTCAACCTAAGTCACATTGCTAGTCGTTTTGAAATAGACAACTCATTCAGGTATCATTAGCCCCATCTAAAGATTCATTTAGAATGACTTTATCCTACAAATATACTCCCATTAAGTGTGACATAGGCTACCTACCAGAAGTCCAAAGGCAAAGAGCAGTTAATTCTTTGTTCAAAGGTAAATTTATATAATGAACATTAAGAAAATTTTATATCTAAATGTTGACTTATAGAAAATGATGACTTAAATATATTATATCTCCAAATTTACCCAGTGTCTTTTTTAAGACAGTATAACCATTCACTTTCAAATTCTATTTTAAAAAATTAATGAGTATTGCATTGTTACTATCTGAAGTATAAGACTTCTGCATTTGGAAATTCTAAAGCATTTTAATATAAGGTTATTTACAGTCAATCAATTTTGTTTATATATCCATGTATACTACAAGATATGGTCTGATTTTCACCACAACCCCTTACCATTTTCTTCTGACTTCTTAACTTCAAATATGATCATACTATTTGCTGAATTCTCCTAAGTGCAATCCAGTGACTTTTCAGTTAATTTATTCAGTTTAGTCTCATTTAGTTCAAAACTATCCCTGAGAAGTTAATTTGATCTGATATGAATCTACCAAATGTTCATCAAATGAATACTACTTCTAAATCTGATCCATTTTAATAGATACTTACTAATATTCCCTCTTCTAAAGAATAGAGAAAAACTTTAACAGTATTTAAAACACAGTATTATCAAGAGTGACACACAATGAAACACAAGACATTTTATTCCATAAATAATTACTATATAAACAGAAGTAGGTATTATTACTCTAGAAGAGATGTTTCACTTTTAACATATTTGTCCAGATGGGAAATTCTCATTAACAAAAGACCCAGTAATAAGAAAGAGTAAACTGTCAATCAGGCAAATTACCTTAATGACAATGATCATTAGGAAGGAGCTACTTTAAATGAACAACCAACTGCTGGCTGCTGGGGCCAGAGCGCACTCGTCAATTCACTGTGGTTAGAACGCACATCTGTGTCTTTGAAAGGCTACAGGGCTTTGCTTCTGCACCAGAACAAATGGTCTTAAATACTTCTTCTCAGTGACTTTCAGTTTATGTGTGCTTCTTTGTAAGATAGCCTAAAATGTCTTATCACCCACCGCGAAGGGACTGCCGTGGGAACCACAGTTTTCTTGAAATCATGAGAAGAAGTGGGGCTTTCTTTTGGTGGAAATGGTCAGTACCCTGGTGAGTAAACCAGACATAATCTGAATTGATATGAAATGACATGTTACATGATATAATTTATACAGCAAACCACGAATGTGTGTAGCTTCATCAATCTCTTTAACCTCAAAGGTGGAGATCAGGATTACCATATTTTGTTTTCAGATCAGCAAAAGATCTAAACAGGTCAGAAGAACATGTATCCAGGTGCAGACCCTACCCTGATATTACACCAAAACTTGCCAAGTGTTGTTTAACTGAAGCTCTCTAACAAAGACAATCTGAACAGGAGTCAATGAGCATTGATACACCCTGTCACATTGTATTCTGTTTCACTAAGCATCATAAGTTTTCCTTTCAGTGGGTTTAACTTTACAGGATTTTCTGACACTGAAACCATAAACAAATAAAGCCATCCCCAGCACAACCCACTGGCCACATATTTCTGAATTTTGCCAGGAAAAGGCAGAAGAACAGAACAGTGAAACAGAACTGGTAGACTAAAAAGGCCCACATGTTCACAGGACAGCATTCTGGGAAAGAGACTGTCATACCAATATACAGCATTAACTAGTTAATGTACATGACCATCAAATATGATCAGTAGGTAGAATATCATTCTACTGGATGATAATGGTGGTGTTTTGGAAATGTTTGAACAGAAATATGCTTTGACATTCTGTTCTGCTCTACACTGACAGTAGAAAATGTTTGCCTAAATCAAACCTTCCTATATAGACTTTCCACTTTCCTAAAGACTGGTTACACACTCACACATATGCACTTTTCTTTGCATGTGCAGGAAAAAATGAACCTAACATGTTTCTATTTTTTGCTTTAAGACACACTTAAATCTTGCCTTTCCAAAAAAAAAACTGTATATATACCATTCTTAAACTTTGCAACAGAAATAATATATATGTGTTTATCCAGGATATACACATATACATATATACACATAGCCTGGGTAAATACGTGTATCTACCTTGCTTATGTATTTAAATGAGCATCTACTTTTAGAACTGTCTTTGTTCGCATCATAACTGCCTCACTGCACATTGAATTTTCCATTTTCCTTTGTATTTCGTTTTGAATCAATGGCCTTTCGCAGACTTGTCATTGCAACTGAATTTTCAGTCTCCACTTTGTCTTTCAGCCATTGAAAGGCCCCTCAGCTCAGCTCTTTATACAATTCAGTAGCAGGGCTTAATTTCTTTAAGTAATCTTAGCCTTTAGCAATAATAAAATATTGTCTGTTCATTCTCATTGATCAGTGCCCTAAAATAGATTCGATTTTGTTTAAGCATGCCGGTTTCCTTAGCAATGACTGGAATTAGAAATCAGAATCTGAGCACAAGGGGGTACAGCCCCCATGAGGGATGGTAGAATACAGAGCTTCCAATAACAGGGGTTAGAAAAGTTGCTTCTTTTCCTAACCTTGAGTTCTTGCTAATTTTCCAGAATTAAAGCAATATAGCAACAATATCTTGTTTTTTTTGTAGCATATTATTTTATCACCACTGAAGCTACCACGATAACAAATTTATAAAACCCAGTCTTAACACAAAAATAGAGACAACCCCAATGAATTCAGACAAAAGCACTGACGTGGTCAGTCAGTAAATGACTGTGCAGTTACTGACTAGTGGAGGTTTTTTTCATAGGCTCTGTGTGCTGAAAGCTGGAGCCTTTGAAGGTAGTAACCATTAGTCATGGTGTTATGCTACACGTTTTGCAAGTAAGTATTTTACCAATTTTTTTATGTATTGCTTTGGAGCTAGAGATGTTGTTTAATGGGTAAAACACTTACCATAAAAGCCTGAAAGGCAGAGTTCAGATCTCAGAATCCCCATAAAAGCCAGGAAGGAATGGCAGCCTGTGTGTAATCCTAGCACTCAGGAGGTCAGTACCGGTGATCGGCTGAGCAAGCTGCCCACCTAAGTTTTCAAAAATGGGTTAAGTCTTGTGTTCAGACAAGACCTTATCTTAATAAATAAAGTGGGGCAAACTGAGAAAGACACCCATTGTCAATTTTACATCCCCAGACACATGTGAACACACATATATATGCATGCCACATACACACAAACACACAAAAGTTTGCGTTTCTTCATTTCCAATGAGTTACACATAGACTGAGTAAAGCACAAGGCGCTGGGAAACCAAATGTGGAAGAAGAGTTTGGAAAACAGAGCGTTTCTTTTTAATATACTATCAATTATCAGCCTGCGGCAAACCCTTTGTTTAATGTACTTTGCAGCATATAACTTACATGCAATAAAAAGAATACACTTGAAGTGTATAATTCTGACAAATATAACAAGTTCCCATAGTCAGGAGAATTTAATGAGAATCATGGAGGAAATACCACAGGGGGTTCTAAGTTCCTGTCACAACTCCCCACTCTTTCCTCCACTGTCATGTGCTTGCAGTCACATGGTTCTTAGCATCACGTGGCTTTTTAATCATTTGGAAAGATCTAGCGCATCTTTCTCCCGTAGACAATGCTAGAACACAGACGCACCCAGGGATGTGTGTTGTCTGAATATATAATTCCATCCCTTAGTTTATTCTTGGACCATCACATCTATAGTCGCTACAGTTCAAAATGAATGCCTAACAATCGCTGCTTTCTTCTGAGACATTTCTGTGTTATCACAACTGCATCTAGTTAAAATAATAGTTATCTATAAAGAGCCCTTTATATACAGTTTTTCTAAATAAGGAAAAATTTTTCCCCACATAGAGCTGCTGCTTACTTATGAGAGTAATTTCTAGCGTTCTTGTATTCTTCCTGGCTACAGTCTCCTATTTGAACACACATTTCAAGTAGCAGAACCCTACAGCTCACATGTGCTCAAAACTCCACAGATCCTGAGAAGCAGGCTCATTCCTGCAAAAGGGAGCACATCTATGATTTTCCTCATATTATGACTTTTATCTGTGTAAGAACTAATCTCAATTTGACAATAATGATTCTGATTTAAAAAAATAATCAGTTATTTTTGCACAAGCCTTAAACTATTGTGCTACATAAATATTCAAGGTACATGGATCTTGTCACTGAAGCCTGGAGTGTGCCAGGTGAAGTCACAGGCTTTCATTATGCTAACCATAGTATATATAATAAACAGATGATCTATGATACTGTTTTTATTTTGGGTTATTATTTTAGAAAATACATAGAAAATCTAAGATGCTCATATTTGTCCATAAGATCAGTAGAACATAGGCTCAACAATAAGATAATTAAGAATCAGACATTAAAATATGATTTCCACTGATTTTTTTCCTCAAAACCAATAGC
This sequence comes from Neodon shergylaensis, assembly GCA_025134845.1. Taxonomy (NCBI): domain Eukaryota; kingdom Metazoa; phylum Chordata; class Mammalia; order Rodentia; family Cricetidae; genus Neodon; species Neodon shergylaensis. The sequence continues at coordinate 2,699,521 of JABTXL010002442.1, forward strand.
ATAAATAATAAATTTGAAAGTCTAATTCCCTTGTGCCACAAAGCTTTGCTAAAGATAAAGACTAAATCTTCACAACTCGACTCTCATTGGTCTTACACTTGAGAGCTAAAATGAAGCTGCCTTCATTTGAATACTGCAGTTTACTGGCAATGAGACCATTATATAGAATTTCTTGATTTTATTTATAATTTATATGAAATGCATTAGGTAATCCTAAACTGCATTTAGAAAAGCCAGTTTTCAATACATACTATTGATAAGGAAAAGAGAATTGCAAAGTATGGGCCATCTCCACAAAGTTTTGTACATAAAATACAAAAGATCGGATTGCATCCTGAATCTTCCTAAAGTTAGAAAAGAGATATATGTACGTAAGAGGGTGAACCTTTTCTCCTCATAATCTTCAAAATGGGCATTCAATTTCACTAGTGTAACAGTAAGTTCTTTAAAAGGGAGTACAACTAGATAGCAAATTAAAAGCAGAACAGGAATGTTAAAAGATAGAAATTTTATATTTGTATTAACTAAATACAAGTTCATAAGTTGTAAAAATATTTTTAAACAAAAGCAACAGTGTTGAAACATTAATAGACAACACAAATTCACCAAGCTCTTTTCACTAAATATTGAGATGCTTCAAAGAGACAATGCAGCCACCAAATAAAATCCCAGTATAAGACATGAGAAGCCCTTGTTTATGTTGATGGCCAGGGCTGTCTTAAGAGACTCCTAAAATAAACAGCCTAATGTTACTGCCCTTGAATACTCTCCAGAGATGGAAGGCAAATCCCTCTTGCTAAAGACACCATACAAGTCAAAAACAGGGCACAGAGAACTCTGAGCTAGAACTAACCTGAAGGCCCTGTCCCTTAGGACTAGCTTTCACAGTATCAGAAGTCTCCATACAAGCTTCCAAAAGAAAGAGGTAGCCAAAAGTTACACCCAGCTAATTGTATTACATATGAACCACATCAATGACAATCATGGCATGACAACTTACAGGTGCACAGTGGAATCCATTTCAGAGCAGTAAACAATAGTTCTCTAATTGGACCTATGATCAGCTCAACAAAAGTGATACCATGACTGGTACTGGAAACCTTGCTAACTACTCAGTGCTAATGACATGGTTATTGAAGGAAAATCTACAATTACTAATTTACTAAACCAGCATAATCCCTAATAACAATCTATAAATACTTGTCCTTATAGCAATCAGTAAGTGTAGGTTTCACCCTTTCTCGTGGAATCTTCTCTTTGCGACAGAGACCATAACAGATAAACCAAAGCTAATCAAAATGTAGAGTTGCAGAGCCCAGCCACAACAGATACACGTACAAAACACTCCTCTATCTAAGGCTCAAGATACGTTGCAAAAAAGGGTGTGGAAAGATTATAAGAGCCAGAGGAGCCGGATGGTGGTGGTACACAACTTTAATCCTAGCACTCAGGAGGCAGAGGCATGTGGATCTCTATGAATTCGATGCCAGCCAAGAGCTAGTTCCAGGACAGGCTAAAAAAAAACTACAGAGTAAACCCAGGTTTGAAAACCCAAAAAGCAAACAAACAAAAACAGCTAGAGATTAGGGAGTTTTAAGTGAAATTTTGTCTCCTGAACCCCTAAGTCTCAATAACATGACTGTCCAAATGTGAGCTGACCAAGATTTTACTAATGAACATGCCAAACTGGACAGGTAAACATCCATGAGACCTCAACCCTAACCAAAGAACTATAGGCAGAAACCCTACACAAACTACAGAGTAAAGCTGAAAATGGGAGAGACAGTTCCCCAGGAAAAAAAGACAACAACGGTAAAAAAAAACAAATATATATAACATTGTATGGAGTCAACAAAACACACAAAAACACACTTGCATACAATAACAATCAATGAAAAAAGAGCCCATAATTTAGGAGAGCAGGGAGGGATACATGCCAGGGTTTGGAGAGAGGAAAGGGAAGGGAGAAATATTGTAACTAACTTACAATCTCAAAAGTAAACAAGAGAGATAGAAAGAAAAGAAAAGAGGGAGGGTAGGAGAGAAGCAGGAAGGAAAGAGAGAAGGAAGGAAGAAAAGAAGGAGGGAGGGAGGGAAGGAGGGAGGGAGGGAGGGAGGGAGGGAGGGAGGGAGGGAGGGAGGAAGGAAGGAAGGAAGGAAGGAAGGAAGGAAGGAAGGAAGGAAGGAAGGAAGGAAGGAAGGAAGGAAGG
>JABTXL010002442.1:2710314-2843061 GCA_025134845.1 Neodon shergylaensis
GATAGATAGATAGATAGATAGATAGATAGATAGATAGATAGATAGATTCCTAAATAAATAGAACTTGCTCAACAGTTTGGGGGAAGTACAAGATTCTTCAACCCTGCACAAAGAAATACAGACAACTAAACAATGCTGAGAGCAGGGGAAACCATCTTCCCCAAAAGAAATATACCACGTGTTAATCCAAGGTGAAATGGTCACCCATTATTTTTTTTGGAGGGGTTTTTGACTTCTTGATATTTACTTTCTTTTTTTTATTCATTTGTATATTCTAGATACTCTGTATCATATGTATAATGGGTGAAGACATTTTCCTATTCTTTAGGCTGCTGCTTTGCTCAAATGCTAGGGACCTTAGTCATAAAGAAAAATTTAAACTTCATAATGTCATATTCATTAATTGTTGGTTATAAATCCTGTGCTATTATTGACCTAATAATAAAGGCTTTCCCCTTGCCTAGCAGTTGAAGCCTATTCCCCATTTTCTCTTTCATCATATTCAGAGTATTAGTCTCATGTTGAAGTCATTTAAACGTTTGGAGTTGACTGTTCTGCACAGTGACAGATATGGATCTGTTTTCCTCCTTTATATTCAGCTATCTATTTTGATTATGCTCATACCACATTTGTACAAATAAAGCTTGCCTGAAGATCAGAAAGCAGAGCTAGTCACTAGCTAACCATAGAGGCCTGGAGGTCCTTACAGACAGACAGGAAGTGATGTGGCTGGGCAGACAAAGGAAGTGATAAGGCAGGAGGAAACAGGAACTCACTGTCTTTTTGGCTGGGAAGTTGAGAGGTAAGGACTAGTGGTTTGGCTCCTTGATTCCTCTGATATCTCAGCGTTTTCCCCTATACCTGACTCTGGGCTTTTATTTATTTTTTTTTTAGATTTATTTATTTATGTATTATGTATACAGTATTGTCAGTATTCTGTTTGCATGTGTGCCTACAGGCCAGAAGAGGGCACCAGATCTCCTTACGGATGGTTGTCAGCCACCATGTGGTTGCTGGGAATTGAACTCAGGACCTTTGGAAGAGCAGTCAGTGCTCTTAACCACTGAGCCATTTTTCCAGCCCCCTGAGCTTTTATTATTAAGACCTACATTAACTAGCAATATTTGCTGAAGATGCTGTCATTTTTCCAGTGTGATTTTCAGTTTGCTAAAATTGTGTATGGCCAGGTGGTGGCGGCACACACCTTTAGTCCCCAGAGATCTGCCTGCCTCTGCCTCCCTTGTGCTGGGATTAAAGGTGTGCACCTCAACCCCCCCAGGATGTTATGCTATTTTTATTACTATAGTTCTCTAGTAAAACTTGAAACCAGTGTTAATGATATCCTCAGTAGTTCTTTTATTATTCAGAATTGTTTGAATTATCCTGAGTATTTCCATTTCCATATGAATTCAGACTTCTTTTTAAATTTCTATGAAGTTGGAACTTTTATGGCAATTGCATTGAACCTGTAGATTGCCTTGGTAGTATGAACATTTTCAGAATGTTACTCCTACTGTTCCACGAGCATGAAAGATCCTTCCATCTCCTGATCTTTTATTTTCAATTTCTTCTTCAATGTCTTAAACTTTTTATGATATAAGCCTTTCGCTTTGTTAATTAAAGTTTTTCTAAAATACATTCTTTTAGACTATTGTGAATGGGACTTCTTCCCTGATTTATTTCTCAGTATGTTTGCCATTTGTAAGAATCAACAGATTTTTAAGTATTGATTTTGCTTGTCTTATGTTTATGAAAGTTTTATCAGCTTATGAAGTTTATTTGTGGAGTCTTTCAGGTCTTTATGTATAAAAGAGTATCACCCCCACTAAATGTCATATGCTGCCAAGTAGATCCCCCAGCACCAGGAAAGTGCAGATTCATTTGAGTCATTGATTGTTCAGTCTTAAAAGTCCCCTCAAAGCATTAGAGGTTATTGACAGTGCTATTGGTTACCCTCTACAATATGACAGTATATAAGGCTCTATTACTTAAGACACCACTTACTAATATCATTGAACATGAAAAAAATTGTGCTGGTACCAACTACAAACTTTAACCCCAATGAATGTCATTCACAGTACTGGAAGGCAATATACATCTACTGTAGAAAAATGTCACCATCAGTGTTCCCCAGATATGAACACGGGTACCTACAATGATGACCTATCTGCACAATATGTACAATAGTGGTCACAATGTTTTTGAAGTAACAAACTTTTTAATTGTATTTAGTTAGGACCAACTCCATGAGTTGGAATCTCTCCTTGACTTTGTTAATGATACCAACAACCTGATGCCAGATAGGTCTTGGGCTCTAAAGTAAATGACACAGCAGAGCTAACGCACACATGAACTCACAGAGACATCAATTGCAAGACCTGCACAGGCTCTAGCAAGACTAGAATCTGACCATAGAGAAAGGAAAATGGATACACACACAGTCTTAACCCAACCAAGAAGCTGTTCATAAATAAGACCTGCTGGAAATCATAATATAAATGAAGTGACTGGGATATTAACCACACTCCAAGCAGGTCTTAGGCTCAGGAGTAACTGTCTAACACAAAATGGACTCCCAGTGTTTGGTGTGATTTTTTATTTTGTCTTTTGTTTTGTTTTCTTCTTGTTTGTTGGTTGCTTGGTTTTGTTTTAAACTTTTTGTTTCCTTCTGTTTGGTTGGGATTTTTAAAAAAAATATTTTTGAAAAGAAGAAAAAGAATGAAAATAGATCCATATCTATCACCATGCACAAAACTCAATTCCAAATGGATTAAAGTCCTCAATATCAGTCCGAACAGACTGAACCTGATAGAAGAGAAAGTGGGAAGTACTCTACAACACATGGGCACAGGAGACCACTTCCTACATATAACCCCAGCAGCACAGACATTAAGGGCAACATTGAATAAATGGGACCTCCTGAAACTGAGAAGCTTCTGTAAAGCAAAGGACACTGTTACTAAGACAAAAAGGCAACCCACTGACTGGGAGAATATCTTCACCAACCCCGCAACTGACAAAGGTCTGATCTCCAAAATATATAAAGAACTCAAGAAACTAGACTGTAAAAAACTAATCAACCCAATTATAAAATGGGGCACTGAGCTGAACAGAGAATTATCAACAGAAGAAGTTCAAATGGCCAAAAGACACTTAAGGTCATGCTCAACTTCCTTAGCGATTAGGGAAATGCAAATCAAGACAACTTTAAGATAACATCTTATACCTGTCAGAATGGCTAAAATCAAAAACACGAATGATAGCCTTTGCTGGAGAGGTTGTGGAGAAAGGGGTGCACTCATCCATTGCTGGTGGAAATGCAAACTTGTGCAACTACTTTGGAAATCAGTGTGGCGGTTTCTCAGGAAATTCAGGATCAACCTACCCCTGGACCCAGCAATACCACTCTTGAAAATATACCCAAGAGATGCCCTATCATACAACAAAAGTATATGCTCAACTATGTTCATAGCAGCATTGTTTGTAATAGCCAGAACCTGGAAACAACCTAGATGCCCTTCAATGGAAGAATGGATGAAGAAAGTATGGAATATATACATATTAGAGTACTACTCAGCAGTAAAAAAAAATGACTTCTTGAATTTTGCATGCAATGGACGGAAATAGAAAACACTATCCTGAGTGTGGTAAGCCAGACCCAAAAAGAGGAACATGGGATGTACTCACTCATAATTGGCTTCTAGCCATTAATAAAGGACATTGAGCCTATAATTCGTGATCCTAGAGAAGCTAAATAAGAGGGTGAACCCAAAGAAAAACATATCGTCACCCTCCTGGATATTAACCTTCATCAGGCAATGAAAGGAGACAGAGACAGAGACCCACATTGGAACACTGGACCAAAATCCCAAGGTCCAAATCAGGAGCAGAAGGAGAGAGAGCACGAGCAAGGAACTCAGGACCGCGGGGGGTGCACCCACACACTGAGACAATGGGGATGTTCTTTCGGGAACTCACCAAGGCCAGCTGGACTGGGTCTGAAAAAGCATGGGATAAAACCGGACTCGCTGAACATAGCGGACAATGAGGACTACTGAGACCTCAAGAACAATGGCAATGGGTTTTGATCCTAGTGCACGTCCTGGCTTTGTGGGAGCCTAGGCAGTTTGGATGCTCACCTTACTAGACCTGGAAGGAGGTGGGTGGTCCTTGGACTTCCCACAGGGCAGGGAACCCACACTGCTCTTTGGGCTGATGAGGGAGGGGGACTTGGTTGAGGGAGGGGAATGGAAATGGGAGGCGGTGGCGGGGAGGAGGCAGAAATCTTTAATAAATAAATAAATTAAAAAAATAAAATAAAGAAAAAACTTGAAGTTGGGTGGATAGGGATGTGGGAAGATTTGGGCAAAAAAGTATAATCAAAATGTATAGTATAAAAAATTAAAGTAAATTAAAAATACGATATAAAAGGCATAAATTTAGTAACAAAGTTTTGGAGGACAAAAATGTTAGCCATCTTTTAGATACAATCTCTTCTACAAAATTGAAGAAATGAAGGAAGGCATAAAGGAAAAGGTTACACATAATGAAAATGAAATCATTTAAGTGCATATGTTTCTATTTTATTGTTCTTGGACTTTATGTTAAGTGGTGCATAAGTGATGCTAGAAGTTATATCCCCTAGGTTCTAATAATGTACCTTGACTTCCCCATACTGCAGATAGCAGAAGACATAGGAATCCACAGGCTGCAATGTGTATGGGAAATTCAGTGCTAAGTTAGCAGGTCAGTAAGATCTGAACTTCCATCAGAGCATCAGAACTTGCCATGCATGCCTCAGTGTCTAGTTGGTATATCTAGTTCATTTTCTGCAGTTTGGAGGTTAGTGCTGTGTGTTCCCTGTCCTCTGAGGATTAATTTCTTTATCTTCATTATCATTTTTCATAAGATCCCATTAGATCATCATACTTTCCCAAGTCTAACTTTGGTATATCTTTAAATTCTGAAATAGATAAAGAGATTGAAAGTAACAAAATAAACTAGTACGTCATTGTCTTTTGGTCTTAGAAATTGCTAAAGTCCTTGTCATAATCTGGTCTATTTGGATTTTTAACCAATCTTCATTATAATGATCAATGTTCACTAATAAGTATTATGTCAGTTTCCCCTAAGGACTGTTATAGTAACTTCTAAGTTAAGTGTCCTAAACTTTCTTCATAGACCCATTTGATTGTTAGTTCATATTAGTTTGCCTAATCTACACTCACAAACACTGAGACAAACTTGATTTGAATTCTGCTCAGAGGCCTTGGACACAATGACAAAATCAATGATGGATCCAGAAGGCAAATGGCATTCTAAAAAGAAATATAGTCCCCATCTAGTTTGTGGAGATGGCAAAGAAACAGACAAAAGATAACTCAAGGGGCATGAAGAGGTTTTTAAAGAACACTAATCTGAAACTGAAAGTAAAGATTTAGTCCCCACACCTGCTGGCTGAAGAGGATTTATCTAGAAGAATTCAGACTCCCTATACCATTTTAAGTGCTCTCAGAAAAAAAAAACAGTGGGGTTTATAGAGAAGGTTAAACCAACGACCGAATCGAACAGTATCCTCCATGGCACAGCTGTCTCATTGTCCTTCCCAGCAGCACTAATGCTTCTGGTCACCACCTTGTAACTCCTGGCTTCTCTCACTCTATAGTTTTTGCACCACTATGAGTCATTTTCTTGCTTACAGACTCTTTCTCTCCACATTTCTCTGAAACCAGAAAGCTAAATCCCTCTTCATGCCCTGTCCTGCTGTTAGAAAACACATCCTTAGGGTCCAGTCGCAGAAATCAAGCCTGCCAGACTAGTTTGCTGCGTGGTTATGATGCCTCTGGGAAGGTGAAGTGCAAGCATATCCCACTGACTGCTTTAGAAACTCATGCAGTTCCCAAGTTCTAAATGTGGGCTTAGCTGTGCACCAGCCATCACGAGATGTCTTTTGGGAATGTTGTGTTTTGACCATTTTGTATTCTGATATAACTCTCAATAAAATGCCTGACAGGAGAATGTAAGGGATAAAGGAATTTTCTTGACCCTGGGTTCACAGGTTTCAGTGCTTGGCCAGCCAACTGGCTTTGTTTTTCCTAGGTTGTAGTGAAGCAGAACACCACAGCAGTCTGGAGACCATAGCAGAGCAAATTGTTGACCTCATCATTGACAGAAATTAGACACATGGAGGGCCAGATACATAATACACCCTCCAAAGAAATACTTCGGGGATCTATACCCCTGCCTTACCAGGTTTGCCTTCTAATAGCCAATTCAGTATGAACTCATCAATCCATTAACTCATTGATAAAATTAGTGCTCTCAAGTTTGAATCACCTCTTCACCTCCTAGACACCTTTCCAGCCACCAGCTGAGGGTGAAGCCTTCAACACATAAGCCTTCATGGAAACTTCTTATTCTAATGAAAACATGTGCCTAGTCAAAACTGCAGACAGGACCAGCGATAGGAGCAAACCAAATGGAAAGTCATTTAGAGTGCCTCCGCTTATTTTATTCGTATTTACAAGGGTGCATTACCAGAACAATTCTTGGAATCTATGTCACTTCAGATTCCGGGTGGCACTGTCAAGTCCTATTGATTGACCATTTTCCATCCCACTTCTCCGCAAGATTACCTTTTTCTCTCTACAGCATTGACAAAAAGAATCAATTTTGCAATTGAGGGAAAGCATCTGACTAAATGGAACTGTGTTCAATTGTTCTTATACTAAATCTCACTATCTTTTGACCTACCCATTCCTAAGCTAACAAAAGTAATTAAACATATTTTTTTATAGAAGATCTACCCTTTTAGGTTGAGCTCGACCGCTGATTGGGATTAGTAATAACTATCAATGGAACTGGAATATGCTAATGAAATTTAAGCGGAGAAGAAAACTAGATAAATAAGAAATCAGGAATAATTGTAATAACTAATCCTGAACTATCATGAGGTTTATCAATGCTGGGTTTCTGTCTTTATTTCTACTGAAAATAAAGTTTGCTTTTCTTCTTTCTATTAAAAAGCAGCTCCATACAACAGAAAGAGAAATGTTTCCTATCCAGCTTCATACTGTTACTTTACTATAATAGCAGACTATAACTAAAATACTTATTCTCCCAAAAGGCAGAGCTGTTTCAGCATTTCTTCCTATAGGAAAAATAAGTCACAACTGTACAAATTATAAAAAAATTAAAATATATGTTATGGAAAATAGTCTAAATTGAACAAACATAATATAATGAATTGTGTTCTATATGTTAAGTAGTAGCTACTCCCTTTCCTTAACTGACCATATTTACTTTAAGGTTTATAGATATTTTATCCACTTTTAATAAAATAATATTATTTGATGAACAATTGGTGATTCATCCATGGTAGATACTAATTCTCTTTGTCTCAGTAGCCGTTGTCTGCTAGTAGTTCTTTCCCTAGGCCTGAGACCCCACGAGATCTCCCAACTCTGCAGTTTTCCTTGCTCTAGGCAGCCATACTGTTAAGGTATGAGTACAACTTCGCTTTAATTTCTAGGAGATAACATCTTAGAGCAGACTTCCTGGTTCCCTGGCTCCTCTAGTTTTTCTGCTTCCTTTTCTGTACTGTTCCCTGAGCCACTGGAGGAGCAGTTGTGTTGTGGATGTATCCACTGAGGCTGAGATCCTCACAGTCAGTCAGCTGATCTCGGCATTAGGACCAATTGTGGTTTCTGTAATGGTTTCCATTTGATGCAGAGTTTCTATGGTGAAGAGGAAACTGCACTTATCTGTGGGCCCTGAATTCATAAAAATGTAAGCAACACTAAGCAGGCCAGGCAAGCTGTATATATACATATAGACATATGTCAATAATAATCAAAAAAAGGAATCACCAATTTAGATGGAATGAGGAGAAGAAAATGGGCCGGACAGGTAGGAGGGGACATGGGAGAAGCTAAAGGCAGAGAAAGAAAGAATCAAAGTGATTGAATTCCATCTTAAATTAAAATTATAAAAAGAAGAAGAATATTATCTGTCAAAATATAAGTTTGAAAGTAAAAACAAACAAAATTTTCTTGAAAGAAAATGCATTTCTCCTTCAAACAGCATGTGAAGCTTTTGTCCATTCATGATAACCTTGTATGTGCCAAAGAATGAAAAAAATATTTATCATGGTTTGAATGAGAATGGTCCCCAGAGGCTCATAGATTTAAATTATTGGTCTTCATTTAGTAGAACTGTTTAAGAATATTTAGAAGTTGTGCTCTTGTTGGAATCAGTAAGGCCTTTCAGAAGAAGCGTGTCACTGAGTGTGTCACTGGCTCTGAAGTGCCAAAAGCCCATGCCCTGCTCAATCTTCCTCTCCCCACCTGAAACTTACAGTTCAGATGTAAGCTCTCAGCCAGTTCAACACCACGTCTGCCTGCCTGCCGCCACTGTCCCCTGTGATAATGATAATCGACTAACCTCTGAAATTGTAAGCAAATACCCAATTAAATGATTTATTTTGTAAGTTGGCTTGGCCATGGTATTTCCTCACAGCAATACAAGACAATATGCTATATTCAATACTATACTATACTATATAATACTATACTCCTCTCAAGTCCAGTGCTACAGATATAAGGGACAAATCTTAAAATGGAGAATAAATGTGTGCTCTTCTGGCATTTGTGAGACTTTGTCAGGAATATTACTGGAAACTCACAGTCAGGTTGAATTATATAGTGAGATTCAGGCTATCATGGGCTACAGAATAAAAGGCTTTCATTAAGACAAAAAGTAAATCTGTACTGAGAATTAGGAAAATCATTTGTGGTCATTGCAAATTCAAGGTAAAGTAGCTTGATATATTGGATAGTATCACATACTGATTCTTTAAATCTGATCATTTTTAATATAATTTTTAATTTGAAGTAAGATTTCAGAGAGCATAAGTTGCACTTTTGGAATCAGTGTGTGCAATTTACTGTTTCCACTGGACCTGAACTTGATAAGATTTGACTTTCCTAGGAGCAATTGTGGCCAGAGAATTATGGTTTATTGTGGTTTCTTTATAAAAAACCTTACTTTACAAAGGTGATCCTTGACATTTACACAACAGACATTTCATTTATTGTAAATCATGCCCCAAACCACCTTTCACAAGCCAGATTCAAATGCTTATGCCAGAATTGATCAGGCATAATTTAGAGATGCCGTGGAGGTTTGGACAAGGGTGAGAAGCTCAACCTTCATGATGTGGCTGTGGCATTTGTACGTTATTACTGTAACCAAAGCAGCCAAGTAAAGAAAAAAGACAGAAAAGTGCTCTCTGGTCATTCTCAACACAGTTTATCCCATCTTTTCTAGCCTCTCCTCTGACATGATGCAGGCTCACTTGTGCAAAGACTGTCATAAACACAGAACACCTCACATTACCTTTTTATATTTTTTTTTTTTGCCATCCACTGGCAATGTGCCTTTACCTGATACAGTCACAGCTATCTACTTCTCTGCAAATTCTCTGTACTTCTCAGTCCCCCTTCAGTTCCTGGCTATGTTTATGTCAATGAGAATCAACTCAAAGTGTCCTTGTGGAGGTCAACCGCATAGCTCTAATCCCAAGTGGTAGTGTACAAAGAAAAGGCTGTTTGCCCTGTCCTGCTTTTCCCTTATCTAGGCTCCAAAGCTATAGGCATCTAGTCTAGGTGTTGTAAAGACTTACAACCAGCCAATGCTCAGACTGTAGACCTGAGAAAGACATCAGACCGAGGCAATCTATGAAAAATTGATCTCCCCTGTTAGAGAACTAAACATGGTTTGACTTTCATGATCTAGAGGATAGATGTCAGGATCTTCTACTGCAGATGACCTTTGGGATGCCTTTGGATGTCTGCACCTACCCAGCTGGGTCACCCAAACCCTAGGAGACAATGGCACTGCTGACACAAGTGCGATTGAGCAGTCTTAACTGTAAGGTCTCCAAAGAGGAGCCTTCAACCCAGCTCGGTTAAAGAAAAAAAACACAGATGTCTATGTCTTCAGATAATTAATTTTTCAATACTTAAAAGGAACTTACTACTTGAGAAAGATAAAATGACTCTATTCAGCAAAGTATGTTACCAGCTACGACCTCCTTAGAGTGGTTAAACTATTTTGTAATTTAAAAAATACATATTTAAACCAGTCTTGATAAAAATAAAATAGCAGAAGTGCAAAAAGAATGAATCCCTTCTTTAGAGCCTTGTCCTTCCATAGCCTAGAATTTGGGCTCATGTTTTCATTTCGATTTTAATGACACAAAGATCAGACCTGATTTAAGATACCTATGGTGTGCTCACAAGTCACTGTTAGAATTCCTCACAGGACAAGTTCTGCGTCCTCACGTGGCTCAGTTTCTTAACCTTGCCAAACATATGGTTCAATTTTTTTCAAGGACACATCAATAAATGTCCAACTTCTTAGAATCATAATTTCTTCCTGACTTTAGAACAATTTTACTAAATTTACGAGACAAGATTTTGACCCTTTCATTTATATGCTTTTATGACTTTCTTTCTAAAAATCATGGAACTCTTATGATTGTAGAAAGGAAAAAATTAATTTTCCCCCCAGTGTCAATTTTTAAAACAGGAGAAACTTGTATAACCAAAGTACATTTGTGCCTCTAGGACAAATAAGAAAGAAACATTCAAGATAAATTTCTTCCAGGAATGTAGTAGCGGTAGGGTCTGTCATGAGATCTGGTTCAAAATATTTTAAGGGCTTTGTACTTCACTGAAACCAGAGTAAATTAAAAAAAATGTTGAAAGTTGTGGTATAAGACACCACAACAGGGAATAAAAAGAGCAGGGCCATACAGTGTATGATCTCTTTTTATTTGCTGCAGTGGTATGTAGTTCTAGAAATTTTACATTTAAAATCATGCAAGGAACCTCATGCATGAATGTTTATGTGTTTGCACAGGCACATAATATGCCTATGGAATTCAAAGGGAAAGCTCAAGTATCATTTTTCAGGAGTCATGTTTTTTGGTCTCTCATTGATTGATACCTTGGGACTCATGGGATCAGGCTGAGCTTGCCAGTTGGTGAGTTCCGAGGATCCTCCGGTACCTGCTGCTCCACTACTGAGGTCACTGTGTGAGCTTCCACAGTAGATTATTTATAATGGTTTGGACCTCATACACAGGTGCTTATGCCCTTGCAGCAAGCTCTTGACTAACTGAGCTCTGAACCTTGAGAGCCTCAAAACCAAAATTTTATGAATAATATATTTAATAACTCATGTACTTGATGTAAAATATGTTTCATAGGCATTTATTAAGATAATCAATCCTTCAACTAGGAGCTACCATTTTTCTTTTCCCAGTTTTCTAGAGCGTGAGTTATCTTTTCTGGGTTTTATTTTATATTTGCATTTTTTGAAGGCCACCGAAATTTCTGTAGCTCACCAATGCTCTTTTCCAGTGCCAAATTAATAAAATAAGCTGGTCACAATGCCAGCACTTTACTTTATCTCAGGGATAGTCCATCCAGCAAACTCTTCATGCAGGACTACACAGGGTAGCTTATGAAACTAGAAAATTTGTAAATAAGGAGGCTATATCTCTTCGGGGAATTTTCAAGACATCAGCTATTTTAGAGTTTCTCTATTTGAGTAGTAATTGAGGTCAAGGGTGAAGGGAATGTATTGAAGATGAACAGTAAATTGCAAAGTTCAAATGGGTAAATTTTTTCCAAGTGTTACTAGAAATTTTAATCAAGGATTTAAGCTTTTTTTTAATGTACCAGTATTGGAGCACTGGTTATGATGAATTTACTAGGGAAATGTAAAAAATCAGCAACAGGCAAACTGGGTACAAATATTCAGAACTTGGTGCTGTCTTTGCAACTTTTCTCTAAACTTTAGATGATTCTAAAGTAAAGGGTTATTTTTACAATGCAATTATAGTGAAAACAATTAAGTAGAAAACAAGTCACTAGTTTTCTATTTCTTCCCCTTTTATCTTCCCCTCTAATGGATAAATCACTCATAGGGACATTAGATGAGGCAATTCCAAGCTAATGCAACGAGCAAGTCCTTGGAGGAGCTTTGGAGATCAAGCAAGGCCTGGAAGTTGAGAAGACATCTACACATGAGTAGCAACAACACAAGGAAACATGTGTCAGGGAAGAAATTCAAACTCAGCTACTGCTGAGCAAGGGAAGTCAATAGTTTTCACAGGGTGAGGAGGTTGTATGTGAAAGAGGAAAGCTTTTGAGAAGTGCTGAAACAGGGTGAATGAGCGGCACCATGAGCAACATCAGAGTCTCAGCAACATAGGAAGGGGCTCCCTGAGGATCAGAGGCCAGGACTGAAAGAGCATGAAAAGAAGGGACCTATGTTTTGAGAAATGTTTTACATGATAATTCAGAACTGGGGAAGAGTAAAGAGGGTCGCTAGAAGGTTGTTCTATGGTGGGCTAACGTAGTTCATGTGGAGAACAGGAAAGTTGTGTGCGGTTTCTACAAATCTGATCAGGGGAGACAGGGTGGTGCTGAGGTTGAACTGATCAGCCCAAGGCTCTTTCTGGCCCCAAGATGGTGAATAAATGCATGAGAAAAGGCAAATCATCTACTATTGGTTGTGAGAGTGTGGTCCATGACTTGAAGAGGACACCTGTGGAGGAAAAGTGATGGCTTCAACATGAGACTTGTTATATTGCACTGTTAAAGTAAATAACCATGGGAAAGGTAAGAAGAACCATGTTTGCTGTTGAAGAGAGGAGCTACAAGTATGGAAAATAGAAAACAAGAATGCATCCTATCATGGTGGATTTCAGTTGCAGGTATAAGCACGAACTGATTGTCTTCAGTGTGCATAAATGTAAAAGTGACTATGTAAATATGTGTGTGTGGACTTCTCACTAAGGAAAGTTGAAAATAGTCTTATCTCAACAACAACTCCTGCCCAATAATATTTTTCAATTAGAAAGACAGCTGTCATGGGGTAAGGTCAAGGAAAAAACAAGATTAAACGTAATTATCTGCTATAAAAATTGTATGACAGAATTCAGAGAATGACAGGAGATGTCAAAGGCTGTGGGGCACAACTTGAAAGGGCTCCTCTGGTAGACAGTGTAAGTCTCAAAAATAGAAGAAGGTGGTTAGAAATGATAAGATCCACTAGAGTCCATATTGGTGTAAATGAGTAAATAAACTGAAAATCCAGAAGTGCAGAGTTTCAAAGGACCTATTAGGACAGACAGTATGTGCCCACACTACCTCCTCAAATGACCAAATACATACCTACTTCAATTTTAAGAATATGCTACATTATATGGTAGAGTCCCTTTTCAGATTAAATTATGTTTACTTAACTAAAAATAAATTTTAAAAAATTATGTTTTTTTTCTTAAAAATCAGGAGATTATCCTGAGTTTTCTGGGTAGGGAAACCAGAGAGATTATAACGTGAAAAACACATGGTTCCTTGTTGGCTCTGAAAATTAGTGTCCCTGAATGTTCATGGAGTAGCCAGAGGACTCATAACTTTTCTGTCATCTTGAGATTGCTTCATATACGCATGTATGTTGCATGTTTATGTGTGTATTTTAATTGGTTAATTTTTATTAAGCTCTAGATTTTTCTCTGCTCCTCTCCCTGCCTCTCCCCTCCCCTTCAAATATGTGTATTTTTAATAAACTATCTGAATTCTTTAATGCACATACATATCCTACTAGTACAGATACACATTCTTATGATTTTTGAAATTTCTGCCTGAAAAGAGAAGAGCCCAACTTGAAAACATCTAAAATGATTCTAGCATTTGCTAGTTTTTTTCTGCATTCAACTTTTTTCTATATTTATTTTGTCATGAAAAATGCAACACTATAGATAACATTAAAATAATAAAAAGGGGGGGTTGTGACAGGGTTTCTCTGTAGTTTTGGAGCCTGTCCTGGAACTAGCTCTTGTAGACCAGGTTGGACTTGAACTCAATAATAAAATATTTTTAAATATATTTTAATTTTAGAGAACTCATCATTATTTTGATCATATATATCCCTTCCCCTACTTCAACTTATTCCAAATCTCACTCCTCCCTTTCTACCCACTCAACTTAATGTTCTTTCTCTCTCTTAACAAAGCCTAGCAAAGTACACAAACACACACAATAAATGAATGAATGGATAAATAGATGAGATAGATAGATAGATAGATAGATAGATAGATAGATAGATAGATAGGCAGACAGATAGATGAATAAATAAAATAGATTTATAAATAAATAAATTTGTGGTGTCCTATTTTTGTTGACCTACTGCTGCTGAACATGGGTTGGTCACTTGGACTGCCATATACCATACACACACACACACTCACACACACACACACATACACACACACATAGTGTCACTTCACTAAATATAACTGATTTTCCTATCCCAGAAGTACCAATTGCAAGTAACTTCTTGGCTAGTGGTAGACTTTGTGTCCACTTCCTCTCTTGCATATTGGGATTCTGTCTGGCTGGAGCATCTGCAATTATTTTATGTGCTGCCACTGACTCTGCGTTAATATGTGCATTGACCTTGCCATGTCTGGAAGATGATGTTTCCTTTAAATGTGTTTTAAATGTGATTACATTCATGGCTTTTGTTGTTGCTGTATTGTGGTTTGTTTGTTTGTTTGGTTGGTTGGTTGGTTGGTTGGTTGGTTGATACGGAGCTGTTTTCTCTGTGTAGCCCTGGTTGTTTTGGAACTTGCTGTGTAGACCAGACTGTCCTCAAACTCAGAGATCCATCTGCCTCTACCTTCTGAGTGCTGGGATTAAGGCATGAGCCACCACCACCCAGCCATAGATTTTCATTTCATTTTTGTTTTAATTTATGAAATTATCAGGATATGATTAATTCCCAAGTGAACAACCAGAAGCTGTGTATCAATCACTAAGGATAAAGAGCAGGAACGAAGTGCTCAAATCTTTGCTCATCTTTTTTTTTTATTTAAGATTTTCAGTCTTCAAACTTAATTAACACTGAACTTACTAAAGTTCAGGTTACATAAATCACTTCAGAACTTTTTACTGTAGAAATTTCTTTAAAAATTGCCATTACTTCTAAAGTAGAATTGTGTTGTAAAAGCAAGAGAATGTAGTTTCATAAATAACCCTTGTGTACCTTGAGATAACGATGCAGACCCCATCACAACTAGAGACTACAAAGGCAGTGTTCAATATACTTCATGAGGCCTCTACACAACAGCTGGCTCACGGTATGAAAACGCTGCCGAGCTCACCCAGGCTCATATATAATAGCCGAGTTTGTCTGCAATGCCTCAGATCAATTTTCAAAACCTGTTAAGGATAAATAAACAATAGAAAACAAGCCAAAGAGCCATAGCTTTATTCTTTTCACACTATGTTCTATGGAAATTTTCCTCAGTTTTCTCCAAAGACTAAATAATTTCAGTACTTTAATAATATTAATTAAGTCCATACAACATGAAAATAAACTTAAAGAAATAAAATTCAAACTAATGTGTAAGTCACCTTGGAGGGAATAAAGGAATTAATTAAATATATCATCAATGAGGAATTTAGGATGTGTCACCATGGTTTGCTCTATGCAAGACTAGAGTTAGAATTTATATCTCTTCATATTTGAAATTTGTAAAATCACTGCAAAGATTTGATTGACAGTTTAAGACTACAACTGCAATAAAACAAAAGAGCAAACTTGTACCTGAAGCTTTATTTACCTAAAGTTGTGCTGTGGGCTTCAAGGACTTTGGCCATAATCATATTCTGTAGCATAGAATATTTGGAAGCTCTCAGCATTAACATTATTTTGTATGTACATGTGTAAAAGATGAGAGAAATAGAGAGAGAGAGACAGAGAGACAGAGAGAGAGAGGTGAGATACAGACAATATAGAAGGGGTTTACTTTAAATGTTTGTGTACACAAGAAGATTATACACCAGACCTCAGAATAAAAATAAATTTCTTCTGTAACTGAGTCATATAGAAAATAAAATGACACATTATCCCAACATTGCTATTTTCCTTCATGTGTTAATTCAGCCTGGTTAGATACGAGCTCCAAAGCTGTAGGATCATAGTAAAACAAATAAAGATACATGCCCTAATTTTTTAGCAGAATTACAAAAATGCTAACTAATTTGACAAAGGATTTACCAGCCACATTTAAAACTTGATATTAGCCAATTCCTGAAAGCAGAGATAAATGCCAAAAAATATACCAAAATTTCATACTTGCAAGAATATCTTCTTTCTGACTCTTCCTGAACACTAGTCTGTCCAATGGCACATGAGGTGTGTCAACTGAACATTAGTCTGTCTGATGGTGCATGAGCTGTGTCAGAAGTGAAGAGCAAAGAGTGTAGGTACAAATTCACCATTTCTCTTCAACATTAAAACCATAAATAACTAGACTGAGAGAACATTTGCTCAAGCTTGGCAACTACATAAGCCATTCCCCATCTCTACAAAAGTTCAAGGCAATCAAGAAGCATCAGGGCATGTGGATCTTGAGAGAATATCTTTAGCTTCCAGCAAAAATAAGAAAGGATCTGATATGAAATTTTACACTTGACTTCTGATATTTATTGAAATATATCATACTATAATCAAGTTACTGTTTTTATTATGGCTAAGAGAACAGAGCATAAGATCTTCCATCCTAACCAATTTTACTGTTAATGCTTTAAGTATGCAGAATGCTCACTGTTGGGAACAAGCTACAGATCATTTTGTCTTGCAGAATTCCAGCTATGAACCTGTTAAAAGAAAAATTTTCATTTGTCCTTTTTCTCAAGTCTTGGTGATCATTGTTCTATTTTCTCTGTGTATAATTTTGACTTAGATACCTTATTAAAGGAACCAGGCATTATTTTTTGTTCTATGACTGGCTTGTTTATTTAACCTGCTGTTCTTAGTGTCCTCTAATCTTGGACCATCTAAACAATTTCCATCATTTTTAAAGATACAAATGCAATACTCTTTTAATCCAAAACCACTTATCAATAGACATTTGTATTTCTTCTATCTTTTAGTTCCTATGACTGCAATTGCTATGGACATGAGTAAGCAAACATTTCATTGAGACCTAGGTTTCAACTGTTTTGTACATGTCCCAAAAGTGGGATTGCTCGGTCATATGCCAATTCTATTTTTTAGTTTTGAAAATACTTTATGCTCTTTCCCATTGCTGCATCAATTTATAATCTTACTGATAGCACACAAGGGTTCTTACTTTTTATATCTTGACCAACTTTCCCTGTATTGTTTTAATAACAACTATTCAAATCAGTATAATCTGTGTTTAATGTAACTAGCAAATGTAGTTGAAATTTTATACAAAACATTAGACTTTTCTTGGCATGAATAAAGCTGAATTTCTTTCGGAATAGAGGAATTTTGATTTTCCCTAGGTTCAGAAGGGAGGGTTACTGTCTAGTTCTCCAACACTCAACTATTATACTACAGACTGTATTCAGTTCAGGAAGGCTGTAACACTCTTACCTGTTGTTACTGTACCAGCTTCAATGAATAGAAAAGGAGAAACTGTCTGTGTTCTGTAAGAATCTATCACCAGCCATATCATGCAGTATGTGACCAGCAAAGAATTTCCAAACTGATATTCTTAAGACCACATATGCAGCACTCTGCCCCGTGGGACTTTCTGGACTACATTTCTCAGAATTCACATTAGATCATCTTTTATTTCACGTTCAAATATGACTGGTAACAAAATACTTTTTTAAATGTTAGAAACCTTTTATTCTAACTTCCTGAAAAGGCAGTTCTCAGTTATCATAGTGATGGTAAGGTCTGTCTGTAACTTGGACATAATTTTATATATTTAGAATTCAATCATTAGGCAAATGGTTCATCTCTCTGTGGAACACCTTGCAATGGATTCCAAACACTTACAAAATGATACTTCTTCCTGTATGACACTTGTGTATCATGCTAATTGTAAAATGGATTAATAAAAATTCAGATTTAAAATATTCATATACTATTGCTTATTATAGCAAAAATGTAGACAATTCAAAATGGTTTATGCTTGGTGTTGTCTGATATTAAATTCATCTCTATAATGAAATCTATGTAGCCAGTAAGCATAATGCTTTTGTGTTATGACTGATACTTCATTAAAGATTTATGTAGTTTATAGTATGTTAATGACAATGTCATGTACTTTCATATTTATTTATATCTTATTAATAATAAAGGCATTCAAAATATGATACTAGGTAGCAAAAGCAAGATAGATGATGTGATTCCATAAAAAGTAGAAGTATCTGTGGTATAATAACAATGCTGCATGTCAAATAAAACACTATATATAAAAACAAAACTTACTTAGCTGCAACTACAGGGGAGGCACACAGGATATGGGTGGCCAATGATTTCTCTGAATTAGAAGATTGATGTGAATATTGTATTGCTGCTTATCTCTATTGTAAATAACCCAAGTCTTATAAAATAATAAGGGGGAAAAATGAGGCAGGAATACATGGCAGCCCTTTCTCAGATGGATCCACAGCTACATAGCCCGGCCTCAGAGAGCCAAAGCCACAACTGTGTTGACAGAGGGCTGCCTTCCATCTTCAGAGGACCCCACCATACTGATCTACAAGCGAGTTGCAGGAAGCCTCCATTCTAACAAACTGTGCATCGACTCTATCTCTTCACATACTGGTGATGGGAAAACAAATCGATGTTGTCAATATAGTGTTTTTCTTCGGCCATGAGAGGAGGCCGCACAGAAAATGCCTGTTATAGGTGTATTTTGTCTATGAAGCTTAATATTAAATTTAATTTTGGTTATTTGTTTGTATTTGAGCTAATATCTTACTCTGTACTTCAATTGTGTTAGTGTTCACTAAAAAGCCCACACTGGCCTTGAACGCCTTGCCGACTTCCTGCCTCAGTCTTCCATGTGCTGGATGATAAACCTGCACCACTGGGCTCAGTTTATTTTTTTTTAATTTTTAAAGTGAAAAACATCATTTATCCTCAAAGTTTGTAGTACCAATTCACAAATTATTAGATGAAAAATTTTAATTGTACCTTTTCAGAAAATTTCAAATTACCTTTGACCCAGATGCTAAAAATTAAAATTCAAGACATTTCAAAGTAAGTCACTTATCTAATAAACCAAATAGTTTAGGGAGATAAGCTGATGGATAATAATTGATTATATATGAATATATAAAATACTAAATATTCTAATACTACTTAAAACCTGGAAAGTTTTAAAACTTAAAATAACAGACCTAAATCAATTACTTAGTCACATATTTAAGGATGAAACTGAAAGCTAATTTGTTAGTTCAGAGAGTCAGGTTTTCTTAACACACCAAATAGCACTGAAATACCAAATATCATAAATCTATTCTTAATACCAAGATGTTGCTGCCAAAACTTATTTCAAAACTTTAGTCTATAAATTACAATTCTTTCAAAGTTAAAAGCTTGTCCTCTGGGAAGAAAACAGCGATATTGCTAGCTTAACTGGAGCGTGGGTTCAGGACTTCAGGTGCACTGAGTCTAGGCTGTTGTCGGGGACATAAGAAACACCTCATGCTGTATGCTCAGTCTGTAAGAGTAACTTAATAACTTGGAAGGGCTGGACTTCTTACTCCTATGGCCCCATAGCCAAAGCCTATAGTCTTACTTAATTTTAAACGTATATTGATTAAATCCTTCTAAGTGCACTACTAGATTGAAGCTGCCTGTTGGGACACTATTTCATTTAGTTTTAAATTTTATTTAGAATCTCCCCTTCTACTTGGAAGATAACCCTCCCCAACACACACACACGCACACACACACACACACACACATATATAGTTTATATGTGTGTATGTATATTCTATACATATGTATATATACACACATATATGTAAAGAATATTGATTGAAATTTAAACTAAATATGTATAGTTTTTAATCTCAATGTATAAAGTTTTTTTTTACTCAAACATATTCATGTCACCACATTTATTATGCAGATAAAAACAAGAGTAAGAAGATGGTCAAACCTTCAAAATGTCACTTTGGAAGTCAAAAGAGGTCATGACATTCTTATATACTACCCTTCACACCAGTAAACATGATACTTACTAGAAAAACCTAGAGTGTAACTACATGCTTCCTCTCTTCCTCTTTTCCTCTCATTCCACCGTTTTTCCTTCCAGCAGAAAGAAAACAAGTCTATAACAAGTGATTCCATGGAGTAACCTCTTGGGATGGCTGTATTAGAGCCACCCATACTGCTCTTCAGCCTCCAGCTGCATTAACAACACGGACTTTTAACTTATAGAGTGAAACAACACTACCAACCCCAAATCAGACAAAGGACTGAACTCCAAAATATACAAAGAACTCAAGAAACTTGACATCAAAAGAACAAATAATCCAATAAAATAATAGGGTACACACTTAAACAGAGAACGGCTCTCAACAGATGAATCTCAAATGACTGATAGATACCTTAGGAAATGTTTAACATCCTTAGCCATCAGAGAAATGCAAATCAAAACAACTCTGAGATTCCTTCTTACACCTGTCGGAATGTCCAAGATTAGAAACACTGGTGACAGCCTATGCTGGAGAGGATGCGGACAAAGGCGACCACTCCTCCATTGCTGGTGGGAGTACAAACTTGCACAGCCACTTTGGAAATCAGTATGACAATTTCTCAGAAAATTAGGAAACTATCAACTTCAAGACCCAGCAATACCGCTTTTTAGTATATTCCCAAAGAAAGCTCACTCATGTCACAAGGACATTTGCTCAACTATGTTCATAGCAGCATTATTTGTAATAGTTGTAACCTGGAATCAACCTAGATGCTGCTCAACTGAACAATGGATAAAAAAATGTGGTACGTTTACACAATGAAGTACTTTCTCAGTGGTAAAAAACAATGACATCTTGAAATTTGCATGCAAATGAGTGGATCTTGAAAAAACATGTTGAGTGAGGTAATCCATACCGAGAAAGACAAATATAATATGTACTCTGTACTCACTCTTTTTTATGATATCTTATAACAAATCTGTACTCACTCATAACTGGCTTTTAGACTAAAACAAAAAAAAAAAAACAAACAAAAAACCTATAATCCACAACCTCAGAGAGCTGGACAACTAAGAGGACCTTAAGAGAAATGTACATAAATCTAAATATGAAGAAGAAAAAGACAAGATGTCCTGAGCAAACTGGGAGCATGGGGGTCAAAAGAGTGGGTAGCAGGGGAAAGGGGTGGAAGGGAGGGGAGCAGAGAAAAATGCATAGCTCAATAAAAACAATAAAAAATAAAAAAAGAACTCTATCAACTGAAGGGTTTAATAATGATGAAGAAAAGTTATTCTACTTAGAAACCTTTGCTTACACTCGGCTGGCAATAAAGCAAATGGGCTTAACATAACCAATGGTTTATTTCATGAATAATTAGTTACTGATTTCAATCCAAAAATTTAAAAAAAAATCTACCAAGCAATCTATAATGATGTAAGATCTTTCACAGCACGTAACTCTCACATAAACAGCAGAGCTGCAGGTTTATCTGTGTCATGAATAAAAAGACATTGACGTCAGCCCCAGGATTATCATCTGCCTGCCCTGGAACAATGATTAATTTAAGACAAATAGGTGCTGGCTTCCCATGCACTGATTGTATTTCCCAGCTACTGCCTCAGCAGCTCTTCCTGTGCACAGTCATAAAGTATTCAGAGAGACCATTCTCTCCTCCTCAAGTCACACGTAGTGGAGATTGAATACGGAGCCTCTGTACAGGAGAATACTAGAATCTGAATTCCTTCTTCTATCACCTGCTGGTACAATGTTCATGCTCTTTGAGTTTTTCATGACATAAACTTTTTTTTTTACTTATCTCTATATAACAGTGACAGAAAACTTCCTAGCTATAAAATGTAGTAGCAAAGCTTTGTCGTGTAAATTAGTGACAGCGGGTGGAGAAGGACAATGCATGACTATGCCGTGTAAATCAGTAACTCCAGGTAGAGAAGGACAATGAGAGCCGGATCTGCTTTCCAGAATCTGCAGAGCATAACTATGCTTTTGTTTTCACTAAAAAGATTTTTTCCTAAAAATGATCTTTCAAAAATAAATACTCAAAGTATAAAACTGTATTTGTCCAAAAAACTGTTTATTTTTTTAAAAAATATAAACAAAATAAAAACAACAACAACAAAATCTCTTTTTGAAACCAGAGAAGGTATTGAAGAGGCCAGAAACCCACACCTAAATTCAATATTGGAAAACATGACCAACGGGAATTTCCTTGCTCTTTTGATACTCTGGTCTGAGGAAATGACCTTATAAAAAATGCAAAGCTAGCTCAGCTCCAAAATAGATCACTGGAGGCAGCAAATCCACCATCTAAGAATGATTCACTAAATACAAATCGCACCATTTACCCTAACCTTTACAACCTTCTAAGCATCACTTCCCACCGCCCTTTGAGCCTGAGATCCAAGGCAAGAGGTTCAGTTTGGTCAACAGTCAAAACTGAAAAATTATGTTTTCTTCTACTGTGCTGTGACTTACTATTGGAAATTTCCAGAAATAGAGACAAAGAGACACAGAGAGATAAAGACAGACACATAGAGACAGAGACACACAGAGATGAGAGAGAGATAGGTGTAAATACTTAGCAAATAGGCAGATTATTTGAACAGTATATAATAAAAAACTTAATAAAGTAACTGTCACCACAGAAAGTGAATTAATATTCACTGGGGCTGGAAGATGGCAGATAAAAGCACCTGCTCTTCTTGTAGGGTGACCTGGGCTCTGACCCTAGCTCCACATCAGGCTGCTTTCATTTACATTTGCCAGTATATCCACTGCTAGATGACCAGACACTGTCTTCTTGCCTCGGCAGGTACTTGAAAAAATTACACACACACACACACACAGTACATGTGTGATATGTGTGTGTGTATTTCTGATATGCCACAATTAAACAGTAGAAATTATTCCATGCCATCAAATAAAAACAGAAATCACACAAAGAATATAGA
This sequence comes from Neodon shergylaensis, assembly GCA_025134845.1. Lineage (NCBI taxonomy): Eukaryota > Metazoa > Chordata > Mammalia > Rodentia > Cricetidae > Neodon > Neodon shergylaensis. Next base: position 2,733,338 of record JABTXL010002442.1, read on the forward strand.
ATATTCACATAAGAGACTGTATTTCCACTAACTGGGTCATTGGGCTAGCAGTTGAGTCCATAGTTAGTTCAAACACTAGCCTATAAAATGGGTCACTTAAAATCTTTCATAGTTAAAAGAATCACAAAGTGATTAGATTTTAGAACACGAGGCACATAGTGAGCAAGTCTACTTTGCCTAGAAAATCTCCTGTGAAACAGGAATCCATTTGAAGTGATTCTCTAAGAGATCAATTGTGACCTCTATAAAGGGGAGAGGTCCCTGCATTATGAAGACAAAGAATTAGAGTAAAATAAGTGGCATACACTGTATGGTTGTTTATGCAGCTCAGTCTTCAGCTCTCTTCTATGGAGCACACGTCACCCATGGGCACCCACACTCTGTCTTACAGCACGACCCTTATCTTGCCTCATTCCAATACTCTATTTCAAAAATTATATGTTCAACCTGCTCCGCTCCAACCAAGGTTATACTTTAAGAATACGTACTGAAGACTGTGATCCACTATTGTAATAAGTTTTGTTATGTCCATATTGTCATTAATGTTAGCAAACTTAGTTTCTGAAAATATGTGTTGGTTCCCTGAATTTGAATGGGAATATGTCTTTGAACTTACTGTGTATGAGAACAGTTTCAAGATAACAGTGGTTGTTAAATAAATTAGTGGGAAACTATTTAAAAATCTAGGACAGAGCCAATCTGTACAAATATTTCATGTTCCTTATACTAGTTACATAAAATAAAAATAATATGGTTACACAGAGTTTGAAAGGCATTATTCTTTAAAGCAAATAATTGCAAAAGTTATAAATTCTAATAAAAATTCTCATTTTATGTTCAGGATATAATAATATTTTAGTAGGTGTTTCTGATTATAAGACTTTTTTGCCTTGCCAAATATCCCAAAAATATTCATTAAACTACTCACCAATAAGCATAGAACCTGATTACATTATGTTTTTTCTAAAATAATATACAATGAGTGTCTATTGAGTGCTACAACACTCGGATTTAAATGATTAATCTTGGGAAAGTTCTGGCACTGTGCTGTCTTACAAAGTACTCCAGGGAGAGGCATCATGTCCCTGTTGATTCTTTCATCTAAATATTTTGTCAACTCTGTTATAATGTCAGCAACTTGGGAGTGTAAAGGCACTAAGCTTCCTTATGCTGCATTTTCCTTAACTGTGGGATATACTTTGTGTTGGTGCCAAGCTCCTTCTAAATCTAAAGCACAGTAGTAAATTTTTCTCCATATCATTCAACAATTAAAGAAAGACAAACCAAAACCAAGCTGTGAAAAGATGTTCGCTTATTTAAGGTGTTTTGCAATAAATGATAATATAAAGAGTAGATATTTATATAAGAATTCCAAAGACGTTATTCCATGCATACTCCCTTGTGGACACATCATGGTAAAGTAAATGGACGTTGCCTGTGATTAGGTCACATGACATAATTTCCAACAGGTATATTGCTAATGTGATGTACAATCATGCACTGTCAGCCACAGAAACAGAAAACAAAGTAGATAAAAGGGAAACGTAGATATAATTCAGAGTTTATTGTTATTTATAGTCGAGAAGATGGAGGTACATCCTGTGATCTTAAGATATTTTCAGGCATATACCATATTCTGCTTTCAGATTCCACATTTTTCACAAAAGCCCAACAGCAATTGAGGAGGAACTGGAATGCTTACCTTCAGTATGGAGAGCCAGGGATCTCTGCTGCATCTTACCTTGCAATCTTCCTCATCTACAATTTGCTGTCCATACATCGGCAGACTTCCTTCTGACAAATGCTTGGGAGAAGCGCCAAGCCTTCAACCATTTTCTCTACTGTGATTAACTGAATGGTTCTGACTCCTCTGAGCCAATTACTTTTAAACTATTTTATCTAAAATAACCCCAAAATTTTGAAAATGATGACATATGAAGGTTGTAGCAAACCTTAAATGCCTTAGCTCTTTCTTCTAAACTTCCCTTCTGAATTGACCTTCAGAACCTGCTTTTGTTTTCCATTTCTGCTATTTTGTTGGCTCTTTCTCTGTTCCTCGATGTACGTGTTCGATGGATGTTTTAACCACTGATTGAATGTCATGCCATACAGCCTCTGGTGTGCTCAGTTCTTTCCTCGGTGTAGGCAATTGTTAAGTGCCCATCACGGGTCTACAATTCTCACTTTCCCATCCTCATTTATATGTGGATTCACCCATGCCAACTCTAATATAATATAACTTGACTCCCCACTACAATGGTTGCTAATTGTTTCTCTCGATTATTAACAGTGCCTTGGGGAGACACTACTTGTACAAAGTAGAAAAAAATTTAGCCGATAATTAAAATTGCCAAATTATTTCTAAAAATTTTAAGTCAATTTATTATTTAACTTACTAAAGATAAGACTTTTAGTTGCCAACTACAAAAGGTTCTGGGTGCTTCTAGTATTTCCCACCTTTATTTTTGTTTTTTGAGACAACTTTTGAAAGATGATATAATTACATATGCTCAATTGTTTTTAGTGAGAGAATAAAATTGAAACTGAGCATGGCATTTGAGTCTCTATGAACACCTTCTGATGTACCTTTCTCCTCACTTACTTACTCTCCACTTCCAGTCACTCTATAACCAAGGCCAACAAGTTATCTCTTGGCTATACTTGCATTCGCCTAGCGAGGAGACCTTAACACAAATCAGAATCCGATATGTACAAGAGAAAGACCTGTGAGGCAGAGAAGAAAAAGCAGCACAGACAAAGCATTATGAAACTAGAACCCTCCAAAAATATCATTGAGTCTTTCAGTTCATTTTCTGTCATCCATTTACTATTGACCATCATCTTCAGGGTGATTTGTATATCCAGAGAGACTCCTTTTGAGAAAAGTAATTTTTCCTTTGTGAGCAGTTGACAGTTGGAGATGGTACTTGATTAGAGATGGGAGTCGGTCCACTACTTCCTCTCTCAGCATTGGTGCCCCATCTGGCTTAGACCTATGTAGGCTCTGTGCATGCTGCTATAGTCTCTGTGAATTCCTATGTATGTCAGTCCTATTGTGTCCAAACTCTTTGTTCCCTTGGCATCCTCCCTCCCCTGGCTCTTACAGTCTTTTTGCCTCCTCTTCTGCAAAGTTCTCTGATCCCTGAAGGAAGGGATTTGATGGAGATCTCCCATTTAGGACTGAGTGAGGAACTAGGTTTTACAAGCAGTTCTCTACCACATATTTAAAGAGATACAAGCTTTATAAAACTGGTAGTTAGCCTCTTCTTTCTTAAAGAAAATTAGGTCTGAAGACTGGAAGAATGTTGGACAAACACAAATGAATGGGCTGTGCTGATCAGTTTCCTATTAGGGTAAGAAAATACAAGATACAACGTTCCTCGTCTCACAGTTTAAAGGTTTCAGCCTGTGGTCATCGGCTCAGTTGCCTTGAATCCTGTGGCAGAGAAGCAATCAGCTGAGATTTGGAAGAGTAAAACACTCACTTCAGGACAGTCAGCAAAGAATGAGGTAGGAGGAGAGCCAGGGTTCTATGATCACCTTTAGCAACCAATGATCTCTACTCTTCAAATATTTCATTATTCACAAAATATCAGACTACAGAAAACAAAACAAAGAAGGTGTTCCAGCTGTAAGTATAACAATGGGCTTCACTTTAAACACCGTAAGTCATGAGCTGGGTGGTGGTGACACACATCTTTAATCCCAGCAATAAGGAGGCAGAGACAGGTGAATCTCTGTGAGTTCAAGGCCAGGCTGATCTATAACAGCTAGTTCTACAACAGGCTTCAAAGCTACAGAGAAACCCTGTCTCAATAAACCAAAAAATAAAAATTGTAAGTCACATATTTTAGTATTGTCGACTGAGATTCCAACATTTGCAAAGTCTGGAGATGCTTTGGCTTATAGATTTTTGTAGCTTCCATAACACACTATTACCTTTTTAAAAAACAGAATTGCCTCATTTAATAACTCTCAACACATGCTCCTTACACTGTTAGTGTCTTCCTCTGCATTCTCTGGTCTTATCACCATTATCCATGCCACATGTGTCATTGACACCTACCTAAATGCTTATTCTTGGGGAATGTTCCAGGACTCTGTTCTTCCAGTGTTCATTGTTAATATCTTTTACCATGATACTTCACTCCTAAGTTAACTAGTCATGTGGCCTTCAGGTCTACTAGCTGAATTAAAATTTTTATGTGAGAAGATAAGAACTGATTCTCAACAACATGTCCAATGTTCATACCCATTTTAAACAGAATATATATATATATATATATGTGTGTGTGTATAATTTGAATTTAACAGGTGTCCCTTGTTTTCTTTGACAAATAACTTCAAAAGACTGTATCATACTGCTTTTGGAAGAAACAAAGAAAGGAAGGAACGAAAGAACAAAGGAAAATATAATATGAAAAAAAGCATATAACATTATTTCTTTGTAAAACTTTAACTCTACTGATTTAGTAACAAATTTCATGTTGGTGTTCCATGAAACTGTCCACTTAGTCTAACAAGAGTATGACCTATTACTAGAAGACTTCACCCAAGTTTTAGTTACTTATTTATGCTAATTATTCTGTTAGACTCGTGGTTCAGTAGTGTTGAGACACATAGTTACATTAAAGGAAGTAGTCCTACTTTTCTCTATTCTGAAGCACAGGAGAAAGGTTAAAGTCATGCTGGGATTCTCTGGAATCAGTCTGGTTCTTCACAACCTTACATTCTAAAATCATAAATTCAAGGGACATCCTCAAAGGCACTCCATAACCCTGTGGTGTTTTAAATGAAAATTCCTCTCTTGGACTCCTCTATTTGAATTGTTGGTTCCCACTTGGTGGACTGTTTAGGAAGCATTAGGAGATGTGATCTTCTTGGAGAGTGTTTCTCTGAGGATGGGCTCTGAGATTTAAAGAGCCCACTCTAGGCTTAGCCTGTCCATCATTCTGCTTCCTCCTTCTGGATCGAGTGTAAGCTCTGAGCTATTTCTCCAGCTCCATACCTGTCTGCTTGCTGCCATAATGATCAGAGATGCACCCTCTGAAACTGTCTGCAAGCCCCCAATTAAGTGTTCTTTTTTTTACAAGTGCCTTGGTTATGCTGTTTCTTCACAGAACTGGAATAGTAACTAAGAAACCTTGTTCCCTTTAAGATGCTGCTAATATAAGAGCTTTGTCACCAGGAAAACCCAGCAATCCTTTCCATTTCAATATTCCTAAAGTAGTGGATACCTGACCATTTCTAAGCACATCTGAGATTCCTGAACATTTCACCACCACTACAGGATTCTACTCTCCTAAATTAGGAAGTGTTTATGTGTTTACATCTTGCAAAGTGTTCAAGCTGTCAATAAATCTAAGATAAATGACCGACTAATAAAAATAGGATAATTTTTTTGAATCACAGTTATCATTTAGATATTTCCTTTACACTTAATTTATCTAGGTGTTATAGGATCTCTGTCTTCTTAAGTAGCTATCCTGCAAGCCATAGCAGATCAGAAAATCCACTGCATTGAACCAAGTTGGCAATTTGTTAAGGACTGTGGGCAACTAGTTAAAAAAAAAAAGTACCGAACTTGATAGCAGAAAATTCTAGGAGATTGCCATGCCTTTGCAATAGAATTTGCTACAGTGGGATACACTGGTTTCTGTGTCCTGATCCATTCATGTCCCTATAAAAAAAATATCACTGGTGTGGGTGGGGTTTTAATGTAAGCACAACAAGGAAGTTGATAAGAGAAGATTTAAACAATGTGTAAACTATCCACTATTTTAACGACGTCCTCTATAAGTTGTGAAAAGAATGTCCACTTACCTAAGGTAGCCCTATAATAATATGTCTCTCACAATCACTCTAAGAAGGCTTATTATTAATATTAAGTGAGTATATGAAAATGTAGCTACTCCAGGCCATTAATGATGTTTGATCTTCTCTATCTGACCTATGTGTCCTACATCAAACAGAGGCCATTGGGAGTTTATCAAAGAACACTTGATTCTGGACAACATACCAGAGTATGAAGTCTAAAAGAAATCACAAAATGTACTGTGTGACACGTGTTATGAGTATGTTATGAGAAATAAGCTGATATGAAATAACAGGGGGCATAATTGGAATAACTGAAAAGAACTAAGACTACAAGTTCCTACTAACTGTTAAGTGATGACAACTTGAACGTGTACAGTCACTCTAATTAGACCACTGTAGATAAAATAAAGCAACTGCCTCCTAAGCCAGGTCAATACGGAGAAGAGTTCTGTGGGATTTTACATCTGAGATGAGTAATTAGGATTGCTGTGCTTGGGAGCTCACACAATAAGTCTCTACTAAAACAAAAGTGTACAACTGTAGCTATACATTCCAGCCAAACAGAAATTGTTCAAAATGCGTGCTTTTTCTTTCCTCTCTTTACTGGTGACATCTTAGCAAAACAGGATAAATGCCACATAAACTTTTTAGATAGTCAGGGGGCAAAACTACTGTAATTCAAGTGAATAACCTAACTGACATTTGATAAATGGGGAAAAACATACTGGGGAAATAGAATAAAACTACAACTATAAAATCATATATTGGACTAGTCAAACTATTATTTTAGTTTGACTAAATAAATGCATTAGATTGAACAACACAAAGCTATCACAGCCAATTTTTAAAATAAAGAAATGATTATTTATGTTTTTAAATCTGACACCAATTAGATTTTGTTCAGAGATTAGTATGTTTTGAAAAATGACTAGTTTAGTTGAAATATTATATCACTTATCTATTTAAATTGGTGAAAATCCATTTTTCTATTAAGTTTATACTAGAAATAAAAATATATGTGAAAGAGAAGGGTGATAAATCCCACACAGTGGGTGGGAGGATACCACTAGTGAGCTCCTTTTCCAGGAGCATGAGTGAGAAAGGCATCTGGAATCTCCAGAAGAGGTTGCATTCATCAGAGGAGTAGGGGAGCCTATCATGCTGTAATGCTATTAGAAACAGAAATCTTAGAGTCTAAGCTGGGGTCGTCCTTGTAGATTCCTGGAAATTTCCCTAGTGTCAGGTTTATTGCTAACCCTATAATGGCTCCCTCAATCAAGACATCGCTTTCTAGGCTCTCATCTCTGTCTTCCTCCATCTTGACTATCCCATTCCCTCAAGTTCTCCTTGTCCCTCCCCTTCTCCCTTCTACCCTCTTTTTTCCACCATCCCCATGTTTCCAATTTTGTCAGGTGATCTTTTCTATTCGGACTTTTCAGATGTATCTATATATGTTTTTCTTAGGGTTCACCTTGTTAGTTAGCTTCTCTAGGATCATGAACCATAGGCTCAATATCCTTTGTTTATAGCTAGTATCCACTCATGAGTGACTACATAGAGGAGAGGGTGCCCAAAATGGCCTTGTCCTTTGGTCAGACTGATGAATATCTTAAATATCACCGTATAACTTTTCATCCAGCAACTGATGGAAACAGGCAGAGACCCACATCTGACCACTGGACTGACCTCCCAAAGTTCAGTTGGAATGGGAAGAGTGTGAATATGAGCAAAGAGGTCAAGACCATGATAGATACACCCACTGAAACAGTCTACCTGAATGTGGTTGACAGTGGCATGGCTGGGGCAGACTGAGGGGCCACTGGCAGTGGCATCAGGATTTATCCCTACAGCTTGTATGGGCTTTTTGAGATCCTATTCTCTTTTAATGGATACCTTGCTCAGCCTAGATATAGTAGGGAGGGCCTTGGACCTTCTCCAAAGCAATGTGCCTTACCCTCTCTGAGGAGTAGATGGGGGTGGGGTGGGGAAGAAGGTGGAGGGAATGGGAGGAGAGGAAGGAGTGGGAACTTGGATTGATTTGTATAATGAAAAAAAAAAGATAGTTTGTTTTCCTTTTTAAAAAAAAGAAAAGAAACAAATCTTAAGAAAGCAATTCAGCAGGAGCCATGCAGGTTAATTGTGCTTAATGTCTGGAAAGAAGTGATGAGAGTGAAGACAAGAGCTATAATATTGATTATTTACCGCAAGATTTATGGAGCCCCCAAAGACAGTGGCAATATGGGAAGTGAACTAAAATCTCAATTGAAGCCCATATACAAGTTATGTTTTCTTCTCATGTGCTCTTTCTGAGGACATATTATAATCAAAATAAGATACATAAATGGGAGCAGACATGTAAGTGGGATAATATAATCCAATAATTAACCTTATTTTGCAGGCTGGCCCTTGGAAGGAAATTGTGCTCTATATAAAGAATGCCTGATGAAAATCAATCCTACCTGTATATAAAGGTTTGTTTGCCTATCTGGGGTAGTAAAACTATTATTTTAGATGCATTAGATAGAACCATACAAAGTGTCACATTCGGATAAATTTTAAATTAAAGAAATGATTTTTCTGTGGATTCAGGCAGGGGTCTTTCGTAGCAGTGATGTACTGTAAGTTCCTGATAACTATGAGTAATGCCAACCTTAGGTAACAAGCCATCCTGTTACATGTCTCTATGTTCACTGTGGTCTAATTCACTCCTGGAGGTTGGAAATAATATTATAGATCAAATCATGCACACAGTCAATGTAGATCTTCATTTTCTAGTATTCAAGTAGCAGCAAGGACTCTGTAAAATCATTTGAAAATATAAGCATATTATATGAATTATTATACAGGTTTACATTCTATAATCTAAGTTTAATATTTGGGGTGAAGAAATCTAGAGGACTATAAAGGAGGCAGTGGAAACCAAATGTATTTTGAAATAAGGAATTTTTTGTATAGTTTTTCAAGTTAGGGTTTCTATATGTGGCCATGATGGCCCTAGAACTTGATTTGTAGAAGAGGCTGACCTTGAACTCAGAGACCATCCACGTACCTCTGCTTCCCACAGACTGGGATTAAAGGTGTAAGCTAGCTTTCTAGAAAAATAAGAATTTTTAAAAGAAAGTAAGTCTTATAATTTGGGATTTGCTTTTAAGAGATATAAAAAGAAAAGACAAATGGGTTTGATCTAAAAACTATGAGACAAAAAATTAATCATTATATTAGTAAGGAATTTTTTTTATAATTTAGAGTTATTTTGCTTCTAAGATTCTAATGTAATTAAATTTCTCTCACTTTCCAAACCCACCCATTACACTTACTGCTCATCTTCAAATTTTTGGATTATTTTTCACTAATTGTTATTGAATATAACCTGTTAAGTTCGTATAATGTTACTTCTATGTATGTTTTCAGGGGGTTGACCTTTTGGCACTAGACAATGCTGACAAGGAAAATAATTTAATAAAAATAATTTTTATAATCACAGTTTCTAAATTTTCAAGGAGTAGATTTGACATCTATGGAAAGAAGAGTTATAAATAGTAACTGAATAAAATGATGTAAAAGCCTTCTGTAAAAAGATTTTTGAATGGGCTCAGGTTTTTCTTTGTCAGTGTCAATCAAGCAGCGGTGTGTGTGCGCGCTGAAGCTTTTGTGTGAGAAGATCCCATAGATGGGCTCAGAGGAGCCAATGCTCAGTATCAATTAGGCAGTCATGAGGCAGGAGTAGCATCGAGGACCTTTCTGATGTCCTCATAAAAGTGAATGCAGAGGCTACTGAGCTACTGCAAGGAGAGTGGGTGGAAGGTCTTTATGGTAACAGCATATGATAATGAATCTTTATGGCAATAAATTATCTTTATGATAATCAGCATTGTCCAGAACTTGATGCCAGAAGAATTCCACCAGATCACAGAAAGAGATTTGGGGAAAAAAGAGAGTAAGTACATCCATTTCCAAGAAACCAGCGAAGAAGAGGGGGCTGTTGGAGACGATGGTCAAAACTGTCCTTTTCACAAAGCCACAAGAATGGAGAGAACAGCAGCCCAGACAAGGCATTGACTAAGTGAACCGCTTAGGGAAGAGTCAGTGAGTGATGATCTGAATCACAGTGAGTGAGGAATTATGGGCAATTGTTATGTATCACACAATTAAAGATTTATTAAATCACCTCTCAGCCTTCACTTTCTGGAATAATTTATCACTGAAAATTATTAAAATTAGATCATTAGTTTGAATAATGAAAATCTCAGGAGAAAAAAAGTTCTCTAAGGTTCATTTTTTAAAATTAGATCAAAGTGTTTCTTCGCCTTGTCACATGAGCTCATGTGAGTATAATATTAAAAGGCACTTTTATTTTCAACTCTAAAAATTAACTTAAATTCACATCAAGTAGCCCAAACGGTATTGTTAGACATTTGTATAAATGATTCATTATCAGAAAGAGTCAGATGTGTTCCTATATTCTTTAAGTAGTACATAAGTGAGCTATAGGTACGAGCTCTACTGCTATAGCGGTGATGTAACTGAAGGTGCTCACATTGACCACATGTCTGATAGGCAAGGGTGTGTGTCATAAACAAACAAAAAAACAAGAAAGAACAAAAGGCATTCTGAAATATATTTCATTTCATTTCCCCCACAATCCACAATGTTGTGCACATGTTTATTGGGGTACTCTCATTAAAGTAGATCTAGGACTAGTTACGCTTTGCCTCTTTGTTGCCAAAGGTGTTCTAACTCCTTTCCTGACCTATGGGTTTAGAACCCCAGATAGGACAGTTGAGGATCAGGGCACTGGCAGTTGGAAGCATGACAGAGGCCAAGCCAAGAGGAACTCAAAGACAGGTAAAGTACATGGCATATGACAAAGTTAAGGTGGCTTGGGAGTGGAGCTGGGACATGAAATTTGGTCAAAGCAGAAGTCTGCTTTTATTTAAACCTCGGTAAAACAGCAAAATAGAAAAGATTTATTGATAAAAGGATAAACCAAACAACTTACTTTTTCTCTTAAAAGTTTACTGTTATGATTAAAGCAACATTATTGACTTTTAGCATTGATAGTAAATATTAAATAAACTAATAATAGCCTAGAGTACCCCTGATTTATTTTTATTTTACAGGCCAGTTAAATGTATTTTAAATGTTAAATAAAGTACTTGCTATAGAAACACCATTTTAAAAGCCTCAAGTATAGTTTGTAATCACCATGGCACAGAGAGGTCTGTTACTAAACGTAAGAGTTATTCCACTGTGCACTCAGAAACCATCTCTGGGCTTTCAGTCTTGATGTTATATTCTCTTCCTTTTCAAAGACATTGTCTGTAGCATTGAGTAGGGATATTGTTATTCATTAACACCTGACACATTTTGTGTTGTTTTGTTGTTGCTGTTTTGTCAGAAGAAATAAAAATAAGAGTTCATCATCAGTGAGACTTGTAATCACCTAGAAGAAAAAATAAAATTCATCATGTCTTTCATGGTCCATAATCGAAAGGGCAGCAAAAAGCATTTTCAGGTGGACCCTCTACTGATGCCCAAAGTTCCTCGAATCAATTACATGCACCTTCAGGAAGAGAAACACAGGCTACAGCTAAAGAAATTCCTCCTTCACAGGATGTTTCTTGTGGGCCACCTACAAGCCAATGTGGAGAAAAAGCAGATTACTGAATACTACGAGCATCTCTTCCAGTCAATTCTGAAGCATCACTTAGGAGAGACAGTTACGGGCTTATTGCTCATATACTCAAGCACTTTTCTGCATATCCTTGAGACCTCCAATGGCACGCTTTTCCGAATCCTTTTAGATTATGTTGCCCATGAGAAAGAAGACAAAGAATTTATCATCCAAAATGTCAAAATTATAGTTGCTTCTCATAACATCCCCACAAGGTTGTTCATGCAATGGCATGTTTCTGTCATCAAGGTCCCAGTTCTGTATCTAGATGATGTGACACAGTCACAGTCTCTATCGGAAGTCACCACAGATTTTCTCACCATGACTCACAAATTGGCATTTCACCTTTTTAAGACCGTGAAAGTCGGTACGAAAGGGCCAGGTGACAACTTGCACCAAGTTGCCCCTGAGCTACTCCTCCCAGAACAAACTATCCAATACTTGTGCAAAGCTGATGAATTCCTGGACCCCGCAACATTCTTAAGCATGTATAACAGACCCATACATGTTACCCTGGATTCTGAGATTGTGTGGCCAGCTCCTTCCCGTTTCTAGGATGGGGAGAGATTCTGTGTGCACATCTCATAAAGATTTTGTACTACTTTAGAAACAAAGAATTTCTAAAGTTACTCTTTCAAAAAAAAAGAACAGAACATTGAAATAAGCACATGGAATGTGAAACAGCTTATCTAAAGCTAAACATAAGAATGCATCTGCTTATTCTGATCTAAAGCGTAATAAATTTTTTCAGGTAATTGGGTTTATTAAATTTTAAATTCCGTAATTTTAATGGGATAACTCTTTTTTTTTCTTTTAAGGAAAGTATAGTTGAAAGGGATTTAACACCATTTGGACAATTAGTTTCTCAAGCATTCTCTCAACATTTAACAAGAAGTCTTTATGATATGGTAGAATAAATATGTTAGGGGTTAGATCATTTCTAACAGTTTAACCCTTAAGAAACTTGCAAGGCAAAGTTACAAGCAACCATAATATATATGTGAAATAATGTATAATAATATGTAATATACTCCAAATGGTATAGTAGGAAGTGGTTGAATAAACTTGGAGAATATAAGGGAATAAACCATTAATTAACAATTTGTGAATCAGAGAAAATAAAACCTAATTTCTGAAAATAATCCTAAACACCCATATTCTGACCTATATAGTCAGTAATACTGAAACTATCATAAAGATGAAAGACACAAGAGTTTTTGAAACAACTAGAAAACACCATCAAATTTCAATACAATTTTTTATGCAACATTGATTCATTGAGCACTCCTCTGTATGACAGGCATATTTCAGTCTCTAGTGATGCAACAGTGTTCACACAAGGCATTGTTCTTGCCCAGTTGAAAACCTTAATATTATATGTAAGCAATATTATAGAACACAAGTAATCCGTGTTGTTTTGTCAGATGGCATCTCATTGACAGGGTAAATAGTTTAGAAAAAATGGTATTTTCTAAAGTAAGAAAGTGACGAAAAGTGTAGTGTATGGTTAAAAATTAAAATTAAACATCAAATTAAGTTTAAACGCTTAAGTTAAACATAAAATTGTGCCTTGTAATATTACACAAAAAATGTATAATAAATCCAATCCAACATGCTCCTCTTCCGGTGTGACCTTCGGATTCCTCCTATTTTATATGACAGGATTTACATTTAGAATCTGGCATCCTTCGTACCTGATTTGCCAACAGAGTATGGTAGACATGAAGCTGTGCAACCTCCAAGGCTAAATCACAATTCCAAGTGCCTTGCTTTGTGGACTTGAACCTGAGCTCTTATAATACAGGCACTATGTGATATGAATACTTACAGCTGTTTCCAGACAACATTCGCAGCAAGGGCCCAGGTGACAGCCAAGTACTAGATGCTGAGCAAGACTTGGTGGCTCCTGATTCTCTGCTTCCAGGAGTACAAGAAATATCATTTGACACTGTACAGAATAGATATGGACTCTTCCTCGGAATCCTGCTCAAATTCTAGACCTGAGATGAATGTGTAGTTGTCTGGAACTATAATATGTGTGCATGTGAATGATTTTGTCAGTTGCTATTCATTCTTTTGTGTACATTACTAAATGTCTCCAAGTAAACAATTACTAGGAAACCAGTCGTTGTCGTTGGTTGGATACCCCAAGAGTGGTAAAATGTGTCTCCATATTGTCTATTCTATGTCATTTTTCAGCCTATATCGTTTCCTGACATAAGAATTACTGGTAGAAAACTAATTTCTTAGACTAATGAAAACCATTAGCAATCACAATGAATTTCTAGAAAAAGATATAGACATATCGAAATGATAATACTGTGCATTTACTTAGCTCACTGTAAATTTTAAATATTCATGAAATTGGAATATATTGTATGAAAATAGAATCTATCATCAATGTAAGAAAAAACACAAATAGATAACTCAATTATGCATTCATTATAGTAAATAGACTACAACGAATTTATTCAAATCAAATTCACTCATCATAGAAGTCACTTTAGGGGGAATTATTATTGTCATCCCAACAACAATGCCATCACTAAAACATTTTCTAATTCTTTATTTCAGATGAATAGGGAAAGTTTACAGCCAAAGTAAATGTAAATATTTCAGGTATTTCTAATTTTTGATCACCAAAGAATATATACTCATTTGGTCCCATTCAGAAGGCCCTTTTCCCACCTATTGCTTCAAGTGTGCTTCATAATATCTCCTCTCTAAGATTCATCAGGTTTTATGCTTAAGTCCTTAATCCATTGGGACTTGAGTTTTATGCAGGGTGAGAGATGAGCATCCAGTTTCATTTTTTATATGTGGCTATCCAGCTTAACCAGAAGGCTTGTTGAAGATTCTGCCCTTTCTCTAATGTATATTTTAGAACTACTTATCAAAAATCAGGTGAGTGGGGGAGTGTGGGCTTACATCTGGGTTATGAATTCTATTTCATTTATCAATATATTTGCTTATTTTTACAGTATAATTAAAATAAAGGGTGGTGGTACCTCTGGCAATGTTTGTTAGAAATTTCTTCTGATATCTTGAGTAATTTTGTTTTCATACTAAATTTGAAATTTTTTTTCATTTATCTGAAGAGTTGCATAGGAAGTTAAGAGGGCATTGTATTGAATATATTTATTCCTTTAGGTAGGATGGCCATTTCACAATACTAATCCTACCAGTCCTTAAGTATTAGGGGGTCCTTCCATCTTGTGCTACCATTGTCAGTTTCTTCAGTGTCTAACATTTTCATTATATGGACCTTTTAGTTACAAACTTTTTTGATGCAATTGTGAATGGCATTGTTTCACTGACTTCTTCATCAGTATGTTGCTTTGGGTATATAATAAGTCTACTGATTTTGTGAGTTAACTTTAAAAACTACTACTTATTGATTGTATTTATCAGCTCTAGGAGTTTTGTTAGAGTATTTTATATTTTATTTTATTTTTTTTTAAAGAAAACTATCTTTTTTTATTTTATATACCAGTGCAAGTTCCCACTCCTTCCCCTCCTCCCATTCCCTCCACCTTTTTCCCCACCCCACCCCCATCCACTCCTCAGAGAGGGTAAGACACATTCCTTTGCGGAAGGTCCATCATGGCCATCCATACTGTATCCAAAGAGAATGGGTTCCCCAAAAGCCAGTATAAGCAGTAGGAATAAAGCCTAGTGCCACTGCCAGTGGCCTTTCAGTCTGCCCCAGCCATACAACTGCCACCCACATTCACAGGGTCTAGTTTGGTCCTATGGTAATTTTTTCCCTGTCTGTCTGGGTTTGCTGAGCTCCCATTAGCTCAGGTAGACTGTTTCAGTTGGTGTTCCCATCATGGTCTTGACCTCTTTGCTCATATTCTCACTCCTCCCACTCTTCAGCTGGACTTTAGGAGCTCAACCCAATGCTCCACTGTAGGTCTCTGCCTCTGTTTCCATCAGTTGCTGGTTGGAGCTTCTGTGGTGACGCTTAAGATATACCCCCACCAAAAAAAAAAAGATATTCACCAATCTGACTACAGGGCAAGGCTAGTCCGAACACCCTCTCCTCTATTGCTTAGGGTCTTAGCTGTGATCATCCTTGTGGGTTCCTGGGAATTTCGAAAAATAATGTCTGTTAGAGTCTTTACAGACATTTATATATAAAGTCATATCATCTATAAATAAGGAAACTTTGACTTTCTCTTTTCTTAGTTATCTTCTCTTTATCTCATCTTGTTTTACTACTCTAATATTGCAAGAATTTTACTACAGAGAAGAGGAGAGAGTGGACATCTTAATTGTGCTCCTGATTCTAGAACAAATGATTTTCTCCATTTAGTGTCATGTTTGCTATGGGTTTGTTGTATATTACATATATTGTGTTGAGATATGCCTCCTGCATCACTAGATTATCTAAGACTTTTATCATGAATGAATATTGAATTTTTTTCAATAGCCTTTCTGTATCTAAGGATAAGATCATGTGTTTTTCTATCCTTGAGTATATTTATATATGGTGATTACAGCAATTGATTTGATATGTTAAACCATCTTTGAATCTCTGGGACCAATCAAACTTGATCATGGTAGATTATAATTTAGATATGTTTTTAAATTCAGTTTATACACATTTTATTATGAAATTCATATCTATGTTAATCAGGGAAATTTCCTTTAATTCTTTCTATTTATTGTTCAATGTTTATTTGTTTGGATAGTGGGGAAATGTGGGTTTAAGGAAAAGAATATGGCAGTGTTCTTTTTCTTTTTTATGGAATAATTTGAAGAGTATTGGTGTTTTTAAAATCTGGTAGAATTTTGTGCTGAATACATCTGGACCTGCAATTTTTTAAATTGAAGAATGTTTACTTAGTACTTCTGTATCATTGATTGTCATGCATCTATTTAAAGTGTTTATTTCTTCTTGATTGACCTTTGGGAAGCCATGTTCATCCAGAAATTCAGCTATTTATTTTAGATTTTCACCAGTTTAGTGAAATAAAATATTTAAATTATGACTTCATTATTCTCTGAATTTCCTCAATGATTATTGTTTCTTCACCTTTGATATTATCGATTTGAGTCTTGATACTTTTTGTTGTTGTTACTTTGGTTAAAGGGATATCAGTCTTGTTAATCTTTTCAAAGAAGTAAATCTTCATTGATTGACTTCATATTTTTGTTTATTGGTGCTCATTAATTTTAACCATGAATCTGAGTGTCTCTTCCTATCAGCTGGCGAGTGGTGTGGTTTTAATTTCTACAAAATCTTCAGGTACATCATTAATGTATTAACTTGAAATCTCTATAAAATCTTTTGAGTGTAAGAAAAATTATATTGGTTTACCATTCTAGAGGGGATGTTTATATTGAGGGAGACATGGCACAAGATGCTATTTCAATTTTCCTATATTTGTTGAGACCTTTTTGTGTCATATATGTGGTTGATTTGATTGAAATTTTCATGGACTACTGAGGAAAGTATGTGTTCTTCAGTGTTTGTCTATAATATTCTGTAGATGTACACATTTGTTAGATCTATTTAAACTATGCTGTTTATTCCCAATGTTTCTGTGTTTAGATTTTTCCAGATAGCGTATCTATTGGTGAGAATAGGATATTGAAGACGCCTGAAATGATCATGTAGGAATTAAAATGTGATTTTAGGTCTACCAGTATTTAAGATTTTTTTTAATCAAGTTAGGTTCTCTTGTTAGTATGTATCTAAATTTTTACTATTTTCTTAGAGGATTAATCCTTTAATGTGTACGGAGTAAACCTCCTTATCTCTTCTGACTAGTTATGAGTGGAAGACTATTTTGTCTTATATTACAAGAAATATATTTACTTGCTTCTTATCTCAATTTGCTTGGAATACCTTTTTTCATCCATTTATCTTAAATGTGTTGCCTATCACTAATGGCTAGGTGTGTTTTTCAGAAGGAGCAAAAACATGGTCCTGTTTTCTAATCCAGTCTTCTAGTCTAGGTATATAACTGGAAAATGGAATCCATTGATATTAAAAGGTTATTATTGAAAATTATGTGATATTTTCTGAAATTTTTTTCTATTTTGTGGAGTTTTCTTTTTAATTTTTGCTTTTTTGTGGCAAAATGGACAGAACTTATTTCTAAACTTAATACAAACAACTATTGGCATAATATTTACACCATATTAGTTATATTAAGTAATCCACAGATAATATAAAGTATGTCAGTGAGTTTATACAGATTACATGCAAATATTATTCATCTGTAGAATATTGCATCTGAAGGAGTCCTGGAACTAAATCTCTATATGGCACTGCATAGCTAGATAGATGAGAAAGAAATTAATTTATAGCTATGCTCTATGTATGCATCTATACTATACATGATTATATGTATATTTCAATAGCAACTAGCATTTATTTCATGATATTTAAGCATCATTTCCCAAATAAAGAACTGCCTATTCTTGATAAGAATTAAGTAAATTGAATGATGATTATGGTAAGTATTGGTCTGTCTGTCTGTCTGTCTGTCTGCCTGCCTTGTCTGATACTCTGTTTTGTTTGATTGTTTTTGCTTTCTCTTTTTTTTTTTGAAAATAAATTCTTTCCCATATAATATATCCTGACTCGGGTTTCTCCTCCATTTACTCTTACCTCCCATTTTATCCTGATCCACATTCCCCTTTTCCTCTCATTTAAAAGAACAGGTGCTGTGGGATAATGCTCTTGTACACTGTAATGATTTGTCACTCATATTGGTTTAATAAAATCGACTGTCCAGTAGCTAAGCAGAAAGTATAGGTGGGGCAACTAGATTAGGAGAATTCTGGCAAAAGGAAAGACAGAGACATAGTAACCAGCCAGATGCAGAGAAAGAAAGTTGAGAATGCCTTACTGAGAAAAGGTACCAAGTCACATGGATAAATATAGACAAGAATTATGGGTTAATTTATTTTTTTATTTTATTTTTTTTATTAAAGATTTCTGTCTCTTCCCCACCTCTGCCTCCCCTTTCCCTCCCCCTCCCCCAGTCAAGTCCCCCTCCCTCGTAAGCCCAAAGAGCAATCAGGGTTCCCTGCCCTGTGGGAAGTCCAAGGACCACACACCTCCATCCAGGTCTAGTAAGGTGATCATCCAAACTGCCTAGATTCCCACAAAGCCAATAGGTGCAGTAATTATGGATTAATTTAAGTGTAACAGCTTGTTAGTAATAAGCCTGAGCTAAGAGGACAAGCAGTTTATAATTAATATAAGCCTCTGCGTGTTTCTTTGGGACTGAACAGCTGCAGGGCCTTGTGGGAAAGAAAGTTCCATCTACAAACAGGCTTTTAAGGGATCACAACAAAACATTACAAAATAAATCAATATCATTACAGTGAAATTAGACAGGACAAACCAACAGAAGGAAAAGAGCCCCAATAGAAGGAACAAGAATCAGAGATCCATTTGTTCATACTCTTAGGAGTCCCATTAAAACACTAAACTAAAAGCTTATATATATATATTCACAGAGGACCTGGTGCCCACTCGTGTTGACCCTATGCTTTCTGCTTTGGTCTTTGTGAGTTCATATGAACTTTGTTCAGTTGATTTAGTGGGTATTGTTCTCCTGGTGTCCTCCATTCTCTCTGGCTTTTACAGTCTTTCTGACTCCTCTTCCATAAGGTTCCCTGAACTCTGAGAGGAGGAATTTGATGGAGACATCCCATTTAGAGATGTGTGTTATAAGGTAATGCTGGATGTGGGTCTCTGTATTTGTTCCCATCTGCTGCAAGAGGAAGCTTCTTTGATGATGACTGAATAAAGTCATCTGTGAGTATAATATCATTTTATCACTACTTTTTAAAAAAAGAACACTAGTATAGGCTGCCTAGTCTCTTGTTCTTGGTCAGCCAGGAAGTGTCAGATATGACACTTGTAAAGAGTTCCTTAAGTCAAATCAGACATCCGTTGGCTACTCATATTGCCTTAGCATATTTTGCAGGCAGAACACAATTACATATCATCAATTACATACAATTTTATGGTTGGGTTGGTGTTTATGTTTTGTTTTGGTAGCCTTTAGAATATCTTCTCATATGTAAGACACTACAATGTAGGGGTGAAGGTTTTATGTAGGTACCAGTTTGACTTCTTCATGATCAATGAGTTGTGTGGGTCTTATCTTCAGAAATGAGTCCTTGTTTTCAGTTTAAGAAAAGCAACCTGTAGTATTAGCAACATCATGAGTTATTTGGGGATTTCCATGGGACTACTTTGGCAAACAATTCAAATTAATGTAATTCAGTCCAGGTACTAGAATTTTCATTTTATGACAAGAGATGGCCAGTTGGGAATCTGTCCCTCTAATTATTTGGAGATCATTAGGATCAACTTTTTATATTTCTCTAAGTTTCTACTGCACTAAGTTTCCATGTCTGTCCTGGAATTACTTATTCCTGTGATTTCTTGCATGTGTTTAGGCTTCTCTTCAAACTTAAGTATTCCAGTATCTTCTGAAGAGATGAATTAGTAGTCATAAATTCCCTTAATCTGTTTTTTTTCATGCAAAGATTTTAGGTTTTATTTATTTATTTTATAGCAGATCGTCTATAGAGTATACTATTCTGGGTTGATAATTTTTGTCTTAGTTCTTTATTTCTTTGTTTCTGAACTGGGACTTGAACATCTGAAGTCCTTTATAGTCATGTCTTTCTTACTTTTGCTTAAATTCCTTTTTCTTTCTGGCGCAGGTGTGAACAATGTTTAAAAGAGTATTAATCTGAAAAAGGGTTGAGACATTGTTTTCTTTTCTTGGCTTTGTATTGAGTGCTAGAACTTCTATTGCATGAACCAGCAGCGGTGTGCAGATGTTGTTCAACTGGATGTGCACTTTCACTTATCAATTCAAGAAGGGCAGCACATACATGGAAGGGCTGAAAAATGAGATTTGGGGGAAATAGGAGGCTTATAGGATGGGTAGGAGTTGTGGGAGCAGTATATGGTAGATTCTAGAGGAGCCAGGCATTTTGGCCACACTTGGTAGTGTAATCCCCCAGGAGTTGTGACGCTTACATGATGTGGCAGAAAAAAAATGCTTACTCAGTGTCTCAGAGGAAGGAGAATATGAGGGAAATAGAATACCTACATATTACAAAGGATTTAGAGCCTAGCTGATATGTCAGGAAGAAATATCCTATAAGAGCCTAGCCTAGTGTACTGTGGTGGCCTGAGGACAATGGATGTCTTGGAAGATCTTGACAGATTTACTGGCTGGGAAAGAAGGAACATAGCTGGTTGCAAGTGTAAGGGGAAGTCTGTGAGGAGGTAAGCAAGGCTATAGGAGACAAAGAGGCAGGTTTACCTAGTGGCATGAGGAAGGGTACTCTCTCAAATTCCAAACAGATTTCAATAAGTTTAGCAATGTACACACATTTCAAATAAGGTAAATTTACCTCAAGCAGGAGAAAACCTCAAGCTTCCTAGAGAAGGGAAAATATGACAGCCTATTGCCAAGCTCACAAAGCAAAATGTTTCCAGATTATGACATAGTGCATAATTGACTTAATGTAGAATTAGAGTTCTCCCTCTTGTGGTCAATTATTTAAATTTCCAAATAGCTAGAAGGTATTCTGAAAGATTTACATAATAAATATAATACTAGTTTAAGAAAATAGAGACAAAAGCCAAAAGTGCCTTTCAAATACTTAACTACTTTGTTCTGGAAATAAAGACCCAGAAATTTAAAGACACTAAATAGTTTTTCTCAAAGCATGAATAAGCACTGATAATCAATAGTCCCATTTCCTTTCAATATATTAACCATACAAATCTTTATTATTTTAAAATTTTTTTTGCGTTTTAATGATATCTTAGCTTGTAAAAATATTCTATTTTAATCCATAATTAATAACTTCACTACACCCAAAGGAAAATCATATAAAAATACCTTTGCATAAAACAGTAGCAAGTTTGATGGCAGCATTACATGTAGAATTCTTAGAGAAATATAAAGTACATTTTAAAATTGATGCCTTTTTTGTGAAAGTATGGTGGAAAGCCATCTCAAGGGACCACTTGGCCTCGAGATACCTTCTTACCTCTGATCAAGAAAAGTTGGATGCCTGGGCAAGGAGACTGAAGATAAGGTCTTGTGAAATGCTATCCTCTGAACTAGGAATCTGTTTGTTTTTAAATTAATCACACGGTGTTTGAACAGTATCACCTTCAAAATCTAAATGAAGCTGTTTAGTGTAGTTCTTTTAAGATACTCAGTCTTAATAAGTCACATAATATGTATAAAGAAAATATGAATTATTAAAATAAAGTTTGTCTATTTTACAAAATATTTCCTTTATCATTCAGCTAACACTATGAAAGAATTAGCTGTCTCTATGACTAATCATGATATGATACAGGTTTGTAAGCAGACTGATCAAAACAAGAATATTGTTTGGAAGGGAAAATGTTGTGTGACAAGGAAAACTGACTTTTAGGTTTCTGTATTCCTTTATTTATCATGTGAGAGGAATTGTTGATTCAGAAATGATAATTAAATGATATTTTACAAAATCACATTAATAATATAAAAATGATGTGTCATCTACTTTTGCTTTAAAGCCTGAATTGTTAAAAATTCACTAAATATGTCCATAGTTAATAAACATCTGTGCATTTTCTACCAGGAATTTGTTGTGATATCCTTTGAGGGTGTTTATTCAATCATGGTAAATGCTAATTCAAAGCACCTTTGGGAGGAATAGGAGTAAGGCCTTTTTATGAATCAACTATTTCTATGTAGTTCCTTCAGTATTTTGGCTGATTGTCGTGCATATATTAAAGTTTGCTAATTAATACAATCAACTGGTTTTTTATACCTTAAATGTATCACTAGACAAGAACCATATTTTAATAATTTTCAAAAACAGCTTCATTTAGATATTTTAAAAATTTTTAAGAAAAATATTTGTCATCTCTATTTTCTTCTTTCAGAATTGCTGTACTGTGATTCAATATCAAAAAGTTTTAGCTTGTAACATTAAAAATAATCCTATTATTCTTTATTTTTAATTTTTTAATATGATTTCAATATTTATTATTTATCTTTTTGTTTCACTATTATTTTACAATAATAGCTAACCTGTTGACCAATTAACATGCTTCTGCTAATATGTTCTATATAGGTAAAAACTCAAGAAAGATATTTCTTATAACTTAGGCCACCTGCATTTGATTTAACAGAATGAACATATCACCTGAGTTTTGCAGCTAAAAGGCTTAAATTTTATCCACAAAGTGATTATGAAGCAATTAATAGCACTGTTGACTCATTCTTTTCTGCCCCTGCTCACTTTAGTTACATTCTTCTCCAATCCAGTCTCTGCTGTGATCTCAACTCCCATATAAGAGCTAATGACTCCAGATGTGTGTTGATGTCTTTGTTCATTTAATATGTGCTTATTGTAGAAACTATAGTTTTCATTGCTGTTAGGAGCTGGACTTGATGGTGTGTGTGTGTGTGAGAGAGAGAGAGAGAGAGAAAGAGAGAGAGAGAAAGAGAGAGAGAGAGAATCACAGCTCTAATGACTGTGTCTTCTAGAATAAGAAACTGAAAATTCTTCTTGCCCCAACTTGGATTACCTTTCTGGATTTCTGTATGGGTATTGCACACTCCACTTCCCTCCTTATGGTTCTTTCTAGAATTTAATGCCTCCTCTAGCAATAGGAGCTAAATTGATTTTTTTATACATATCATTTCTTGCAAGAGATAGAAAGTAACTTTTCCAGAAGGGGAGGAAGAGAAAGAGCAGGAGATTAGCAGTCTTGCCATGTGTATTAAGATGAATTCGTAAAGAAGAGCAGAAAGTGGTGAAGCTGTAGGCTAAGACTAAGTGTAGTACCTTTGAAGAACAGAATATTGGGTACCTGGAGTACTGAGATGAGAAAAAGATGGATGGAGAATGTGGCCAGGGATAAAGGATATAAGGATTAACCATCATGGTCTGAATTGAATTCTTTTTCACCCATTACTATAATAGGTAATAGACCCCTCTTGTGCTTTATTTTAGTATAGTATGTCCACAAGACACAACATTTAAAGGCCACAGGCATCTGCATCTTCACATGATTCAAAAGAAATTCAAATTTTTACCACCACTATTCCTTCAGCCTATTACTTGACTCCACTTTTGTTCTTTCTTCAAGTGAAATTTTCAAAATGGTTGCTAACTAAAATTGCAAAAATTACCCTAGAGTCTTCCTTTGTGTCCTTGATAGCCACTTGATAACAGTTTCACCCATTTTCACAAAGTTTTAGTTTCTCAACTTATTTCCATGCTTGGGGTTCTTTATCACTCCAATCTCCACTTCCTCTCCTCCCTCCCCCAGCCTAGATCACTGATCTGTAAAAGTTAAGGGCAGAATAGTTAGTGTGAGTTCCAAATCACAATCTCTGCAGTCAAAGTGCTGCTTTAAAATTAAGTTTTGCAATTCTATAGAACTATAATTTGTTTCCTCATATGAAAAATGAATATAGTTTGATTGTGAGTCTATATTTTAGAATCAATCATGAGTATTGTACAAAATAATAACATGAAGTACTCAAAAGATGTTATTACTCTGATTAAAATTCTCTGTTTCACATATGCAATACAATGCAATACTCCATCAGTATGCAAAAATTTTTATATGTGTAAAGAACATAGCTCATATCTCTGATCTGTTTGTGTAATATTGTTTCAATATAAAGACAATGTTTTAAGAGCATTAAACATAAGTACCTGAATTTTTCTGAAACCTCCTCCTCAATAACTTCTCAAAGGCTTCTTCTATGTCCACTTCCCAGTCAACACTATGCTTTTTAGAAATCCAAAAGAACCCATGGCTATTTTATATCAAGGTTTCTCTACTAATAAAACATATATCTGGTAGTATTTTAATTGATTCCTCACATTTGATCATATTCAAAGAATGTCATTTTTTACCACGTACTCCATCCAGTAAAATTTTATATAAAATAATAACGAAACATTGAAGTCACATGAGTGACCACTATTATATTCATCTCTGTTGCTGCTCATTATTTGTTTTAGAGGATTAATTCCTTTTGGGGCCTTCTGGTCACCAACATTGTAAAATCCATTAATGTCAGAAAGAAGACTACAAACCCCAAGAGGAATCAGTTATACTGTGTTTGAAAGGTAATACGTGTAATCCTATACATGGTTAATACATATTAATATATCAGAGACCAGAATTAAAGTGCTTCCAATAAAATCCGTAACCCAAACACTGAAATAATGGTATAACCCACCTATGGAATGTATCTGACAGAAAATTAAATTTTTCTGAATAAACATGTTTTCTGGGACTGAGGATGAGGCTCAGTGTATGGATAAAGCTCTGATTTCAATCTCCAGCATGAAAAAAATTAAAAAGAATTTGATTTGGTGCAAAACAATATCGGAGAGCATAATTCAAATATATATATATATATATATATATATATATATATATATATATATATATATATATATTTTACACACACACCAGGTCTTTTCTGGTGTGTGTGTTACCACACACCTTCATATCCTAGGATATTTATTTATGGATTTATTTGTTTAGTTCACTGAATCTCATTGTGTTGTCCTTCTGTGAATGGGTGTTGGATCATCCACTGGGGTATGAATATAATATCATTGACCATTCCCCCACACAGAAAAGCTGATTTTCCATTTCCAGAAACCATCAATTGCCAATGGATAAGGCCTCGAGAAACTTTGTTGATGTAGGGTGTCCTCCTGTATATGCTGCTTTTATTGGTTAATGAACAAACCTGTTTTGGCCAATGGCTTAGCAGAGTACAGCCAAGTGGGAAATCTGAACAGAGATATAGAGAGATGGTAGGCAGAGTTAGAGAGACGCCATGTAGTTGCTGAAGAAGAAAGGTGCTGGAACCTTACCAGTAGGCCAATGCCTCGTGACAATACATAGATTAATAGAAATGGATTCATTTAAGATGTAAGTGCTAGCTAGGAATATGCCTAAGCCATTGACCAAGCAGTGTCATAAATAATAAAGTTTCTGTGTGGTTATTCAGGTCTGAGCAGTCGGAAAACCATCACACAGTCTCCTCTTACACTCTTCTCCCTCCATGCTAGAATTTTAACTGGATTTGTCTTATCTAAGTAACCTCAATTACTGCAGGCTTACATACAACAGCCATGTCATATCCTGAGGACAGCATTTTTCACAGCCCTCCCATAACCTCTGGCTCTTACATTTTTCCCATCCCCATTTCTGTATGGGCCTCTGAGCCTTCAGGAGTAGTGATGCAGACATACAGTCTACAGGGGAGCATTCAGTTACTTTTTCTCACCATTTTGAACAATGATGGATGTTATAATACCCACTATGGAATCAAACCCATCTCTGACCAAGGTTAAGGGGAATACAAATCTACAAATAGAAGCATAAATATTTAGAAGACAGTTTAACAACACGAATACTTATGAACAACAATATGCCTTCTCCTAATGTGTATAAACCTCCCTACCAGTGTTTTACATTGTACCAGACATAGTCTGACTTGTGAAGCAGAAACCAAATCCAATAACCAGAACAGTAGGTTACCCCTAATAACAGTATTGCCACTATTGCACCAGCAAGTAGATTGTGCATGAAAGATTGGTGGTGTAACATGTAGAATCAAGTACTATATGAGATCACTGGCAAACTGCAAAGCATCTGCCAGTACTCTGAAAACTAGATAGTATGGGAGCGAGGAGAAATTTCTTAGCAGAATATTTTCCCAGAAAGATAGTGGCCTTCCCCTCTCTCACCTGGGAGATTCCAAGCCTGGGCTTTAAATTTTTAAATTATATTTTAATTCTTTTACAAACTGGTAAAGTTTCATCTAGCTTCTTACTATATTCTTAGTTTTGATTAATCCACCACCATTGTCCACCACACAGACCCAGACTTCATCCCTGCGTAGATTTTTAGCTCTCAGTATTTCTCCATTTTATTTCATATAATATACATACTACTATCTTCTCTGATTGTATTTTCACTTGTGTTTCAAGAGAATAGGTCTCAGGTAACCTCTTCACGTATACTTCGTTTTGATTAATCCTTCCCTTTTACCCTGGTTTCCCCATTCCCATAATTCTACTGCCTGCTTGAACAAACGCCTCTACATTATCTTTATCTGCATTCCCTGGGAGCAAACCTCAGAATTAATGAGTTTAATCCCTTCCACTAGTATCATTAAAAGCATTAAAAATTATTTGCTGGCCGGGCGATGGTGGCGCACGCCTTTAATCCCAGCACTCGGGAGGCAGAGGCAGGTGGATCTCTGTGAGTTCGAGACCAGCCTGGTCTACAGAGCTAGTCCCAGGACAGGCTCCAAAGCCATAGAGAAACCCTGTCTCGAAAAAGCAAAAAAAAAAAAATTATTTGCTGACCACAGGATGCATGAACTAGAGAAGCACATAAAAGTCTACACATGGCACCCCCAGCAGTATCAATTCCATTTTCAATCAATATTTACATGGAAAGATACGCTTGGTACAGTATTGCAGTGAACTGCCTATTGCTTTGAATAGTCATAGGTTTTCTTTATTTAATTTTTTTCTCATTTATTTTACATATCAACCACAGATTCCCCTCCCTCCTTTCTTCCCTTTCACCTCCCATCTACACCCCTCACCATCCACTGCTCTTCCATCTCTATTCCGAAAGGGGTAAGCCTCCCATAGGCTTGAACTAAGTGTGACACAGCAAGTTGAGACAGTACAGCGTTCCTGTCCCTGCATCAATGCTGGGGGATGTGATCCAGCATGGGAAACTTGTTTGCCTTTACTAACTCAGCGATCATAGACTGTGTCAAGACATTATTAGGCATGGGTGGGCACAGTCATGAGGAAAAGATACATAACTTTAATTCATCCTCTTTGGTTTCATCCCAGAAATAGAAATTTTAGACAGGCACTAAAATTATTATATTAGTGGATACACAAATTGCTATTCTGTCCTAATACATCCAGTTTCAAGAGTAAAAGAATGCATCTAAAGAAAGAACACATACACACACACTACATGCTGTGTTGAGAAGACTAAAACTATTTCAAAAAGGAAAATAAGGAAAGGGCTGGAGTAAAATAGGATCGATGAGAGATAGGGCTGGAGAAGTAGGCATGGAGCCAAATTAGACACAGAATGCAAGGAAATGTCATGACTTTTTCTTCAAGAGAAGTAGGATGGAGTTCAATTTTTATATGTGATATAGTTAAATGTGCATTATAGTATAACCATTTTGAATTTTGGGAAAGAGATTGAATGGGACTATATAATTAGACTAGATATATAGAAGTTTAGGGACTATTAATGCAATCAGTGAAAGAGATGGTAGAAGTCCACAGAGGGAAAGAATCCTGTAATGTACTAAAATGACAACACAGATAAGATGTGGGTGGGGACAGAGCCATGCCAGGTACTTGGGTATTCAATTGAGAAGGAAGATGAGGAGAAGTAGAAGAAAGCAAAAGCCCAGGACAGCAACAAGTTCATTCCAAGAGGCAGGGAAGAGAGGAGCAACAGCAGACTGGCTTATAGAGAGAATGAGATGATGTATTGCTATTTCAAGCATGTTGAATTGGAGGTGTCTCCAAATACAAATGTTGAACAACACAATACAGAATCTGATACAGTGTCCTCAGAAAATGGTCTGAATCAGGGATCAGTGTAACAACAGTTTTTTGTGTTGTCTGTGGCCTCAGGCATGGTATTGTCAGCCAGTAGAGAAAACAGTATGAACAGACAAAAAAAAACCAACAACAACAACAAAAAAAAAACCTTAGTTAAAAGTCCAAGGAAATCCCAACACAAGTAAATATTCTTCACTTTAAATTGCTTGAAAACCATGAAGGAAAGTAGATGGTAACATCCAAGGAATAGAAGGGAAATACTTCCTTAAGGACTCAATTGCACCAACTGCTGCCTTGAATGAAAATAAAAGGCCTCAATATGGGTTTGGGAACAAGGCCATGAGAGACCTGGAGTCATTTTCATTCTCTATAAAATGATAGAACCTGGAAAAGGATAAGATAAATTGAGGAGCAAACAGAAGATGAAAAATACGGGGATATTCACAGAAACACCTGACCTGAGCTAGTGGGAGTTCACTGACTCAAGACTTACAGGACAGAACCTGCACAGGACCAAACTAGGGTCTCTGAATATGGGTGATAGTTGTGTGGTTGGAGCACTCTGTGGGGCCACTGTCAGTGGGACCAGGACTTATTCCTTGTGCTTGATCTGGCTTTTTGAATCCCATTCTCTTTGGAGGGATACCTTGCTCACCCTTGCTATAGGGGGGAGGGACTTGGTCCTGCCTCAAAGTGATATGTTAGACTTTGTTGACTCCCCATGGGAAGCCCTGCCCTTTCTGAGGGGTGGATGGAAGAATGAGATGTGTGAAAGGTGGGAATGGGAGGATGTTAGGAGGTAGGAACTGGGATTGATATATAAAATGAGAAAAGATTGTTTTAAAATTAAAAGGTGAAGAAATAGAACAAATATAGACTGTATTTCCAAAAGCTCAACTCTTGACACTAAATTTTCAGAGTAGATTTAGAAATATAAATTTTCTTTAAAAATTAAAAACCTAGAGTGAAGATCATAATTTGTGTTTAGTTTCAGTGACAATGTACAAAAGTCTTGAATTTGGTAATGGAGCCAGATAGGAGGCAAGGGGAGAAGGAACTGGGAGAAGCAAGGGAAGGGTAAACAATAATCAGAAAAAAATACATGAATAAAAGTTCTTTTCAATAAAAAATAAAGTAACGATGTCTGATCAGGAAATTAATGGATCCCTATCACATGCTTTTTTAGCTAAATGGCTGACTTACCGTATGGAACAAACCAGATCTGCACAAAACCAAGTTTAAGCCCTGTGTGGATTACTTCAGCACTCATCCCCAAGTCTCCCTGGTCCCAGTTGACTGAACTTTAGGTTCATGTTCTATTTTCATGGATCAACAACACAACACTAGTAAATTTTGCTCTGAGATATGGTTCTTTTCCAGATCACCTCCTCCTTTGTTCAGTCAAGGCATGTAAAAGAAGACTGCACACTGTTTTCCCTGCTGCTCAGACCCAAATGATTGCACAGAAACTATATTAATTACAACACTGTTTGGTCGATGACTCAGATGTATTTCTAGCTAGCTCTTACATCTTAAATTAACCCTTTTCTATTCATCTATGTATCAGCATGAGGCTGTGGCTTACTACGAAGGTCCTAGCAACTTTCTCCTTCTGCAGCTATATGGTATCTATCTTAATCCATCTTCTTTTCTCCTCTATCTCTGCTTGGATTTCCTGCCTTGCTGTATTCTGCCCTGCCATAGGTCAAAGCAGTTTTTCATTAACCAATAATAATAAAGCATATTCACATCATTAAAAAGGGGAATCCATCATCAAAAACATGCTAATAAATTACACATATACAATTATAATAATCAAATATCAAATTTCCAAACTGATGACTTTAAAGGGCAATGCTGCATAATGCATAATCAAAAATGATGGCAAATTCATGAGCCATTTATTTCTGGAATGTATACCCTTAAATTTGGCTGTGAGTAGATATTATATGGCCTTTATAAGAAAATGAAAAAGGCATTTCAACTAGAATGGCACAAAAGACCTGGAATGCTTTGCTTTCCAACATTGCTATTACATTTTTAGATTGAATTTGTGTTTATATCATACTTTAAATCAATGCCACATCTTACAATCACTTAATATAATGTATAATTTTTATAATAAAAGATATAATCAAGATCTATCTACTTAGTATTGTAGGAATCTTCAAACCCTATGATTCTCTGTAACTATCTCTCTGAAAAGATTCATTAATAAAAGTTAAGGAAGTAGTATCCAAAATCCCTCATTAAAAATGGTCAGCATCTCTTTCCAACATTTACTCTCCATTATGAAACATGAGTATTTCCTCTCTAAGACATTTCATATTGATATGGCAAGAACATATTAAAACCAAGTGGGCTTGAGATTGGTCTACTGAATCCTGAGCCCTCTGTAAGCCACACGAAGTGAGCAGAATCTTTCTCCAAATCAGGGTGCTCACTGATATAAAGAAGAGAGACAGCCAAAGCCCACATCATTCATGTTTTCTCTGATGAAACTGGGTCTGCCTTATTTGGACATTTAGTGATGGGGGTGTTGAATAATCAGCTGCAACATACCAAAAAGTTCTATTTAGTAAGTGACTATGTAGTGTTCATCTTCAGTGAGAAATTTAAATCGCATCCCCTTCTCCAAGGTTCAGGGCCAGAAAGGTTGTAAAAGAGCAGCAGTCCCAGAGGGCTGCTGCAGAACAGTGTGCTCAGGGCATGATAGGCATTAGGAGCACTCATGATTTCAGGAGCTACAATTGCCTGTCTAAGACCTGTATGAGATCTGTCTAATCAACATTCCCAAGGATGCAAGGGTGAGTCAGAAGCCCATATGGCCATACTCCTAGCTGAGAGGCCCCTGGCAGCCCACAGCTACCAGTGATAGAAAGTCAATTTGTTTCATAGGTGAGGCCGCTGAAAGGTTGCCTATGCTTAAAGTGCTAAACCCTTGCTCTTAGATAATTAGACTCAGTAGATAATACACAGAGAGGTGACATGAAGTTTAGAGGGGGTAGAACCCAGGAGGAGTTGGACAGAGAAATGAGAGGTGGATTTGATCAAAATAAAATGTATTCATGTGTGAAAGAAAGAACTTATTTGGGAGTCTTTAAGCGAGACATTGTCCATATGTGGCATACAGTGAGTAACTCACTATTGGGCATGATATGATGTTCTTATATATTTTGAAATCACAGAAAGAGGTAATTATGAATCTGACATATGCACTTTGGACCTTTTTATATAAGAAACAAATGTTTCTGCAACCTAACACTTTTAGGACACTCATTTAATGTTGGTTATTTCATATACATCATACACTTCAAGAATTTAAAACAGGTGTAAAGTATTTCCCAACATTTCTCTTGTACATAGCCCGTTTTGCCCAGTGATTCTTTAGAGTGTCCCCTTACCCACATCTGTCGCTAAAGAAATTTACTGAGTTAATTCTTAGATATCAAAATGTCAAGCCCACGGTTTACAGAGACAAGCTATCCTAACAGAAGCAGCTTATCTCTGACCTATTTTGGCTTTTCTGTTGATGTCTAATGGTAATTTATGAATGGTAATGGTACAGTGTTTACCCATTTTAATATAGAAGAGACACCAAAACAACTTGCATAAAAACTTTTACTTGACGAACAGAAATTGCTTGCATAAATAGCTACATGTTTCTACCTGGAATACTGTTAGAAACAGTTGTACACACAGACACACACACACAGACACACAAATGTACATGCATGTATTGTAAATATACATATATATATAATTTTTCATATATATATATATGAAATTAACTAAATCAACATAGAAAAAAACCAATTTGTTCCCAAGCAGGGGAGAACCAAACTTAACTACTGAAATTAACAGCACAGCACAACTAGGGCTTTGTGTAAATGAGCAGATCATCCTCTGTCAATTGTATCTGTTCCACTTCCATCCTGAGCCGTATTTGACAGGCATTGCTCACTTGCCACCCTAAGAGCATGTTTTTCTCAGCTCCTGCGTGGGTCACAGACTGGGGCCGTATATCAGGTATTTCCAGCCTCCCCTTCTCCTTCCTCCTACTCTGCTGCAGAAGGAGAGAACAGTTGGAGACTGAACCCTGAGTAGTCACGGATGACCAGGAGTAGAGGAATCCCTGTTTGTAAAAAAGAAAATTATGACAAAAAAGTACAAAGAGGTGAGACCCTCAGGAACAATACAAAACTGTAACCTCAGTTCATGGTTTATTTTCCAATTCTATCTAGGTTCTGCTTCTGAATTTATCCAATCAATTTTTCTGTTTCATTTAAGTAAGGTAGTGTCTGTGTGTGTGCGTGTGCGTGTGTGTATGTATGTGTGTGTGTTCTGTTTTCTCTTTTTCCTCCTAAATGATTCCTAAGTAACCTGACATTCTTTTAAACAACGTTGTCATACATAATAGAATGAATTCTCAGTTTTACATGAGAAAACTTGTCTCATCAGAATTTCTGCTGGCTATCTAGACTTTGAAAAAGCTGTTTAACCAACGAGCCTCAGTTTTCTTGCCTCTAAATTAACTGAATATTGAATATAAAGCTTAGTAACTCATATGAGAATATAATCAGTGAGTGTATAAACATTTCTAATTGAGCTGAGTTCAGAGTACAGTGTGATGGTTTGCACTCTCCACAAGGCAGCTATAGAAGAAGATGGTTTGAATTTGAACAAGTAGCCAAGGCTTACTTCCGGAACATCATGCCAATTAGGCAAGCTGCTGGTCTATCAGCAGTCCTGGGGGTGGCATATTCAAGGGTGTCTCCTAGCAGTACCAAGCACAGGATAAGTCCACAAGAGGTCTTTGTTGTTCTTCTCATAGTCTCTGGAAGAGTCTGAGACCCTGTGATAAATGCCTAAATGCCAATGGAGACAGGCAGATCCAGATCTGTTAATTAGCTTTTATTAGTCTGCATTATGGAAACCCCACTTAAATTACTCAACAGTACTGTGAATGTTATAAAATTATATCACCATTCTAATTAAAAGGTTTAATATACTTATGAAAGAATTTTTATTATTATTTCAGAGACCTCAAATCTTAAAAAGATGAAAATGAGCTTATATCGGTTTTAAGGGATTTTGTTTCCAATATACTTCTAAGGTCAAACTGGTTGGTTAATTGCGTAAACTCAAAAGAATGAGGAAATAAAACCACCATGCTTTGTCATCTGAAATACATAAACTGATTTTTAATATTCACTCCTATGAAGAGAGTTAATATGTGACAAGATATGAAAATATGCGTAGTGATAAAGAAAGCAGAATTTACATTGTATTTCTTCTTACTAAGATGTGTGGATCATTTGGGATTTTCAAACTATGACATTTGTAGCTTATATGACAAAAGAATTATTCATGCAATTGTTTATTTTTGAATCATTGTGTATTTTTAGTGTCATTTGGTTCCTAGAATATTTTCTTATATTTATCTTTCTATTTTAAATAGCAAGAACCTTGAAGTTTTTACTAAAGGAAAACTCAAAACATGAGATGTCTGAACACACACACAAACATTTTTAATTGCATTGCACACATCTATATACAACTTTGACTTAATTACATTGTGAACACTCTAATCAATTGTGATTGAATAGACGAATGAATTGACAACATTTCATTGAGTATCCACTAACCTGTGTATAAGCATACAGAATTTGCATGGTCTACCTGAAATAGAATGAGTGCTCCTTACCTTTGTTATGGTTGCAAACTGTGTTTTGAAGGGTGAGTAGTCGCCGAGCCCCACAGAGGATACCCACAACAGTTAACAGAAGGAAAGGAGGTGGAAAGAAAGAAAGCAAGTAATAAAGCATTCCTCAGCTTTTGTCTTTGGCGTTACAGAGTGGGAGAATGATAGAAAGTTGGGTTTGTTTCCATGATTTTACGATGTTTCTGTGAGTAATATATTCACAGCCTTCTTGTTTAAAGTGGATAATCCAGGCCCAGATCAGTTCCAGACCCAGGCTTATGATTCATCAGACCATTCGAGTGCTGAAAACCTAAAATTTGTTCAAATTTAAGTGACTAATAAGTCCTAAAGGCTGTTCTACTTTGCTTTCTGAAAAGTAGCTATGTTGTGGCTCAGGGGTAAAGAGCGCTCCCTGCTCCTTCAGGGGACCTGGATTGAGAGCCCAGCACCCACAGGGTTTCACCTATTCCTTAATGCTAGTTCCAGGGGATCTGATGCCCTCTACTGACCGCCATGGGTATCAGTACGCATGCGTACCTGCAGGCAAAACACTCATACATTATAAATAGAAACAAATGCATCACTTTTAAAAATGACCAAGTTGACAAAACAGGCAATTAAACTACAGATGCTATTTCTAGCTGTGTTTCTATAGTCAGAGAAAAGTGACCTACACAGAGAATATTTGTATTTATTATATTTA
The DNA here is from genome assembly GCA_025134845.1 of Neodon shergylaensis. Lineage (NCBI taxonomy): Eukaryota > Metazoa > Chordata > Mammalia > Rodentia > Cricetidae > Neodon > Neodon shergylaensis. The sequence continues at coordinate 2,767,892 of JABTXL010002442.1, forward strand.
AAACAGTTAGCTTTTTCTCTCTCTAAAATATTTATGAATTTTGAACTTGAATTGAAAATGGAACTGATAAGTATAATAAATGCTCCTTGTTACGTTTAAGTATTTTTTAATGTACACTCTCTATTCTAGACTATAAGTTTACTTACAGCAGACAGTATGGGCTACTTGATATATACATCAGAAGTACTATAAGCAGCTCAATGCCAGAGACCAATAGTCATAAAGTAGTCCCTTCTCAGAACAATGGATGATTTCCCTGACACAGCTAGAAGTCGGGGAAAAGTGCAGAGCAGAGATTGGCTAAGGAAGTATTTAGCATAAAAAGATTGACATGGGAAGAAATTTCAGAATATTCTTAAACTTCAGTCCTAGTGTAAAGATTGTTCTGTTTCTTTAAAAGAAAAGCCACACCCACTCACTCTCCCATCCTCTGAGGCAGGCAGGAGGCAGGTCTTCCTTCCCGCTTGCAGCCTTAGTCTTCCTCTCAGAGAGGCAGTTCATGTAAATGTATCAGATTTCCTGTCACTATAGAGAACGTGCTAACAGGTCACAGAAAATGGCATGAACTGACACGTGGTTCAAGAAGTTCACACTGGCTCCCTTGCATTGTGTACCTCCAGCATTGTCACCTTACTCTTTACCGTGGCGGCATGACACAAGGGCTATCTCACGTAAATAACGTGAGAATCTTGATTGCAGAAATGCAGTGTGGCCACAGAGCTAGTTAGAGACTGAACCAGATGTCCAATCAACTCAACACAACCCTGAGTTAATGCCCGTAAGCATTTCTGTAGGCTTAGTACAAGCAAAATGTTTCATATTCCCACTTTAAGAGTGCAGGGAGAGTTCATAAAACAGGACAAAATACAGCCATATAGAAACTACAGAAAATTTGGTCGAGCAACTGCATGATAGAAGGTGTCCTTAAGATTAACAAGCTTCTGTGCAGAAGTCTACAAAAATGAGTCTGCAGTTCTTCTCTCTTGCAAGAAAGAGACCATCCATCATAAATATACTACACGAGTAGCTAGATTAATGATATTTCGACTCTGGACTCTATTTCAAATTTATGATTTTCTTAATATTCAGAAAATGTCATTGTTACCCAGATCATATGGCACAGCCAACAGTAAGTGATAAGAATTAAAGTTGGGACAACAGAATGCTGTCGTGAGATTTAACTTGACATGATTTATTTGCTGACTACATAGCCTACAGGGTCTTGCATGACTGTTGTTCTTTATACCCTGACTCAATTCCTAGACCATTTCCAAGCCCAAACATGGAAGTTATTATTAGGAGTAGATCCTGCCTTAGAATCTGTGCCAGATTCTTTATATCACATATCAGCTATAATTTACGCTAGAAAAGCTTCTGCAGTCTCTGTCTCTGTGTGTGTGTCTGTCTCTATGTGTGTGTCTGTCTGTCTCTCTCCCCTTCTCTCTCTTTCACACACACATACACACACTTGCGCATCAGTTACCTTTTCTTGGCAGAGGCTTGGACATTTATAGGTTACTGTGAAATACATTTTTCAGTTAGCTCTATTCTGACTCAGCCATCTCCTATATCTGACATGTATTAAGGATCCCCAAATAGTCTGTGACAGCTTCAGATCCAAATTCTACCAACTTAAAGTAGAGCCAATCGGCTCTGCACATTCTCCCCTGTGTACTTGAGTGGTACATGCACATCTCCCAAGTAGGGCAACACAGAGCTCTCCTAGCCAATGACCTCCCTCTTCCATCTTCTGTATAAGTTTCATCTTTGTGGGTCCATTCTCCAGGGTACCCTAATTTCATTCAGTATTTCCATGCAATCCTTATTCTTCTAAAACAGCCTTTTTTTTTGTTTCATGGCCTTAAAAGCCAAAGTATTAGGCTACGAGAAAGAACTTTCCCAATTATTTTATTTATATTGAAAAGCAAATCACAGTGTATGCTTTTTGTATATTTAGTGGTATCTGAATTGAAATTTTTCACATTGGTGGTCATAGAGAATTCTTCACAAAAGGTGGCATAAATTTTATCTATGGATCATTGATTGCTTTTCCCCAGACCCTCTACAGTTTCTAGGGGGGGGAGAAGTAGTAGATTATTTCCCTGACGGGTGGCTGGTGATGCTGAACCAAGTTCAGTTTCTACCATATTACTTTTGCCTCTAGCTAATCATACTTCCAGTGCTAGTGACAGGCACATCTCACAGCCAGAACAAGAGGATTGCAGGAACCTTGCCCCCAACTGCTGCCATCCCCTGATCGTATGAAAGTAGCTAGGGTCTCAAAATTCTAAGAATTCCACAGGGGGGAAAAAGCCAAAAAGACAAGATTGAAAAGGATAGAGATAACTGAATTGCCAAGTTCTCAACAGCAGGTGTTGGTACCTCAGTGTGTCCATTTCAAGTTTTGAGTATCTTTAGGGTCTTTTCTTTTTCAGTTTTATCCAAAGTCCTTAACAAAGCTTATAGAAAATATTACTTCTCAAGGTTGTCTGGTTCATGAGAAATTCCTATGGTGTGATTCATCTTTAGTTTTGCTACATGGCCAGTATATGCCTACATGCCTCCCACGTATATCTTTAAGAATAATATGAACATCTGATTGACTACGTGAATGAGCAACGTTTGCCCCTTCATTGAAATGCTCCATTGTTTTTGATTCCAGACCAGCCTACACCTTCTTTGTCTGACTTCCTGGCCCTCATGCTGGGTAATTCCTACTTAACTAAGTTTAAAGTAGGCCAGCCCCTCTCCTAGGGTACTTATCTCAGGGGAAACCCTCTCCTGTCTCCTTAAGCACAAGGAAGTATTCCTAAGAGCTTAGTTCCAAAAGACACTGAATGTTTTTCACAAAAGCTCCAAATATGTTACTAAAGCCTCCTGGTGTCAATGCATCTGGTAGTTACTTGCACATATGGAGATGGGATGAACACATTGTAACTATTCTTAATGAATAGCAGGGGCTTGTCCTTCATAGTCTAAGTAGGATTCAAATCAGAATATAAGGAGCTTGTGCCAAAGGTACTTTCCCCATCCAGACAGTTTTGTTGCTGTTACTGCTGTTATTGTTGTTCTTTGCTGTTTGAACAGATGACCTTTCCCTGTTCAAAACCTTCTCCTTTGAGAGAAAGTGGTTCTGCTCATGTCATGTTGCTAGGCTTCTAGACTTCCCTTTGAACAGGATATTATAGGTTTAGAAAGACTAGAAAACCTTAGTAAAATACTACCTAGACATTAACAAATAGAGTAGAAAACCTTTCCGGCCACTGTTCTTCCCCTCTTTGTCAATCACGGCACTCATTCTGCACAGAATTTTAGAGCTAGCCTCATTCTTGATGCACTGAACAACATAGAACTTCTTAAAACTCAGATGCCAGTAAGCGCATCCAGTAAAAATCCTCCAAATGAAGTGATTTGAATGTGCTAGATGAAACCATCCAGCTTTGTCTGTATGAATATGTTTATATCAATTATCATTTCCATCTTCCCCTGCACTTTGCTGTACAGAGAACTGGATTCTATCAGCCTCAGGTACACTGTATATCCTAGTGATAATAGAGACTAGAAAGGATGTAGCTTTTTTATTCACAGCAAAGAAGTGATGGGAAGAAAAATCTAAGGTGTGTTAGTTTTTATTACTTTCCTTTATAACACAGTTCCTCAAAAATCTTAACTTCTATGATGACACACACAAAAAAGCAAGTCATAGGCAACCATCACCAATAACTTCCCCAGCAATCTCTCCTAGAACTGTGAACTTCCACTACATAGCCTATGGATATCCAAACAAGAACATTACATTTGATTTAAGCTGAGTTGTCTTACTTACTTTTCTGCTGCTCCAACAGGATTTTGAACTGAATTATTTCAAAAGAGTATTCTATCCTGTCACTGCAGTCATTGCTGCAGTTCATAGACTTTTATGGCTAAGTAGAACTACGGATTGCTCACTTTTATCTTGTGGGTAAGCAAGAGCTCTCTAATTGGACTTAAGATTCCATGCCTGTTACTGCAAAACTGGCCAATACCTATGCCTGTAGAGGTCAGAGACCCTACTACTGTCATTTTCCTAAACAAATCTTATTTCTGTTTTCTAAATAACTACCATTATCCCCATAGAGAAGAGTGGCTCTCACTCTTAATCCTCATCAAGATACTTTTTACTTTACAGAATCTGGAAATCATGAGAGAGATCTAAAAATGTCAAAACACAGAGAATAAGTGATTGTTAAATGCCCAGCCCCAACTAATAATGGGCAATGCAACCACTCCATCTAAAGCTCAGAGAAACATCACAGAAGAAATGGTAGAACGATTGTAAGATCCAGACTTAAGACACCTGCTGTGAGATAGATAATGTACCCTAAACATGACAGGGAAAATATACCCATGAAATTTCAGGATTATGGTTGCCTGAAAAAGACACCTATAAGGACACCAGTTGACAAGCTAGCAGTCAAACAGAGAATTCTACAATTCCTAACCTAAATGAACCACTACAGTGGAAAGCAATCAATGGCAGCCCAAGAAAGGGAGAATGAGTTTTCTTTAGGGATGAGCTCCTGCATAGGGGAACATATACATATTAATGACATAATACAGACTCAGTAGGCTGTCTACACATGCACATATCCATATATATATATATATCTGCAACAATAACAAAAGATCATAAATTTCAAGGATACAGTATAAGCTGGGGTGGGAAAGGCAGGAATGATGTAGATACATGTAAGAAGTTCACACACACACAAAATCTATCTTGAAGGCTTTTGGTGAGAACTTTGTGTTGCCTCAACGCATGACAAATAGCAGACAGGCAAGCAAACACATGCAAAAGAAGCCAAACATGAGAGTGCCCTTGCTTGTAACAGCTTACTCCAGGTAAGTACAGAACCACTTCTCAGAAGACATTAACCTCTCCTAACAGCATAATCTCCTCCTTGAAACTTCGTGTCCTAATACCATTACAAGGGTAATCAGTTTCGATAGAGATCTGGAAGGTATATATCATCTCTAAGCCATAGCATTCAAGAACAGTTCCATATCTACATACAAAGTTATTTAAGTTAGAATTAAGCACTTTTAGTCTTTAGATAATCTTCTTGGCAATAGTACTGTTTGCTTAGTAACAAAAGCTGACTTTGATCCTCCCGTATGCTTATGAAATTATAACTTTTCTAATAATGTTTATCTATCATTTGCACATGATTGTCATTTTCATTAAAAGTCCAATATAGATATGTCTGTCTTTTAATCACTTATTGTTACCTTGCCAGTAAGTACATAATTTATATCTCCTCTCAAATAATGAAAACTCACCAGGGCCATTCTTATCCGTTTACAAGAAATTTCTAAATCCACAAGACGGTTGTATCTTTGAATTTCAGCATGGAATATTAAGCAAAAGATAATGAGATGTTTCACAGATGTTACCCTGGATCTAATATATGTATTTTATTAGCATAAATCCATTTGTTCTTACCTAATCAGTATTCTCTTGTTCATTTATTTCAAACAGGAAGATTATTTTAGCCATCAAAGTGAAGCAGAAGCAAGAGAAACACAGTGTGGTTGCCTATCCCTGACACCAACTGACAGCCTTCATTCACTCCATTGCTGTCAGTCAAGCTCATCTTGGCATTGTCATTTGTTTTACACTTGTCATTATTGTGTGTTTGAGAGTGCCCCTGGCGGTGGTCTGGATAACCTGCTGGCAGGAGTTAGTCCTCACCTACAATATAGGCTCCCACGACTGAACTCAAGTTGTCATCAGGACTGACTGGAATTACCTAACCTGCTAGGCCATCTCACTGAACTCATCTTAACTTTCATAATAAGACACTGTATAATCTTTTGTTAACACAATGCTTCCCTTGGGAAGGAGTAATACCATCTTAAGATGCAACTGAAGCTTCCAGATTTCTCTAAAGTTCCATCTTAACTAAAATAACAAAAACAAAAAGAAACCTGCATGCTTGCAATACAGCAACTTATATTTTATGTTATTCTTTGATATAAAATATAAAAATCCCCACTAAAGAATTTTAAATTTTATATTTAATTTTATATTTTATAGTACTTTTATATTTAATATATTCTATATTCTGCATAGTTTATTTTGCATTGTATTTTTATATTATTTTATATTTAATCTTTAAATTTTATTTTCTTTAGATACCCCTATATATAGAAAATTTGGGGATATTTATAGAATTGTAATTCTTCTATTAATATCATCACTTTTATTTAAATGAATATATTTTCCCATAGGAATTCAAACAAGATTAAATCAAAGACTAAAGTAAAAAAAAAACCTTAAATATCCCTATTAAATGATTTGATATTTGTATTATTAAGTTTATTCTCCAATTATGATATATATGTATATATATATATATATATATATATATATATATATATATATATGATGAACATTTTGGACAAGAAGTACTTAAAATACGAAAACTAGTTTCCTATGTATGTCATAACACCTTGTTGAGTTCATCACCTTACTGTGGACTATAGAACCACTAGTATATCTCAGAGATTTCATTACATAAAAAAACATAATAAACACTTAAGAATTGCAAAGTTTGCATACAATTCATATATAACAAAATAATGTACTATGTACATGAAAATTTTTCTCATGGACATTTTAGTCCTTTATACTCCTAGGCAATGCAAAATTACCAACTGTCTCTGAATAATTAAAGAAATATATCAAAAATGGAGATCTTGCTTCCCTATACTCCTATTTTAAGATGACACAATAATTCTCAGTGGTCAAAATGAAGAGAGAACCAGGAACCCTGAGTAAGCACAAAAGAAAACAGTATTCTTTTGTTGGTCTAATCTACCCATACCATTTAAATATTCCTCTATGGTAGGTATGACCATATTAGTTTCCTAATTTTGATCTAACAAATTACCACACATCTACTGACTTGATGTAGTTTATTATCTTCTATGTCTTTAAATCAGAAGTCTCTCTTGTATAAAGATAACAATGTGAGTGAGTTATGAACTTTCCAGAAGTACCAAATGGGTGTCTACCTATTTGACTTAGTTTCAAGTGGTCACCTACAGGCTTTGGCTTGTGAGCCCTTACTCTAACTTCTGCAGCAGCCACAAGGTAGCTTGAAACTCTCCTTCCCACCAACACCTGCCTAGTCCTTAGAAAATGAGCTCACTTCAAGGTCCAGGATTAACCTTCAATGTTTTTAATTACATCTGCAAATCTCTTCTACTTGTTTAAGGTATTGAATTTATGACACATCTGTGAGATTAGAAAGCAGGTATAATTGAGATACTATTATTCTGCCCACCATAGTAAAATATTAGAAATAAATAGAATTTAAATAATTTGATTAGTAAAGTTCTTAGAGTGTTTGGACTCTATTTTAAAAGTCAAATAAAATATGTATTATAATAAAATTAAGAAATTGGTAATGAGATAACCCTGATTCCTCTCCTGAGACCTCTCTATTTATTGAGCTTGGAATATTACATGTTCTAGAACAAATACAAATACAGCGTTTAGAAGATATCTAAGGGCCTGCAATCACATCCTGACTGATCCTAAAAGGTAAGAGCTAAGAAAGCCTCTTTGGCAAGTGCATGCCTGTCGAGGCAACAGGAGATAGTTGGTAATTATAAATCCACCACTCTGTGGCTGGTCTGGGTTTTTTTCTAAAGGGCAGGGCTACAGTGATCACTGGAATTATTGTATGTTTCCCCACAAAAAAAAATACAATGAAATAATGTAAATATCCTATCACTATTTTTCATCCTCACTATCCGTTTGAAAGCAGAGAATGATCAAGCTCCTATTTTGTGACCCGTTTCTCAGAGATTTTTAATATATGATAATGACAAGTAAGCAAATTCCTAACCAGCCCATGCATTCATCTCAGTCATGTTCGAAAATGGTCATATGGAATAAAGCACCCATAACTTAGGCTTTATATTTAAAAAAGTATTAAGTGAGGAAGATTATCACAGAAACAGGGAGTGCTTATTCCACCAGCAGAAAAATTAGCATTACAAGACTCTAAGAGGACACAATTCCAGAAATAACTTCCTCCCTAGAGCTCCCCAGAAGAACCAAAGGGAACATACTCATGCCAGGCAAAGCTGTAGTGGAATTGACATCTTTTCTATAAACAGCATTAACTGTGAGAAAGAAAACATTTAAAAGTTGTATATGATTTCTCTACAACCTTCCACTTTGCAATATCATAATATACATACATATCAACATGTCTGAATGAAAATAACTGCTAACATTTACATTCAATTCATGTCAGGTGTCACTTTCAAATCACCATATTAGGAACATCCTCCTCATTGTGAAGAAGTAGAAGTGGACGTTAAGATAACTTTTACGATTGCAATTTAATTGCTAACATTTTAAATTTATGGAGTTTGACTCCAAAGTGTTCTTTGTTGAGCTGTAACACTCTCCTTTGTGTTCCAACCATGAAGAGAAATGTATCTATGTATGACATACAGCAGGGAAAAGAAATATGTTGTCTGTTTATGCATTACAGGAGGATTTGGGGAAATATATTCATTCATTTCAAAACGGATGTCTAGAAAGATCACGGAGTGGACACTAGAAACTGACTACCTTTCTGCCTCCACAAAGATACTTGGGGAGCGTGAAGTATTCAATGTAACCACAGTAGGGAAAGTGAGCATAGGGGGAGGCTGTTAGGTGAGTTTCCTGACTGAAAATAGGAGGAAAGTCTAAATTATGACCTGGAAATGAAGGTTATGTGTAGTTGTGTGTGAATGGTAACTACAGAGAAGATACAGCTGAGTCAGGGACGAGACAGAGTAGTGTGTGCTCACTGTTTCCAGGAGCCAGTGTCTCTGGAGTTACAGATGTACCATCAATTACTTGAGAGTCAAAAAGGGAAAATGGTGAAAATTAAGAAATGAAAGGGTAAAAATCAGTGGTAAGTAAAAGGAGAAAAATAGGGATATTGTTTCAAACCAACTTGCAACATTTGTTGCAAAATAATGCATAGTCAGGGGGAATGTTAAATCAAATCTGCCAAAAAGAATTCACCGTTGCCAAAGCCTCAGATTGGCAGCCTTAATTGTCCTTGCTAGAAATGAAGAAAATAAAAACTCAGAACTGGTTAACTAGGAGTTCCCAGTGGTGCCCCTACCTAGAGACAATCTATATTTTGTTATTTATAACTTGTTTTGACAATAAATCTAAATCTCCTGAAATTCCATGCATTAATAAAACAAGAAAGCATAAATTTGAAAAGAATAAGCACCATAGGGAATAAAACAAATGCAGACTGAAAATAGGTGATAAGCACAGGGAAACAGTGTGGTTCTGAGGACAATCTTTAATCCCTATCATTTTATAAGCCGCAGATTTATCTCTGGATTTCCTATCAGTCAAAGAAATATAGAAACAAAAGTGAGTTTATTATTTGGGTAGCTCTTTTTTTCTGTGGAAAAAGTAAATAAACACTTCCTTCAGAAATATTCAGGTTTTACATTTTGTATTTAAATAACAGAAGACTTTATTTAGTTCAACACACCAGGAGTCTATCTCTGCAAAATTGAATACATTATCAAATATTTTCACAAACAAATTTTAAAATCCTGTCTTCATTTTAAAAATGAATATATCCTTTTTTTTCTTTTTCAGTGAGCTATGTCTACTATATCCAAGGATATCTAAATTAAGAAGTAACTTGTCTCTTCAGAATCTCAACTTTAGGAAGTCCTTCAAATATTTAAGACCATACATTAAGGATTGCTATATTTCTATTAGCACCACAACTACACTTCTTTATGAAAACTCATCAAATATGTGGTCTCTCCTATATGCTTATGTACTGTGTATATGTGTGCGTGCTGCCTATGTTTTTAATTTGTTATGAGATTGTTAACATGCAAAAGATACTTTCAAAATACAATTTTAAATTTTTATTCAAATATTATCTTAGAATATGTAAGTATATGCTAAAGGGTTCCTATGACATAACTAGCTAACTTCACACTCAAAGACACCTGATGGACTTACTGAACATACACCAGATTCTTCTCTTTTTAGGTCTGAATAGGGGCTTAAAACAACAGCCTTTCAAGCTATGCTCTTATTTTCCCATGGAAAATAGGTAGGTTAGTGCATGTGCATTGTACAACAAGCATCTTAACTGCAATTCCTTCTGATTTTTCAGTTGGGAATTGTGAGTTCTACGTTTAACACCATCCACTCTGCGTGACACATGATGTTACAAGGCCTTATTTTTATTTCCAAAATACAAAGCAGAAACTCAAATCTGTCTTAATTTGATAGCTAAAATGAATAAATCAAGATAGAAAACAAATGCTGAGTAAGTTAACAAAAGTCACAAATTAAATCATTGAATATGGACGTTATTTTTATGGGAATTTCATGAAATTAAATGAACACAGGTTTATTTAAATCAGAATGATAATACTCACTCCTTCAGATAAACTGTAAGAACAAGATTTTTGTGTGAGTTTGGAAAGAGAAAACAGGGAAAAAGACAAGGAAAAGGAAGCAGTTTGTTTAATATGGTGTTTTGTATAAAAAGGAAAACAAGAATTGAACACATAGCCGATTCTTGATTGAAAAAATATGAAAGTGGTACGTAGTCAAGAATTCAAAAAGAGAATACATGTTTTTACAATTATTCTTGACACACAAAAATACATTAGTTTTGTGCTCTTATAATGTGATTAATATGGATTTATTCATAAGTATCTTGAAAATGCACATGATGGAATAGGATAAGCCTTAATAAAAATGATAAGGGTGTAACTGCTTAGGTCCTTATTTAGGAAATTACCTGTTAGAGAACTTCAAGGTTATCTCCTATGTCTATACAATATCTGTCACTTCTGAATGTGCATTTCTGAATATACATGTGCTTATGATGCATGTGTGTGTTTGTTTATATGTATTCTATATGCATATATATATACTTACATAAGCATATATGTGTACATGTATGTATACATATATAATTCATATTCTACTGATGTTATGGGATTTAGACAAAAATACAACTCGAGATAAGATTACCAGACATAAAACAATCTAAGGACCAGGGTATGTGCAATTGGCAGTTCAAACCGTCTCCTCCACACACAGTATTTTAGGGGAATAGAGCAAGCTTTGCTGTTATTCTCTGATTTTTAGCTACATTGTGTCCAGGAAGGAATATGGACTTCTAGCTCTGTCTCACTTTTAGAAGAACGGGGATAAATTATGTATCAGTTTAAATATACAGTAATGGTTAGTAACTAATGGATTAAGTGTTATGAATGTCTTACTATTATCCATATATAGATTAAGTATTTATAAGAAGACACTAAAATTAATCTCAAGTTGAGATGAAATTTCAGAGTACATAAAAATAACTAAGAATCAACAGAAGAATATGCTTATTTTACTGGGAAGACATTACTTATTTTATTGAATTCAAATATGGTGATAGGGCTTTCAAGTTTTCTTAGTGAATACTTCCCTTATTGTAACAAAGTTTTATGTCTTGATGGCTAAAAAGAGCTATAACATGAGACATATCTTGAACAGAGTTAGCGTGTGTATCTAGCTACCTACCTATTGAAGATATGTACATGACCACCTAATACTGACTCTTAGAGGCATCGTCCAATCACATTATTATAGAGTTGAGAAAATACAAAATAAATATTCTAAAATTTAGCAAAATGTGTTTATGTTTTAAATAAACTTTTACATTAAACACTAAGAAATACTTTTATTTTTCTTACTCTATCTTGGATTTAGAGGAATATAAGCCATCTCAAATCAATTATCCATATGCTCATTACCATTAAACACAATTTCTGTTTTCCTGAAGAACAAAGAGGTAATCATCAGATATTTCTGTGTGCTAACTTTGCAGACAGAAGTAGAATTTCACTCTAGCATTTTCAGTTTACTAATCTGTGAGTATTGGTAGGAGTTAAAATACTTATTTCTTCATTTATCAGTTACTGCATTTCATATTTATTATGAGAAATACATATAATGACTCAATATGTTCTGCATGAAAGCTCTTGAAATTATATATATGTGTGTGTGTGTGTGTGTAAGTATATATGCATGTATATATGTATGTATTTATACCTAATTCTCTCTTGTACTTTGAGATTAATAGCTCATGTTTCCAGTAAACAGACATGACTTGAACATAAGAAGTTTTTATAATTATTTTTGAATAAGTGGAGACTTAAGTAGATTATACATTACACAGTGAAATGTCAAATCTATACTATACAAGCTATATAGTTACAGCAAAAAATAAAAATAAGGCTTATGAAGCTACAATGTAATTGCCTCCTTTCTCCTTTCTGTGACAGAATACAACATACCCTTATTCTAGAACTGCACTTGTGGAATGTTATGGCCATGTCCATTGTTGAAATAGCTCCACTAACAACAAAGGTGTGGAACAAATAAAGAACAGATGTTAAAAGAGAAAGGATAAAGACTAAGCAGTAGAGAACCTAGTGAAAGTTTGTTATTAGCTAACATCTCGATCTAGCTCTAGAAAACTAAACCTTGGGAAGTTAAAATAATAGGTAACAGCCAATTTTACATTATGCTATACACTAAATTTGAAAAGACATTTCTAGATAACTATTTCAAAAACTATAAATGGTTGTGTTTAATGAGCACATAATCAATGAGTTTAATATTTACATTGAGCATATGAATAAACAAGTGTCAATCTGAATATAACTTGAAAGCTATTGTTGAATATGAAAATATATACATATCCACAGTATTTTTAAATTGATGCTTTGCAACCTGTTGATCAAGAAGGCAAGCATACAATCCTGAAGACAAATGGGCTACTCAATGACAAAGAGTCTAGGGTCTAGAAAATAGTGACTTATTTTTGCCTTAGAAAAGAAGACATCATGTAATAGAAAGAGAATTTAAACCAAATGAAGATTTATCTCAACAACCTTCAGTGACAGAGAAAGGATAATAAGTATCAGGTTCCCATACAACTCAGTTCATGTGAGACTTGTCAAACATTGAAAAAGACATGTATTCGATGATAAAATGTGAAAAGAAAAGAAAAGAAAAGAAAAGAAAAAGAGAATGTATTTGTGGGCTACATATTAAAACTACATTACACATTTCTAAATATCTTTTACATAATTTTAGTGAGCATTATCCAGTGAGCCAAATTGAAGAGATTGAAAACAAAGTAAATAAATTGACACATGTAATGCAATTAGCCAAGTAAACTATAAAAAGAGTGCACCATAGGTGTGCAGCTGTACCCTGGACAACCAGCGCAGCCATGTGGATAGCAGGCGGACATCTGTCATCCACATTTACACACTAGTTTACATGAAGTCAGCTAGGCTTTGTGGACATAGGCAACCAGAAAGACAGAGATATCCTTGACCAAATGACAGAAACTTCCTCTTTAAACACGAGAGATTTTAACTCAACATCATATTCTCATCTCCTTGAAGAGATTCAAACTGTGGAATAATGATGAGATCTGTCTCCTTTGATCTCAAGTATTGAGATGTACTAAGTATTGAGGACTGCCACACAAAAACTCAACTCAGGAAGGTTTTAGAGACAGCCACGGAGACTAACAATGCACTAGGAAAAAATGCCTGGAAGAAAACTGGAGCATTAGAGGCTTACAAGGCAACATGTGCTTAAGGAAGAAGTGGTAGGAAAGGTTTGCCCTGAGGAAAATGCTCCTGACACCTTGAGTTGTTGGACACTGTACGGGTTTGCTGAGGCTGCACAAACTCCAGTCCTTAGACTCTTTAAAGCAGGCAAGATTCAGATCTGCTGCTCAGGCTGACTCTGGGCTGTATTTTTCAGTGGGCTGGAACTGCCAAGTCCCTTTCGAGCCCTGTGAATTTAATTGTAACTGTTAAAGCAAACAGAGTTTTCCATGCAACATTTCTGGCTCCCTAAATTGTAGTTGGGGCTGTTACAAGAACACACATTTTAAAGCACATGAGAAGGAAGAGGTTGTCGTTGGGAATATTGGTGATGCATCTGAGTACATGAACCTCCAGATTCCAGATCCCTTCTGCAAATCACAGATGTTGAAAACCAGAGGTATTTATAATACACAGCAGTTGAAAATAATTCCCACTAACGAAGTATTAAGCCATAATGGAAAGCGGATGGCACAAAATACTCTGGCAAATTAAGACCTTTCTCTCTATGTCATGCAAAGTAAAAATAACTCTCTTAATATCAGAATCGAAAAGTTGTTCATTAAGTTTAGATATTGGGCCATTTAGTCTAAAACTGATTATATACTTGTACATATTCAAACAATGCATGCATACACACATACATATACACATTTTCTTTAAACACATTTGAACCCTTAAAAGATTAGTTAGTTTGTAGTACTGTGAATTAATTGATAAATATAGCAAGGCCTTTGATTCTGGATGACAGTATCTGAACAGTCTACTTAGTTAAATAAAAGCATGTCATTTGCAGGTTAAGATACTTTTTATGTAATACAACAAACAACCCCATATGGATTTCCACAAAGGAAGTCACCCACTTCCTTCTAAAGAATCTAATTGAGCCTTGAACTTAACAATGCATCTTTTCAGTTTGACAAGACAAACCCTTTGAGGAGTTTATCCTCTTATGAAACAGCTGTAAAATTATTAAACTAATCTGAAAGTATGAGTTCACTAAAGCACACTATAAAGTGTCACTCAAACTTTCTCCACTACCCAAACTAGCGGGTTCCTAAGCAGACTCTGCAGGGGGCTCTACCTTCATCCTTGCAGTTACTGTGTTCAGTAAATATTCGCATGCAAAACACTACAGATCAAAATGACCTGGATGACAAGAAACATGTAAACACACACCCCTCTCTATAATTGTTACAAAGTGTGTCTGCTCTCATAACTAAAGCTAGTGCTTATGCTCTAGGAGTCTAACCCACTCAGGCAGGCATGACAGCATCTCTCACTGCCTCTTTTTGTTTTCATTTGGTTTTGAACATGTGTGGACGGGTGTGCGCGCTCATGTGCACATTACCGGAGACGGAGATCCATTCTTGCAGAGAGGTCCCCTGAAGACTCCCTTAATGCCCCTGTAGTGTCCATTGCTGAGATGTCTCGAACTGATGACCAGGTAACAAGCCATGTGTGTCCCGGCTGGAGGTGCAGTCTCAACTCCTCACTGGGCGACCAACAGGCAGGGAAATGCAAGCTGGCTTCTCAGCAGCAACAGTGACTGCCACCTCCCGAGAAGAAGAGGCCAGCAGCAATCCGGAGATGAAGAACCCGCGCGTCCCTGCTCCTCGACCTGCGCGTGGCTCTCGCTGCCCACAGCAGCTGCTCGTACTGAGGCGGCGGTGACAGCCCAGAACACTTAGGGGGCCTGGCGAACCAGTCCACATGCTGCTCTGACGAGGCGGCGCTCAAAGGTTGGCTGAAGATGTTCTTTTTAAAGGACAACTTCCTGGGTCCACCAAGGAATCAGAGTCCTCCGCCCCCTTCCCCCGCCCCCTGCCGTCGCTCTGGTGAAGGCGGAGCGAGGTGGGGGATGCTCAGGTGCAAGTCAGCATGCTCCAGCCGCGGAGTTACCAGGCTGAGCTGCAGGCTGCGGAACCCGGGATGCAGCGGATGGAGCCTGTGCAAGGGAGCGTGGAGCGGTTCCTCCAGGCGTCCAGGAGCGTCCGCGCTGCAGTGTCCGGGAGAGGGCGAGCTCTAGGAGTTGGAGATGTGACTACTTCGCGGGGACAGTGAGCGCCCAGCTAAGAGCTGTGGGCTCTTTAGGATCTGGGTACAAGGGGAGGCAAGGAGAGATGACAGCTGCCAGACTCACTGCTCCGCCTTCTTGAACCCGCAGCATCAATCTGTTGGTTATTCTGCCTGGCTTCTGCATCAACTTTCTAAGGGGCTTAGGAGGCGGGCACCCGGGATGACTAAGGAGGACCGTGAAGGGAGCAGCAAGAGCGCATTTCCTTTAGTCCTTTGCTGCCTGCTGATCTTTAGGTCTCCTGTTTCGAGGCCTGGACAACAGAAGCATATAAGCAACAGTTTCCCACCCGCCTGTAGGGATGAGAGATTCAGCCCAGTTCAGATGCACTGTGGTAGCCAGTGGGTGGCGGAGAAAGGAACTTTAAGGTGGCAAACTTACTTACAGAAGGCATAGAAACCAATGCTGAGGTTTACGTGCATGCATACGTATGCACGCATCTAGCTACAAAGGTTCAATTACGAAAAACCATTCTCTGCCCGTTAAGACGCAGATGTTTTCATCGGTAGAGATCTTTGTTTTGTCAGTCCCTAATAATCACCCTCTCAAAGGTCGTTTGGTTCAGTGTAAATTAAGCCACCAGGGAGCGAACTGGACTAAAAATAAAACATCTGTGCAAAAAGAAAATGCACTGAAAGGAAAGAAGAATCCTTTCGGAGTAGAGGGAAGGCAAACGCCCTCTCCTGTGCCACAAGCTAGCTCAGTGAGCTGCGCCATCCCTCCCGGCCCCTTTCTGAGATCAGTGCATGAGTCCCTTCAGTCTTGCTCATTCAGCTCTGGAGTCCTTGAAACACTGGTTCTGTGGGAACTTTGGGGTCTATCTAGGGTTCCTCCCTGAGCTCTCTTCTCTCTCCTCCCATGTAGTGAGCAATCACTCTCCGCTGACACTTAGACCTCTCACACATGACAGAAACATATAAAAATAAAATTGTATTTAAAATTTTCCAATTAAGGTAGCTGGTAAAATAGGGCAAGGGAGTTCTATTTTAACCTTATAGCTTCCTAACTTTTGTTTACATTATTACATGACTTACTATCATGAATATTTTATTCAAGAGCAGTTAGATGCACGTGTCATCTGAAAACCTGTAGATAAATTGTAGTTGGGCATTCTGGAAACTTTTGAGTATGCACCGAGAGGTTATTTTTTCCTTTCTTTCTCTCTCTCTCTTCCTCTCTCTCTCTCTCTCTCTCTCTCTCTCTCTCTCTCTCTCTCTCTCTTTCTTCTTAGGGGTGAGAGATTTCTATTTCCTCTTAACCCTTGAACCAAAAGATAACTGAAACTTAGGGAGTCCAATGTAAACTTTTAGGAAGGCTAGAGTTAGCTTTTAACTATCTAGATAAAGACTTTGATCGTCGGAATAAACTCAACACATTCAACCACCTTCCCCATTCTGACATATTTACCATAACAAGAACAGTGTTTTAACTGCACAACACTTATTCAACATAAAAATGTAAAATGTTTTATGAACCCATACTTTTCATATAAAAAGTGTATTTGCAAATACTGAAACAACAAAAACAGGTCAAAGCTTTACTACCCATTGGGGATTTTAAAAGGATATAATATGGTTTAGTTTATACCTATGCTTTGCTCTTGATAGTGGAAAGAGCAAACAGCATCGAGGAGCAAAGCGCAAGTGTATGAGAATGAATTATAAAGATAACAATGAAAAAAATATAACAATGTCACATTCTTGAAGTGCACATTCAAAGAATGCAGTGTCTTATTTATTAAACAAATACACTTCCTAATAACCCCTAATTATTTTAAGAATAAAACATATTTTCTAAAAGTACTAGTAAGCTATAGAGTATAAAATCAAACATTCCGTAATACCATATTATGTTTTACTCAAAATACCTGATACTTTTCAGACATTCTTGTCTAGTACAACATCATCCCTTCACATTTGATTTTGCAAAAAGAAGCAAAGATTAAAATTATTTGGTTAAATTTCTCAAAACTTGTTAATTTTTTGAGGTTTGTCTTCTTTGCAAATAAATGAAACCACTTTGTCATGTTATTTTAAGTGAAAGCTTTTTCTTTGCTTTCAAGTGTTTTGCTACAGTCTTAAAATACTGAGACAAAACATGGCATACTTGTTATTTAGACTATTCTAATAATAATATCATTAAACTTTCCTTTCTTTGTCAGCTTGTGATTGATACCCTTTGCTATATGGTAATATTTAATAAACAGACCAGTGTGTGCTTGTATTATAAATGCAAATAACACAAATGCATATGTTCATTTGTTACAAAGAGAATGATTCTCAGTTGTAACATATTGTCTCTTTATAAAAGAAGATGGTCTAACTAACATTTGTGGGAAAAATAAAATGAAAGTAAAGGTTTTCAAAATATGCCTACAGAAAGTCAATTTTAGTCAAGAGCCAAACCTCATTACAACAAACACTATGAAAAGCAAATATTATGCACAAATTTACAAGACCCATTTACTTTAGCAATGTTTGATCTAAGAAATTTTATTTCATGGAAAGGTATATGAACAGCCAAAAAAAAAATGGACTTCAAGCTGCAAGCAATTTGATAATCCCACATATTTAGATGATTGACATAGCAAGCAGTACTCCTTCTATTATCTTCAACAATGTATCTCATATACTCTATATCTCTCTACTCTTTGACCTCACCTAAGTCTGAACCATTATTACTTCTTTCTTGAGCAATATATCACTTCCTCACTCAATAGTGTTCCTAATTCAAGTTTTACGTCAATTTACAATGTTTTCTTTGACAAGCAAAAGTCAGTGATATTTTACAAACAGATCAGATCCTAGACTATCCTGATTAAACCTTTTTAAAAAATGCCAAACTGCACAGTACTGATTTAAAAACAACAAAGACGCCTACTTGATCTAGCCACCAGGCTCTTCGTTGCACGCCCTTCCCAGTCCTGCCCTAGCCCTTCCACCCTTGCTCCGCGTGGTGTTCCCTGAGCAAGCACACCCAATATATTTCCCCTGCCCTGTCACTGTTCCAGCTGTCCATGCCACTCAAACCTCTCCTACCTGAACTTCACAAGAAGAACCTTGTCCTTCAGGCCAGATTTAAAGATAACTAATTCAGAGAACTTCTTCCTGGCCACCCAGACGAAAGCAGCTGTCTGTGATCTGGAGGCTTTTTAAATTGTTTTTAGGCGAAGTAATAGACATTCTTTCGCATACAAATTTTGAATATGCATGAAAATTGAACATAAATTTTAGCATGTACTCTCTTAAATCCCTCACAAATCATCTTTGAATCCATTTAGTAAATTGGCCACAACTGTTAAGCCAATATTGGCCGTATTATCCAGATCTCCATACTACTACATTGCCGTTCCCTCTTTGTGTTATCCACCTGTAGAGGTTGGGGTATGGACAATTCACTTCACTTCACACATAATAATGCCAAAGTTCTAGTAAGTCCTCTGTGCTCCATGCACACATCCTTCCTCTTTGCTCCCTGAATCCCTTACAACTGTTCATCTTTTAGCTCTCTCTAGTATTAACTTTCCAAGGATGCTACATCATTATAATATAGGAATCTTTTAGTGACTTGCTATCTCACTTAAATATTACTGCTGAAAAATGGTCCAATGTGCTATGGTTTAAATTGCTTCTTCTGTGCAAAACATGGCAATGTTTTAATCACCCTGAATATCACTTTGTTCAGAAATGGCGTCTTTGCAGGGTAATAAGTTAAGATCATTAGGATGAACTTTAATCTGACCATGTTCTAAGAAGTGAACAGATGGATGCAGAGACTTGGGCACATGGAGATTGAAATCCAATTGGAGGCTGCAGTTAATATGCAATGTTCCCATGAATACCAAAGACTACAAGCAAATTGCCAGACCCTAGAGAAGAGACATGAGTGGATTCCTCCTTTGTAGCCCTCAATAGGGCTTTAAACTACTAAGACTTCAACTGCAGACTATCAGCCTCAAAAATGGTGTGAAAATTCATTTCTGTCATTGAGCTACCCATTTTGTGATGCCTTGTCATTGCAGCCCCTGGGAAATAGGTTCACGTCACATAGAAGCTCTACTCTGTGTTTGCTTCTTACACTGTTGAAAGACATCTTGGTGCTTCCTAATTTTGACACTGGGGATGAAAGTCACTTTAAGCATTCTTGTTGTGATGAAAGTCTCTAATCTTTGGACTAAAACCTAAGAAAGTGGATCACTAGGTCTGGTGTTTAGTTTTGCCAGGTGTTTCATTGGCGCTCTGGACTTTGTGTTCCCAGCAATGGGTAAAAGCTTTTTCTTTTTTAACTCCATCTTCACCAGCATTTGTTGTCACAACTTGGATGTTTAAACCATCGAAATGACTCTGCTGTGCCTCATTGTTTCAAACCCCAGTTCTCCAGTGACTTGAGATGTCAAACATCTTTTCATGTAATTGCTTGCCATGCTTCTTCTTTGCTGGCTTGTTTTTGTTTTTGTTGTTGTTGTTGTTACCTTTGGTTATTTTTTAAACTAAGTTATTTGTAGTAGTTTGAATGTAGTTGTCTCTCATAAGTTGTAGGAGCAGCAGGCTGCATTCCCGCCCAGCTCCCACACAGCTAGCTTTATACCCAAAATAACAACACACAAATTGTATTCATTTAAACACTGCTTGGCCCATTAGTTCCAGCCTCTTACTGGCTAATTCTCACATCTTGCTTTAACCCATTTCTAATAATCTGTGTAGCACCACAAGGTGGTGGCTTACCAGGAAGATTCTTAACCTGCATCCATCTTGGAGAGGAGAGCTATAGCGTCTGCCTCACTGCCTTCTTCCTCCCAGCATTCTGTTCTGTTTACTCCGCCTACCTAATTTTCTGACCTATCAGTCAAAGCAGTTTTCTTTATTAATTAACCGATGAAACAAAAGATAGATAGAAGACCCACCTACATCAATAAGTTCATGGGGAGTGGCACTATTAGGAGGTCTGGCTTTGTTGGAGTGCGTATGACCTTGTTGGAGGAAGTATGTCACTGTTTGAGTGAGCTTTAATGTCTCAAAAATGCCCAAGCCATACCCAGTATGTCAGACCTCTTCCTGTTGTCTATGAGTAAAGATGTAGGACTCTCGGCTCCTTCTCCAGCCCATGCCTGCTTGTGTGTCACCATCTCACGCCATGATAACAATGGACAAATCCTTTGAAACTGTGAGCCACCCCAACTAAATGCTTTTCCTTTATAAGCATTGTTGTGATGATATTCTCTTCATATCAGTAGAAGCCCTAACTAAGACACCATTTATTCCTTACTGCTAAGTTTTCTTAAGGTTCGTTTGTCTACGTTACATACTAATCTTTTATCAAATATTGTTGAATAGTGTCCTCTTCCAAAGCCTGCATTTTTATTCCTTAGCTGTGTATATCACAGAGCAAGTGTTTTTTAATTTTAATGAGGTCCATAATTTAGCAGTTTTTATGGATTGTGCTTTCAGTGTTACATCTACTAAGTAATTCATAAACACCAAGTCACCTAGATTTTCTTCTATGGTTTTGCCTTCCGAATTAAGCTTTTGAGTCATTTTGAGTTAATGTTTATGGAAAGGGTTAGGTCTGTGTGTAGATTTAAGAGATATTAATATCCAATCACAGAGCACATTTTATTGAAATGACTGTCCTTCCACTAAACTGCCTTTGCTTCTTTATCGAAATCAGTTGGCAATAAATTTGTGAGTTATTTCTGAGATTTGTAGTTCTCTTGATTTATATGTTATTTCCTCAACATTATGCTATATTGCCTAACATATATAAGAACCTTTTATGAATTTAAAATTATCATTTCTTTTAATGTTTCTGACGCATGCATGTTTTGACTATTAATTGCAATATTAATGATAAAATTAGGAATATCATTTTTATTTTTTGTATATTTCTATGGTCTTAATAGCTAATATTAGAAATACTTTTGCAATGAAGAAGTGAATTGATATTAAGGTGGTGAAAGAAGTTTATATTTTAAGTTATTAACATGGTTAAATTATTCATTATGATTACATGAGTTCATGTGTATACACACACAAATATAATAAATCTGAATTCTAGTGTTTTATTTGTTTCTTTTGTTTTGTTTTAACATGAGAATCCTAAGAAACATGTTAAATTCCACTAGTTCTATCATTTACATAAATCCCTCTTCCCTTTTCCACAATTCCATAGAGAAATCTCATTTCTGCTGTATAGCTTAACGTATGATATTATTGTGGTTTTTCATTTAAAATAAAGAACTTAGACCTTTCATTAAAGAAAACACTGTATTTAACTTACCTCCTTTTTTATTTAAGCTTCCAATGTCTCCTTCCAACCTAAGCTTTGTGTATACCTTCTTGCAAAAATATTTTAGAATTCAGTGTGGTGGCTCAGATCCTTAAGTCCAGCACCTCAGATGCAGATGGATTACTATGAGTTTTGGACCAGCATGTTCTATATAGTGAGTTCCAGGATAACCAGAGACATTGTGCAAAAAAGAAGAAGAAGAAGAAGGAGGAGGAGGAGGAGGAGGAGGAGGAGGAGGAGGAGGAGGAGGAAGAGGAAGGGAGAGAAGAGGGAGGAATGAAGGAACAAAGGAAGGGAGAAAGAAGAGAGAGCGAGAGAAGGAAGAAGAGAAAGAGAGAAGAAGGAAGAATGAAAATGTGTCTAATTATATAATATCTTTATATCTTTATAAAATGGTTACAGGAGATTATGCATTCTTAATGTGGTCCCATGAATGGCACAAATTTCTTGTTACCTGAACTTAATGAGCAAATAACATAAAAATAATCATGAGCTAAAGTTGCTGGTGTCTGGAAGAATGAATTCTCTTTGTGAAACTGTGAACAAAGCAACCTTATAGTTGTTTGTTTCTCTACAAGCAAAGTAATAGGAAGCAAACTGTGTCATAAGGATATAGGAGAAGAAACAGTGTGTATTGCATCTTGTGCTATTGGCTCCTCAGCATCCACTAGAGGTTTGTAGAACGCGCACCCTCTGCAAACACTCGACAGTACAGAATGAGACCAGTGAAAGAATTCTAGAAAACTGCCACAGCATCTTCTAGAGATGAGTGTCCACATACCCACAGCCCCATGTTTGTTCATTGAAGTACAAAAAAAAGTTTTCTTAAAAATTATTAATAACATATGTTCTCAACTTCTGTCCTTTGTGTTTCCACAAAGCAACTTTACCTTTTGACATGAGCTTCTGGACCCTTCTGGACCTCGACTGGATCCTCCTTCCTTAACCACAGTGGCAGGAGAGCTGGATCCAGGTCTCTCAACCACTGGAGATTAGAAACATTGAACCAATACAGACTCATAAATTATTCCCCTAGGAAAAGCTTCATGCTCTAAGCTGAGCCAAGACAAGAATGGAACAGAGGTGCAACTATCAATGGAACTATCAGGAAGTAGTGAGGGCTGTCCTGGTGTTCCAGATAAGCAAGCTGGAAATCTGTGGTCAGAGTGATTTGTTGGCTTTTTTTTTGTTTTTGGTTCTTCCTAGACAAAGCTACTCTATGTCAGCTTGGCTGTCCTGGAAATTGCTCTGTAGACCACGCTGTTCTTGAACTCAGATATCCACCTGCCTCTGCCTCCTGAGTGCTGGAATTAAAAGCACGAGCCACCATGTCCTGAAAGCCCCCAAAGAATATTTAACTAAATGGTATTCTATTCCTCGAGACCTCTGCCTTGGATTCTATCAGTGTTTATCTGGCCTTTGATGCTATTCTCAAGGAAATCTTCACAAACATGTCCATGCAGAGGTAGAATAGCACCTGGGCCAACTCCATAGTCCCAGGTAAGTCCCAAACTAATCAGGAGCCCATCGCAGGACAAAAGCTCTATCAGCCTCTGTCTGACTTCAGGTGTGGCCAATCCCACTCCCACAGGAAGCCTTGTGGAATCTTTTATGCCAGAACTTTCCTTTCCCCTTTTATTTCTGCTCACGGAGACTCACTGTTGTATTCTCCTCTACACACCCATCTATGATCTGTCCTCTCCCCCAAACTGACTTGGACCCTCAAATGAAGCTGTTTGAGTTAAAATAATTATTAAAAATGTTTTATAACAATCCCAAAGTGCAAGCAACACAAATTTCTTGGTTGCAGGATGGATCAAAATTAGGATCTTTTTATATTATGGGGTACAATCATAAAAACAACCATGTATTTCACAGAAAGCAAGGATGAACCTCATGAATATAAAACTAAAGGAATTCGATAAGGATCAGAAAGTCTGTATATAGAAATGCAAACAACCACAGAGAAATGAAGCTTTGTGCCTATGATTATGATATTATTTTAAAATAAGCTTTAGTGGTCACTGCTTATAATTATTACCAGAACTAGATTAACAGCTTCCCAGAACACTGTTGACTGATGTTACACCTGGATGTTTTAACATAACTGTGTCACCTTTAAGTCTGATTTCCATACACCTTAATCACTTTCTCAGATCCTCACAACATGCATTAAACTTTAATTTTATCTTTCCGTCTGGAAATATCCAATCATTTACCATGAGACATAGGGACAATTATTGAGAGCAGCTATTGAAAAGGCAAGGCCTTTAAGTAAGCAAAGGCATGGTAGTTTGCGGTTTGCTTTGCATGAAGCCTGTTTTGTGAATTTACCTATCTCAGTGGGAGCCCTGCTAGCACAAAGAGAAAACAAGCTCGGCCTTTTGTACTGGAAGGTAATTAAGCTTCAGTTTTGATGCCTTTGTCTTCATGAGACTCAGGTAATTTAAGCTTCCCTGTAAGGCTCTCAATTTGTATCATCAGCAAACAGCATGTTCATCTTTTGTAAGCCAGAACTGACTAAGCAAGCTTCCTGGGAAGAACTAGCTGAGGCCTGCAGCAGTAGATGACAGGGCTGTTAAACAATCTGATGAAGATAGGGCCTGTGTTGGGACTCAGAGTAGACAGGAGTTAAGCCTGGAGAAGACAAGAGGACAATAGAGGATTAGGGTATGGATGATGACTCACCTCTTTAGTAGTCCTGGCAGAAAAAAAAAATTCCCAAAGTTTTATCATTACTAGGGGACTGGTAGTAAGGGGCAGACTCTACTACCGGATCAGAGAAGATTATGGCATAGCCCAATTGGTGGGTGTCAGTGGGGCTGAGGGATGAGCTTCCATGTACAAACCAAGTACAGACAGGATATGACAGAAGGGGAAATAGAAAGTTTGCTGTGGGATAATGCTTGAATGGCTGCGGGAGAGACCCAGTAGGACAGGAACATCCATTTACAAAAGTAGTTGTTTTGTTTTTCCCTGGGTAATGGTTTCAAGTGATTCCAGGAAGGGACTGGTGAGGGCAGTGTCCTTGGGGAGGAGTGGAACAAAGTTGAGAAGAGGGCAGGAATCAAGGGGGATAGCAAAATGTTCTAGGAAGGTGATGTGGAAAAGTTGAAGCTTAGAAGGGGACAAGGTAGAAAGACTCCTGTCTGATAGGAGATGGAGCCAGTGAGGCGAGAGAACAGAGAGACTGAAAGTAAGCTTCAGAGGCTGCCTTGTCTCGTAGAAAGACTCCTGCTAACACCTAAAACAAGTTTGTCATCCCCTACCTCTTGAATCAAATCATTCAGAAAAATACACAATAGAAGCAAAGTTGGTTTCCAGGTTCTAGCTATGACAAACAAAGCTGCTATAAACATAGTTGAGCACATGTCCTTGTGGCACGATTGAGCATCTTTGGATATATACCCACAAGTGGTATTACTGGGTCTTGAAAAAGGTTGTTTCCTAATTTTCTGAGAAATCACCACACTGACATCCCACCAGCAATGCAGAGGTGTTCCCTATTCTTCACAACCTCTCCAGTATAAGTTGTCATCAGTGTTTTTGATTTTGGTCATTCTTACAGGTGTACGATAGAATCTTAGAGTTATTTCGATCGAAGAATGGATAAGGAAAATTTGGTACATTTACACGATGGAGTACTACACAGCAGAAAAAATAACGACAGCTTGAACTTTTCAGGAAAATAGATGGAGCTAGAAAACACTATTTTGAGTGAGGTAACCCAGACACAGAAAGACAATTATCACATGTACTCACTCATAGGTAGTTTTTAAACATAAAGCAAAGAAAGCCAGCCTACAAACCATATTCCTAAAGAACTTAGACAACAATGCGAACGTTAAGAGAGACTTACATAAATCTAATCTACATGGGAAGTAAAGAGTATAAAAAGACATGATCTCCTGAGTAAATTGAGAGCATGGGGACCTTGGGGGAGGATTGAAGGGGAAAGGGGAGAGGCAGGGAGGGGAGCAGAAAAAATGTAGAGCTCAATAAATATCAACAAATAGTTCCCGATAGAACATCCCCATTGTCTCAGTGTGTGGATGCACCCCTCGCCATCCTGAGTTCCTTGCTCGTGCTCTCTCTCCTTCTGCTCCTGATTTGGACCTTGGGGTTTCAGTCCGATGCTCCAACGTGGGACTCTGTTTCTGTCTCCTTTCATCGCCTGATGAAGGTTAATATCCAGGAGGATGACGATATGTTTTTCTTTGGGTTCACCTTATTTAGCTTCTTTAGGATCACGAATTGGCCAGCTGGACTGGGTCTGAAAAAGCATGGGATAAAACCGGACTCGCTGAACATAGCGGACAATGAGGACTGCTGAGAAGTCAAGAACAATGGCTCTGGGTTTTGATCCTACTGCACGTACTGGCTTTGTGGGAGCCTAGGCTGTTTGGATGTTCACCTTCCTAGACCTGGAAGGAGATGGAAGGTCCTTGGACTCCCCACAGGGCAGGGAACCCTGACTGCTCTTCGGACTGATGGGGGGGGGGAGGGAAATGGGAGGCCGTGGTGGGGAGGAGACAGAAATCTTTAATAAATAAATAAATAAATAAATAAATAAGTAAAAAAATAAATAAAAATTTAAAAAAAATGTAAAAAAAAAAGAAGCAAAGTTGGATCCTCTCATTTGCCTAAAATCCCCCAGAACCTTCTACATTTTTCAGTAGTACAGAGGATAAAGGGTTGATCATGGCCTGAGAAATCAGAGCAGGGGTTTCTGTACCCATTGCAGTGTTTCTGTGAGGCGATAAACAGGTATTACATGCTTAATAAGATCTAGAGGCTCAGTTAGGGGCCTGTAGATGCTCCATAGAAGGGGCAAGCGAGAATAACAAATCTAGGGATCTAGGTTCTGAGGTGGACAACTACCCCCAACTCATCCTTGTGGTTGGAAGCGTGAAGGACTACAATAGTGGGTGCACTAGAGCGTGAGCACGCGACTGCTAGGGGATAACAGGATGCCTGCCCAGAAGGACCGGAAGCTGAGCTTCAGAAGAGACTCTGTGTGCATCATCTCCTAGAAAGCGAAGGAGGTGCACGTGACCGCTAGGGGATAACAAGATGTCTGCCCAGAAGGACCGGAAGCTAAGCTTCAGAAGAGGAGACTCTGGGTGCATCATCTCCTAGAAAGCTAAGGAGGTGCATGTGACTGCTAGGGGATAACAGGATGTCTGCTCAGAAGGACCGGAAGCTGAGCTTCAGAAGAGGAGACTCTGTATGCGTTATCTCCTAGATAGCTACGGAGTTGAGTAATGTGTTGTTGTGACAAGGCCAGTGAGGGACTGAATTGAAGGTCATTTACATACTGGACTAAATGGCTGGGAGACAAGTCTGGAGAAAGGAGCCCGGTAGGTAGAGCCTGGCTGAAGAAGGCAACTGTCTCAGAATCCCTCCAGGAAGACAGTCCAAGTAAACTGAGATGCTCTTCTAGTCAGGATCCTCCCAGGTGAAGACCAAGAGGTCATATGAGTCTGGATGTAAAGGATGGTGCAGGTTACCTAGAGATAGATTTTTAACTATCAACTCCTTTTGTTACAATTTTTAAACTGGCTTTTATTGCTAAGGACTTTACAGATTATTTTCTAAACCCTAATGATATTACAAATCCTAAATTAAATGAAGTTTAAATTTCAGCAAAAGCTTGATAGATAGAAAACAAAATCAAGAAAAGAGGAGAAGGGTATTCAGAGAGCTAAGCATCTCCAATTACACTTAGCCATTAGCAACCTCTATTGGAAATAGTTTACATCTTAGTTGTTCTCAAGTATATAGTATCTTGTTTTGGTTTCCTTTTCCCAGTCAGGTGACCAGACAGACTCAGGGTAGTGACTTTATAGGAAGTTTTTAAATATATACGCTAGGGTATAGAGTGGATAGGTCAAATCCAATCTCCAGAGCTAGTTTTTCAGTCCAGTATATTGATATTATGATGATATTGATATACATATATATTGTTGTATAGATATATCATTATATATATAATGATATATATGATTATACTATGATGATATTTTAATATTATTCATACCCCAAAGACATTAGAATCTCTAATCCCAGTGATCAGAAGGAGGGAATAGAGAGGGCAGAAACAAAGAACGCTTAGAGAGTAGAAAGTAGAGAACATTTAGAAATAAAGCGATTTTCCAGATCATTTGATTGTGCAGTGGTAGAAATTTTCAATCTTTGAGAATTAAGAAATAGGAAGTTCCATTTTCTGGTCATAGATGCTGATTATCTACTTTATACTGAAGTCAAGCCACTTGCAGTTAAACAGCATGGATTAATGGAATCTCTGATTCCAAAGAGGGAAAGAGATTAGAGAAGGCAGATTAGAGGAGGTGATGACTTAATAAGAGCCCATGGTTCAGGATCAAGTCAATTGCAAGAGAGACAGCAGAGAGGAAGGGTGGTATTCGGAGCAGAACAAGGAGGTGGGAAAGTCTTGGCAAAGGGGCCTGCCCTAGTCAATGTTCTATTGCTGTGAAGAGACGCCATGACTACTCTTACAAAGAAAAGCAGTTAACTGGGAGTTGCTCACAATTTTAGAAGATTAGTCCAGTATCAGAATAGCAGGAAGCATGGTGGCATGTAGGCAAACATGGCGCTGGAGAAGAAACTTGAGAGTTCTGTATCTAGAGCCACCGGCATCAGAACAGCCTTCTTGAACCATGAATGAAGGTATTCAGTTCAATTCCAGCTCAGGTGCCTCTGCATCCTATGTCTAAAATGCATAGTGTCTTTGGCATAAAGGAATTAGCCTTCCACTTCTTGAGGGAAACTAAGGGATTATCAATAGACTATATGCTTTGAGAGTCTCTTGAACAATCCTGACCAACAAATCAAAGTGGACTTGTCATGCCTGGAATTGGAGGTTTATTGTGGTCTTTGAATCTTGTTGGGAGTATTGGCAGCGCAGATTCTAAGATTTCTGTCTCTGCCTCTCTGTCTCTCTTTCCTGTGTGTGTTTATACATAGACTTACATGCATTATACTTTTGTTAGCTCAATAGTTAATAGGTCAATATTAATAGTATGAAACTTTACAACTTTTTCCAATACCTTATGTTTTCCCTTCATCTCTCATTTTGTATTTATTTACCTCCCTCACTAAAAAGACTGCTTTTTTCCATTTTCCCAACCAGGAAATTCCCATCCCTAATGCTTCTCTACCTTTAGTGATATTTCATTTATGTCTTTGTAAATAAAGATTTCCTGGAAATCAGAAGGGAAAACAGCCTAACTGATCAGTCAAACAGACCAGCAGTTGTAGCACACGGCTTCAATCCCAGTAGGCACACTAGTTTGCCTCAGAAGCTGGGCAGTAGTGGTGCATGCCATTAATCCCAGCACTAGAGAGGAATATATAATGGGAGGAGGCAGGTTTCTGACTCAGTCTTATTCTGAGGATTCCTGGAGGCAGGATTGCCAGTTTTGAACTGAGGTAGAGGTAAGAGCCAGTGGCTGGCTGCTTTGCTTTTCTGGTCTTCAGGTTGAATGCCAATATCTGTCTCTGGGTTTATATTCGTCATGCTACACCCACCCCATTCTAGACCTTAGCAAGTCTTTCTTTTTACTCTCCTGGTTCAGAGGTAACTCCAGCATATGAACCTACATCTAAAGATTTAAGAGTTAGGAGCTTCCAATGCAAAAGTACACATGACATTTGTCTTTCTGGGTCTGTGTTACTTTACTCAATGTGATTTTTTTTCTAATTCCATCCATTTACCTGCAAAGTTTGTGCTTTCATTTTTCTTTACAGATGAATAGTATTCCATCGTGTGTGTGTGTGTGTGTGTGTGTGTGTGTGTGTGTCACATTTCATTATCCATTCAGCAGTTGAAGGACATTTAGGTTGTTTCCATTTCCCTAAATACTGCTTTTCTACAGAAGTCCACAGCTTCTAGCTCTTGCAGTCTTTCTGCTCCCTTTCTCAGGATGATCCCTGGGACTTGGCAGGGGTGGGGTGGCACACGTGTCCCACTTAAAGGTAAACTGTACCCCAGTGTCTTATTCTCTGCACATTGACCAGTTATGCATCTCTGTGTTAATCGCCCTCTAGTGCAGAAAGAAGAGTCTTTGATGAGAATTAGGAGATGCACTATATATGGGTATAGATGAAAGAATTTAGGAAGCAGTTTCCTACTGTGCTCAATTAGCAGATTAATACTATTAGGTTCTCCTCCAAGGACAGAAGATATGGTCCAGTTGAGGGTGCCCTGCTACATTACATCTTGTGAGGAAGGCCTTAAGTCCAATTAGAAATTGGTTCGTTATTCCCATAATATTTGTGCCATGTGTGAGCACACGTTATAAAGTCAGCCAGTATTGTAGCTCCAGGGTTTACATCTGGGTAAGACTACTTACACCATTTTTTCACTGGTCACCAGTTAAATTTCTTTACATGCTACATGCTACATGTCTGCAGAAGGTGGAAGTCTGAAATGTACAAAGAACTTAAAAAAGTAAAATCCAAGAAATCAAACAACACTGTTAAGTTAGGACATGGCATAAAAGAAATTTCTCAAAAGAAGAAACACAAGTTGATGCAAAATGTTTTTAAAATATTCAGCAACCTTAGCCATAAGGGAAATACAAATCAAAACTATTGAGACTTCATTTTACTTTAATCTGAATGGTTACAATTAAAAACTAAAAGTGACAAGAAATGCTGTCATAGATGCCATGAAGGGAGGGAAATTCACTCACTGTCAGTGGAATAGAAAACTTGGGAAGTGTTTATATCCACTGTGCTGAAAAAGCACTATGACAAGAAACCTTATGAATGAGAACATCTTTTGGGGCTTTCAGTTTCAGAGGACGATGGTCGGTGATCACCAAGCTGGGGAGCACAGCAACAGACAAGCAGGCATGGCACGAGGTGCTAGCGCACAATCTGAGAGCAATATCTGATCCACGATCATAAAAAGAGAGTGGGGAGGGACAGTGAGAGAAAAAAGAGGGAGAAAAATGCTAACTGGACTGCCACGGGATTTTTAAGTGTCAAAGCTCATGCATGCCTCCTTCAACAGGGCCAAACCTCTCAATCCTTCCCAAACAGTCATGAAAGGGGTGGTTGAGTGGGAGATTTTCATTCAAACCACCACAGGCAGCCCCTATGGAAAGCAGTGTGGAGTTTCCTCAGAACGTTAGAAGTGGATCTACCCCATGCTCAGTTATACCACCACCAAAGGACTCTACATTAATACAGAGGTGCCTGCTCATCCATGTTCACTGTTGTTCCAATCACAATAGTGAGAAAGTTTAATCAAATGATGAATTGATAATAAAAATACAGTACTTTTAAACAATGGATTCTTATTCAAAATTAAATGGAAATGAAATCAAGAAATTAACAGGCAAATGGATGGAGTTGGAAATAATCATTCTGAGTGAGGTAACCCAGACATGGAAACAAATGCCACATGCTCTTTCTCATCTGTGTATATCAGCTTTTAATCTCTAGATATGTGCATTTAAATTGAAGTGCTCACTGCATGAACATGGTAAGAGGCCATGGGGTGGATTTGAAGGGAAGAATGAAAGAAAACAGGAGATATGAATTATTAAATGGCAATAATAGAACAAGAATGGATAAATAGGTGGTGGCATGGGAGGGCAAAATAGAGGAATGAGTCTGGGGGCAATAAAAATCTTTGCAAATGCCATATACAAGTCTACCACTATAGAAGCTTCTTAAAATATATGCATGTACATGTATTTTACAAGTTTGAATGGAGTTTACTCTATAATAAAGGAACAATACCTCTCTCAGATGGCATAAGCTATCAGATAAAACTCTCAGTGCTAGGAATGGCTTATCACTTTTTGAAATCGTGGTCAAGAGTATCCCATAGATGCACAAGCATTAAAGACTATTTATTGCTTTTGCTCTTGGTTACCCACCAGAATATTAAGGTAATACCACACTGCTGAAGATATCACATACTTGAGCCATAAAACACGAAGAAATGTAGTTTCTTAAACAACAAGGAGAGATTTTTCTTTTGGTTTACTTTCCATAGCATGCCATTTAACCAAATATGGGCCCCTTTACAGTGGAGTCCCTGACTTACAACGCCTGTCTCTCATAGCATGGTGTCTTTGTAGTCATGTAGCTCTCATGTTATGTATGTCTTCCTTTATATCAAGTAAACATTTTTAAATATGTGGCATCCTCTTTCCTATAATTATTAAAAAGTCCACTTATTTAACAAAAATAAGAAGACTAACAGAATACATGTGTCAATAATCAAACTTGAAATAAGTGAACATTCACTACTTTATATATAACGTCCATAAATTCATAAATTTTGCATTTAGTATTTATACTACATTTTTATTCCACCTGCAAACGTATGCATATCACAGAACCCAAGAACTATGCATTTTGGATTATAGGAGAGGTAAATAAAAACAGTTACAACACCAACCACATAAAAAAAAAACTACACAAGCTTCAAAATAAAAAGGTGTTCATGATTTCAAAACAAAGAAAGCCAAGAACATAACAGAATCATTCATAATATCTACCTATATTTGCCTTCATAATTTAATTACTTAGCATTAGACTGGTTATAATTTTGAAGTTATGCTCAACTGGTTGCCTCATGATCTTTGGCAGTTTCTAGAAAGTGGAGATTTTTGCCTTTATCACAGAAAATCCAAACCTAGGCTACACAATTAATTATGAAACCTGAGCTAGATCGTTTATCTTATTACTATTTCACACAGTTGCTTCATGTCACAGAATTTCTGTGATTAGTTTTTAGTATTGAAATGTTTATCCTATAAAATATTTTTAAGGGTAATTTTTATCTTCCATTTGATAAGACACAACTAATCATGCTCCATGGAAAACAACTGGACAGGCAAATGATCAAATCAAAACTTGCTAATGAAAATTTAAATATTTTAATAGAATATTTTCATAAATTAGACTGCATTGATTATACATCATAAAATTGAATTAACTTCCAGATGTAAATATAGATCTATTACTGTACAGTAAAGCTTATTCCATGACTCTTACAATATAAAACATTTCCTTTGAATTCATAAACTTCGTAAATATTATATGTAAGCCTCTAGAATACCTAGACTTCCATGTAAAATGCAAAATATAACCAGTGCAAGAAAGGTTGAAGAGGCAGATCATTTTTTAAGATTGAATACTTCCCTTACGAAGGACCTGAGTTCAGTTCCCAGAGCCCACAGCAGAAAGCTAGTAACTGCCTGCAACTTCGTCACCATGGGGAATTCCTCTGCATCCACAGGAACATGCATTCACATGTGTGCAAGCATGCATGCCTGTGTGTACACATGTGCATACATACACACAGGGACACACACACACACAAAGATGCATCTTACAGAACAATACAATAGTAAGTAACGGTTGCTGACTTTATATCTGACAGAATTTCAAGTAAGACCAAATTATTGTAAAATGTCTCTATATTTGATTTTAAAATAAAGGATAAAGCAGTTGCCTAGCATGCACAAGGTCCTGTGGTCTCTCTCCAGTACTGCAAAATAAATAAAAATATAATAAATAAATAGTAGTCAACTCCTTTGGCACCTTCCATTTAAATTTTATTTAGCCAATAAGTAATCACACATTACTTCTCATTTAAAATGTTGTCCGATATAAAATACTGCTAGAATATTGAATAACCTTAATATAATGAAAACATAAAATTACTGGCTAATAATTTTAAAAGGTTACCTTTGCACAGGAACCTTTTAGGGGTGGTTCAATACCCCTTAAATAGCTTTTAATGATTTCCTTCACATTTAACAAACTTTTTATGAATATTAAAATTAGTAGGAGACATTACTAAATGTATTTATCAAAATGCCTATGAAGCAGTGCTTCCAGCTCTGCCAGATACCAAGTTATATTTTAAGGTAGTGATAACCAAAACACATAATAAGCCACTAAACACAAATAAGGCAACAAACAAATTCAATAAAATGTCTGATAAATATTTTAACAGAAATTTTATTTGATGGAAGCAATATCTAAAAGAAACAGAAAATATTAATAAGTATATATATTAGTAATACATAGGAAAACAATTTAATATGTAGTTCACACTTATGCTAATCTAAATTTCTGATAGACTTGTAAATTAAGTAAAATGCATCATAGAAAGTTAATTGCTGATTGCTAGAAAAATAATATATCTGCATAAATATCTGTATAAATGGACAAAGTAATTTATACTAAGGTACCAACTAACAATATGCACAAAATCAGATGAACTTCAACTTTAAAATAGAACAAAATCCAACAGAATTATTATTGAGAAAGCATTTCATTTATTTATGTGGAAAAGACTGATGTCAATATGCAAACAAAATTATTAATGAATTTGGTGTCAAATAACTCATCTTTAAACTCTGTTGAAAATACCATTATAAGCCGGGCGGTGGTGGCGCACGCCTTTAATCCCAGCACTCGGGAGGCAGAGGCAGGCGGATTTCTGTGAGTTTGAGACCAGCCTGGTCTACAAGAGCTAGTTCCAGGACAGGCTCCAAAACCACAGAGAAACCCTGTCTCAAAAAAAAATACCATTATATATAAAGTTTTAAAGGAAAACTGGGTTTTTATGAAGAATTATAAACTTCTTTATTCATTGTTGAGAGATGCGAAAACAGGAACTAAAGGCAGGGCTTTCTTGCTATTTCCCACAGCATTTTCTCCAACCCAGGAACTCACATCACAGCCAAAGAAGAACAGTAGAAACTGAGCAGATTCTGCCAGCTGCATTGTAGACAGGCTTATGCTTATGTAAGTGTTTATTTAGTCCAGTTCTACATGCCTAGGGAATGATGCTGCCCACAGTGGGCAGGGCACTTCTACATCAACTAATAATCAAAACAACTCTGTAACGCCATGCCCACAGGAAAATTCCAGTATATATTAAAATTGATAGAAACATTTCACCTTTTCATTTCCATTATAAAATTATTTATAATGCAGGGAAATCTCGTGGTTCAAATTCAAAATTTTAGGAGTTAAACAGTGTAGGCATTAAAAAAATTATATAGGGTCAAAGAAATATTTCTATTGAAACAAACACTGGATGAACCAAAGACTCTGATTTAATCTATAACACTAAATATCCATACATGTATATATTCAAAAATAGTCACAAAAATATGTGCAAAATATATCACAGTGTTAGTAAAGAAAGCTAATGTGTAAGTACAAAATGATTAGAAACAGAAGTGCTTGTATTTTCTTCCTTTATTCCAGTCTTCTTGAAATCACATGTTCTCACTGGGCTGAATTAAAAAGTGATGGTGGGTCTGGCTTACCTCACTCAGAAAAAAAATAGTCACAAAAAAGACATTTGTATCAGTGGTTGGGTGCACCCCTCGTGGTCCTGACTTCCTCGCTCATGCTCTCCCTCCTTCCACTCCTCGATGGGAACTTGGGAGCTCAGTCCGGTGCTCCAGTGTGGGTCTCTGTGACTATCTCCATCCATCCCCAGATGAAGGTTCTATGGTGATATGCAAAATATTCGTCAGCATTGCTATAGGATAGGGTCATTTCGGGTTCCCTATCCTCAGCTGCCCAAGGAACTAACTGGGGACCTCGCCTTGGGTTCCTGGGAGCCACTCTAGGTTCAAGACTCTTGCCAACCCTAAGGTGGCTCCCTTAACTAAGAATTGTGCTTCCGTGCTCCCCTATCCAACCTTCCTTTATCCCAATCAACCTGTTTCCCCAAGTTTCCCTCATCCTCCCCTTCTCCCTTTTCTCTCCCCATCCCCCGATAATCCCATCCCACCCCACCCCCAAGATCCCAAATCTTCTACCCGGCAAATTTGTCTACTTCCCATAGCCAAGAGGATAATTATATGTTTTTCCTTGAGTTCGCCTTCTTATTTAGCTTCTTTAGGTTCACCTAATATATACTCCGTGACCATTATTTATGGCTAGAAACCAATTATGAGTGAGTACATCCCATGTTCATCTTTTTGGGCCTGGGTTACCTCACTCAGGATAGTGTTTTCTATTTCCATCCATTTGCATGCAAAATTCGAGAAGTCATTGTTTTTTACCGCAGCGTAGTACTCTAATGTGTATATATTCCACACTTTCTTCATCCATTCTTCCATTGAAGGGCATCTAGGTTGTTTCCAGGCACAGGCTGATCTATTGGGAGCTCACCAAGGTCAGATGGAATGAGACGGAAGAAGCATGGGATAAAACCGGACTCTCTGATCATGGCGAACAATGGGGGCTGATGAGAAGCCAAGGACAATGGCCCTGGGTTTTGATCCTACTTCAAGTTCTGGCTTTGTGGGAGCCTAGCCAGTTTGGATGTTCACCTTCCTAGACATGGACGAAGGGGGGAGCACCTTGGACTTTCCACAGGGCAGGGAACCCTGACTGCTCCTTGGACTGGAGAGGGAGGGGGAGAGGAGTGGGGGAGGGGGAGAAGGGTGGGAGGAGGGGGAGGGAAATGGGAGGCGGGGAGGCGGGGGAAACGTTGTTTTTTTTTTTTTCTCAATAAAAAATTAATAAAAAAAAAGACATTTGTAGAATTTTTGGTTTGGTTTATTTTGACAGTATCAACTGTTTCCTACTGTTTAATGTATGTTACTTTAAAAATTTACAAAGAAAATACATAATGTGATGAAAAGGTATTTTTTAACATTTTACTATAGTTTATTCTAAAGAATGTAGAATTAGTCTAGGGAAAAATGACTATGTTTTCTTTTATAAAAATTAGAACAAAATATTTACTGTGTCTGGCTCTGACAAAATGATAAAATTGAGTATCTTAAAATTGTGTGATGGGCTGAATAATGACCAAATAAATCCTAAATTTGGAAGCTGTGAATTCTACCTTATCTGTGGGCAAAATAATTCTCTCTAGATGTGGTTAAGTATACTGAATTACTGTGCTGGCCCTGTACATAATGATGTGTCCTTCCACAAAACAAACAGAGGACACTGAGAAAGGAGGCCCGTATGGAGAGAGTGGGATGACAGAGTGTTGAAGCCACAGTTACAGGAATCGAGATAGGAGAGCCCAAATGAAAGCAGCTAAGAAAGCAATGGGTCATGGGCGTCTTTAGTTCATACTTCTGACCTCAGGAAGTATGAACTAAATGTTTACTATGTTGAGCAACCTAGTTGTAGTAAATTATTAGAGTAGCTATCAGTAAAATGCAGAAAGATTATATGACATTAAAAAAATTACTCCCCACCCAAATAACTAGTCCGTACTGAAAAAAAAATGCTCTCTTGCTGAGAAAAATGTCCTTGAATGGGGAGAAGGGGCTTAGAAAGCAGTCCTCGGGAAGAAAATTACCTAGTATCAATTAGTAAGCACAATTAAGGAGGGCGTGACCAAGCCGCTGACATATCCAGTGATTTAATTTTACTTTTATGCTAGCTCTGCTGTGATTTTCTGAACTTGTTTTGAGTCTATTATGCCCCATTCTTTGCAGAAGTTTATTCTTAAGAGAGTAGCACTTCGGGGATTGTAGCATGAGTCTGTGTTCTGGACGAATGAAGGGCAGGAAAAAAGAAAACACGGCGAAGAGAAAGCAAGAGACGGATGAGAGGCAGAACTCAGCCGTGGGACGAAAAGAGCACAAAGAAATAAGCAAGACAAACTCTGCAGGGCTTCAGAAGGGAGCAGACAGACCTGAGAGTTCATCAGGGCAGTGTGGTGGGAGTGACTGCATGGACTGCCAGTCTCAAGCACATAACAAGCAATCAAAGCTTGGCCTGCGGTATTGGAGAGGCCAATCTTAGCTAGAGGGAGCTTGAAGTTCCATTGAAATTGTCTATAAAGGGCTAAAATGTTTTGTTTTTCTTCCTCCTCTTCTCTCCCATGACCTATATTCATTTATCACACGGCACTATAAATTGGAAGAGCTGAGTTAAACCGAGTCAACACTAAAGACCTGTTATTCCATCCAACAAAGTGATGAGACTGTGTGCAAACTACTAAAACAGAACATAAAGAGTCAGTGGGTTTCAGAAATATTTCCACAGTTTAGAGTTCTTGTGTTCAAGCAAGAGTTCAAATCTCAGAACCAAGGTTAACAGCAAAACACAGCAGAAAATAAAAATCATTTCTGGGACTTGATGGCAGTCAGTCTAGCTAAAAAACATAAGTGCTGTGATCAGTGAGAGACTGTACCTCGAAAGAAAAAGGTAAAGTGATAGAAAAAAACTCATGAAGTCCTTCTCGAGCCTACAATGCACAGTCTCTCTCTGTCTCTCTCCTTTCTCCTTGTCTCTATCTCTGTCTCTTCCTCTGTCTCTCTCTCTCTTTCTCTCTCACATACACACACATTCATACAAAAACAGAGAGTAGGTAATTAAGTCTTTATCTAATACTGATAGAGACTCAAAGTAAGGCACAATAGTCATGTAAGGCGATAGACTAGAGTGTGAAAAATAAAGAGATCCAAGGAGGAAAGCAGAGCAAGCTCATAGAACATAAGCAGGGACTA
Source organism: Neodon shergylaensis (assembly GCA_025134845.1). Taxonomy (NCBI): domain Eukaryota; kingdom Metazoa; phylum Chordata; class Mammalia; order Rodentia; family Cricetidae; genus Neodon; species Neodon shergylaensis. Next base: position 2,806,481 of record JABTXL010002442.1, read on the forward strand.
AAAAGATGCAGACATGGGAATAACAGTGATGGTCTGGGAGGGATGTGTTTATCCTGAAAAGGCAGTGGAGCAAAAGTAAGAAACTACATTAGCATAATCAGGTAGTTCATATAATACATTTAGAACATATAGAATCACATCAAGTTTCTGGCTTTTAATGAGAAGTATACTCCATTTTAATTTTATACTACATTTTGATTCAAGTAATGCTTTTCAAAGAACATAAAAGTTTAGAGTCAATGAGGATTTACTTCACGTCAAGAGGAGTTAGATGGTCAGCAAATGTATTGATTCTTTCATAACATTTTATTTTTGTTACAAACCTGTGCGTGTGTGTGTGTGTGTATTGCTAAGCAATTCTGTGACCTGAAAGAGTTTATTAATTTCCAAAAGGGAATATTCACTCAGGACACATTTTTCATATCAGAAGTCTCTAGTTCAGGTTTTATAGAGAGAGGCCAATGATGAAACAGCACTTTGGTGCTGCTATTTTGAATAAATTATTAGAGTTTTCTGAATCCAACATCTATTTGGTTATTTATGGGAATTAATATAATATGAAGGAAAACTATCCAATGCTATGCAATTTGAAAAATGAATCTTTGGATAACTTACAGTTATCCATTTTAGTTTTATAGAAAGGCAGTTCTTTCCAAAAGATGAAATGTGAAGGTGATGAATATGTAATAATGTTTTCATACACTTGCCAATTTAATGTGTTTGCATAAATATTTAATACATCAATCTTTTCAAGAATAACGTGTTCAGAATTTCAATGTGTCTTTCCTTTTTCATTAGCTTGGCCTATTTCTAAGATCTCTAGGGAAAACGTTATTATTTGGTGGATGTTTCCACAGCAGTGTTTAAGACTCCTTATTGCAAGACTAAAAAAGTAAATATTAATTTTTAGAATATATATATATACATGTGTATTGTGATTTATATGATTAAAATCTGCATTACTTGATTTGGCAATATAAGAAAGTGGGGACAGCATCAAGTGTCAAGGATAAAGTAAACGTGTTAGCAGTAACCTACAATATCCTAACACTATAACACTGTACAACATTGAGACATTTGCATAATACACATGAGCTTTCATCATGCAATTTAATTTAACTCTATCCAAATCATTGTCATGTTTTAAGGTTATGTTCGGCTAAACACAATTCATTATATTACTTTCCCCAAATTGCATTGAAATTCAATTACTTTTCCAATATTCCTTCTGCAGTCATATATACATGCCTAATTACACCATACACAGTTCCTGAAAATAGCACCTTGACCAATCTGTTTATTTCTTTACATGTACTCTGTGAGATGATGTTATCCCTATATACCCTGGCTGCATTGTTAAAGACTATACTTATTTTTGGTGTAACTACTCCCCATTCTCTCCATGCATTTTCTATGGGGCATATAATTTTGAAAACATGCTAAAATTATTGATGAATCAAGGTTACAGATCAGGTATTCACTACTGAAAACCTGTCCAGATTTTCCAATGAAGAATCCCTCTTTACATTTCAACAAGTCCTCTAGGTCCAGAGAGATTTGGGGACTTTTCCTGGGACTTTGTATAACCATATAATCAAGACATCCTCCCTAGGGAACACATGGGTGTGCAAGAGCAGAGCCTCTCTCTGAGTAGTAGGGTACATGCTATTTCCTCCAACAGGGAAATAATTGGGAGTTGAAAAATTTAGAATGCAGGCTTATGTTTATTTCAAAATCTTCTAGCAAAAATTTTAATTTAGTAATGGTCATCATTTCAGATGTAGAACACAAGCTCCTCTGAGAACAGAGATTATGTCTAGTTTTCTATTACTCTGTGATTAGGAAGTGAGCTACATGAATGGCAAGTGATCAATAATTCATTGAGAAATAAATGAATCAAAGGAGGTCAATGCTTTCAGAAGAAAAATGACTGCTACTTTATAATATGCAATTTGCAAGGTTATGTAAAGAAATTGATCTCTCAATGGGTGGAGCAGATCAGAATAAGATAGGCAGACCAATTACACAGCCCAATCAGCAAAATTCTGAGTATTTGACCCTTCCTGAGCATATTTCATAAAAAACAATACATTGTTTCATACTCTGGAAGTTTTTGTTTCTTAGCATTTTATTCAACATTCCAACTATGTAATCCAACCACCCTAAACAAATTGAAATCTGGATATTGAAAAGACACATGCAACCATTGTGTTACTCATAATAGTCAAAAATAGTTGCTTGTCAGTCTTTGTGTAGGGTTGAGATGCTGTAGACACACTATTGTTTCTGTTCTTGCTGTTCAGCTCCTGTTTAGACATGTATAAACAGAAAACAAGAATGAAAACTAGACTGTGAATTTGGAAGAGAGCAAGGAGGGCCATACAGCAGGGTTTGGAGGAAGAAGAGAAAGGGGGAAATAATGTGACTTTCTTAAAATCTCAAAACACACAAGAGATAGTTTTTAAAAAACCATAAATAGTTCAAATGTAAAATACTTGCTCTGCAAGAAGTCAAATTTTTCATGATGGTAGAGTGGGTTTATCCACAATCATGGGTAGCAATTCATAATAAAATTAACAACTTCTAATTTAATTTCCTGTCATATTTTCCTCACAAATATTCATTCAAACAAAACATTTTTGGAATTTTCACAGAATATTGTATATTATATTTATTTTAAAAATTCACTGTAAGTATAATTTATTTTTCCGTAAGAAGACTATATTGCTCAAAGACAACTGTAGGTGCACTCTTCCTTGCCCTCTTTCATCAGTGTATGTAGTAGTGACATGCCCTAGAACTTTGTCCCTCTAGTCTTCCCTTGACCCCTTCCTCACTGTAGAGGTGATAGTCTACAGAATCATAACTCCAAGTATTGTAAAAAATATAAAAATTTCTAACTTGCTCCTTCAAGGCACTCCTCACTCTTGAATTCTAAGTCAATGATCAAATTGCGTACTTGGGGGACATCTTTAACCGATTCAAAGCTGAACTACTTATCTCTCTCCCTTATCTTCTGCTGTTGTAAAGCCACAGCTTCATAAATGACCCTTTGACTTTTTTCTATTTAATCACACCAAAGCACTTGAACACAAAATTCAATTCTCTTTCTTTACTCATAACCACAACAAGCTACATTCTTCTCTTGCTTCATAAACATATCCCTAATCAAATAGTTCTATAATATGATTCTAATTTTTATTTTTATGGTGACAGACTGGTCACTGTCATGATCCAGTTCAACTATTTCGGCTGGCTCCTTCCAGTTCTGTGTCATTGTAGTCTTCCGCGGCAACCATGATTGTTCAGTGATAATTAAATCTGAGTAACATCATGTCTACTATAAAACTTACAATTGCTATATCATTTTCTATGAGGAAGAACCAAAGTCCTTGCCAAAATTTAGCCCTGGAAGGTGTATCGCTGATGTTCCTTAGCACTCCTTCCTTGTCATTCCTGGTCACATGGATATGCTTGCTGTGCTCTAGAACACATCTGGTTCTCTTTCCTGTTTAGCATCTATGTTCTCTTTGCCCTTTCTTTTCACATAGCTCAACTTTACTAATTAACTCATTTTCTCTACTTTTCTGTTAATTTGTCATAGAAGCATCTTGATATTAATTAATTCTGTTATATAAATAGTAAATAATATGAATAAAGACTAATGCTTATACATGATCATAAATCTGTGCCTACATTTACTATTAGTAAGCATGAGAAAGGAGACAAATGTAACTTGAAAGCATAGATGAAATCTAATATTGTCTAAACAGAGTAGAAATCTGTACATAACTATGAAATACAAATACTAAAACTAAGGTTCACTGAATGCTATTCCCTTGATTGTGTTCTATATAAATTGTGTGTATTAATTCACTTTATCATCAAAATAGCCTCTGGGAGCAGGCATTATTATCACATTTTACAGATATGACAATGAACAAAGAGGTTAAGTAACTTAACCCATATCCCAGAGGCAACAAGATCTCTTATACGAATCTAAATCCTGACTCTGTATGTCCTTGATTCTTAACCAGTATTCACACAGTATGTAAGATTTGCTGTTCTTTCATTTACAAACAACCTGAGATGTCTCAAAAGACCATAAAATTATAACAGTGACTATATAAGAAAGTACTATAGGCACAAGGATACCATGCCTATGCCTCCTGATGTACACCTCTGTATGAGCCCCTCTGTTCAGTTTGTAATTATCACCATAGAAATTTGGTCACTTCTATGATTAGATTATGCTGCTTGCTTGAGCTGACCTTAAGAAGCAAAAATTATTTTCTGTGGGGCTGACCTAATTAGAAGAGTCTTACTCTTGGATAAAGAATTAAAATTTGAAAATCAGCTCCTGCTCCTTTAGAGACCAGGCCAGCATCCTGAACTTCAGGTAAGACTACCCCCACCCCACCCATGCTCATCTAGAATAACTCCAACTGCCTCTCCTCACATCAGAGAAATAGTCTGTCCCACACCTCTGGCAGAAGCCTTCCACTACATCAGAGGCCAGGCCAGCTTCCTGAAAACCAGTAAGCCACCCCAGTTCCCAACCCTACCTCTGTCTGCAGTCACCCAGCACAATCACCGGTGCCTCCTCTGACCATCAACCTTATCCTGGCCCATACCTCTGGTAGAAAACTTGTACTATACCATAGGACACAAACCAAATGGAGAACTACTGGAGTTAACAGATGTTATAATGCAAATGTACCTAAGAGGTATATACTGAACATTTCACCCAAACACAAAATATACTCATCACCTTATGGAACATTCTCCAAAATTGACCACATACTCAGTCACAAGCTAAATCTAAACAGTTATAAGAAAATTGACATAACCCCCAACATTCAATAGAATGAATTAAACTTGATTTCATAAAAAACACAAAGCCTTCTGAACAAGTCTCTACTGAATTGTCACTAGTTCAAGGAAGAAATAAAGAAAGAAGTTAAAGACTTGCTAGAATCCAAATGAAAATGAATGCACAAAATACCCAAACTTATGGGACATAATGAAAACGGTGCGAAGAGGAAAGTTCATAGCACTAAGTGCCTTCATGAAGAATTTGAAGAGATCTGATACTATTGACTTAACAGCACACCTGAAACTTGTATAACAAAAATAAGCAAACACATGCAAGAGGAGTAGATGGTAGAAAATAATCAAACTCAGGGCTGAGATCAATAAGATAGAAACAAAGGGAATAAAGAATCAGTGAAACAAAGAGTTGATTCTTTGAGAAAACTAACACAATAGACAAACCCCATCCCAATTAACTAAAAGGCAGAGATAGAATACCCAAATTAACAAAATCAGAAACAAAAAAGGAGGACATAGCAACAGATACTGAGAAAATTCAAAAAATTATTAGTTCATGCTTCAAAAACCTGTACTACACAAACTTGAAAAAAACTAAAAAGAAATGAGCAAATTTCTTGACAAATACCACTTACCAAATCAAATCAAGATCAGATAAACAGTTTAAATAAATCTATAATCCCTTCAAAACAGTCATTAAAAATCTCCCAACCAAAAAAAAAAGCCCAGGGAATTTAGTTTTAGCATAGAATTCCAAATTCATTTTATGGGGCCAAAGTTACCTTGATACCCAAACAACACAAGGACTCAAAAAAGAAAGAGAATTACAGATATATTTCACTCATGAACTTGGATGCAATGTTTTACTTAATAACACATTGGATGCAATGCTAATACTTAATAAAATACAAACCAAATTTAAGAACACGTTAAAAATATCATCCAACATGATCAAGTAGGCTTCATTGCAGAGATGCAGGGGAGTCCCAACATACAAAAGTCTGTCAATGTAATCTACCATATAAATAAACTGAAAGAAAATAAAAACACATGATCGTCTTATTAGATGTAAAAAATTTCTTTGACAAAATCCAACATCCCTTCATGATAAAAGTCTTGGAGAGATCAGGGATATAAGAGACATGCCTAAACATAATAAAAAGCAATATATAGCAAGCTGATAACCAAACATCAAATCAAATGGAGAGAAACTCAAATCAGTTCCACTAAAACCAGGAACAAGCTGCGCAGTGGTGGCACACACCTTTAATGCCAGCACTCGGGAGACAGAGGTAGGTAAATTTCTGTGAGTTCGAGGCCAGCCTGGTCTACAAGAGCTAGTTCCAGGAAAGCCTCTAAAGCTACAAAGAAACCCTGTCTCGAAAAACCAAAACCAAAAAAAAAAAAAAGCAGGAACAAGACAAATCTCTCCATTCTCTCCATACCCATTCAATACAGTACTTGAAGTTCTAGCTAAAGCAATAAGACAACAAAAAGAGATCAAGGAAATACAAATCGGATAAGAAGAAGTCAAAGTATTGCTATTTGCAGATGGCATGATAGTATATATAAGCAACCCCAAAAATTCTCTATCAGGGAACTCCTACAGCTGATAAATATCTTTAGTGAAGTAACCGAATACAAGACTAATTAAAAAAATCAGTAGCCCTCGAATATACAAACAATAAATAGCCTGGCCAAGCAGTGGTGGTACAGGCCTTTAATCCCAGCACTTGAGAGGCAGAGGCAAGCAGATCTCTGTGAGTTTGAGGTCAGCCTGGTCTACAAAAGCTAGTTCCAGGATTGGCTCAAAGGCTACAGAGAAACCCTGTCCCCCCCCCCCAAAAAAAAACTAAATAAATAAATAAACAAACAGCTTGGAAAAGAAATCAGGGAAACAACACCATTCACATAGCCACAAACAATATAAAATACCTTGTGATAATTCTAACCAAGCAAGTGAAAGATCTATATGACAAGACCTTCAAGTCTTTAAAGAAAGAAATTGGAGAAGATATTGGAAGACGTAAAGATGCTCATGGATCAGGATGAAGAGGATAGTAAAAATGACTATCTTATCAAAAGCAACCTAAAATTAAAATCCCAACACAACTCTTTAAAGACCTTAAAATAACAAAAAAAATCCATGAAAACTAAAGCAATTCTGCACAATAAAAGAAGAATGGATGAAGAAAGTGTGGAATATATACACATTAGAGTACTACTCAGCGGTAAAAAACAATGACAATGACTTCTCGAATTTTGCATGCAAATGGATGGAAATAGAAAACACTATCCTGAGTGAGGTATCCCAGACCCAAAAAGAGGAACATGGGATGTACTCACTCATAATTGGTTTCTAGCCACAAATAATGGTCATTGAGTCTATAATCTGTGATCCTAAAGAAGCTAAATAAGAAGGTGAACCCAAAGAAAAACATATAGTTGTTATCCTGGGTATGGGAAGTAGACAAGATTGCAGGGCAAAAAATTGGGAACTTGGGGGTGGGGTGGGACGGGGGTAAGGGGAGATGGGGAGAGAAAAGTAAGAAGGGGAGAATGGGGGGAACTTGGGGAAACGGGATGATTGGGAGAAAGGAAGGTTGGATAGAGGAGCAAGAAATCACATAACTTAATTAAGGGAGCCATCTTAGGGTTGGCAAGAGACTTGAACCTAGAGGGGCTCTCAGGTGCCCAGGGCAATGTCCCCAGTTAGCTCCTTGGGCAGCTGAGGATAGGGAACCTGAAATGACCCTATCCTATAGCCATACTGATGAATATCTTGCATATCACCATAGAACCTTCATCTGGCGATAGATGGAGATAGAGACAGAGACCCACACTGGAGCATCGGACTGAGCTCCCAATGTCCCAATGAAGAGCAGAAGGAGGGAGAACATGAGCAAGGAAGCCAGGAGCACGAGGGGTGCACCCACCCACGGAGACAGTGGGGCTGATCTATTGGGAGCTCACCAAGGCCAGCTGGACTGTGACTGAAAAGGCATGGGATAAAACCGGACTCTTTGAACATGGCGGACAGTGAGGGCTGATGAGAAGCCAAAGACAATGACACTGAGTTTTGATCTTACTTCATGTTCTGGCTTTGTGGGAGCCTGGCCAGTATGGATGTTCACCTTCCTAGACCTGGATGGAGGGGGGAGGACCTTGGACTTTCCACAGGGAAGGGAACCCTGACTGCTCTTCGGACTGGAGAGGGAGGGGGAAAGGAGTGGGGGGAGGGGGAGAGGAGTGGGAGGAGGAGGAGGAGGGAAATGGGAGGCTGGGAGGAGGCGGGAATTTCTTTTTTTTTTCTTTCAATTAAAAAAAAAAGAATTTATGGAGGTAATACATCCCTGATTTAAAAATCTACTACAGAGCTATAGTAAGGGCATGGTAATGGCAATAAAAACAGACAGGTGGATTAATAGAATTGAATCAAAGACCCAGCTGTAAATTCACAGAAATAAACACCTGATTCATGTGGGAACTCCTTCAGCCAATAGCCTTTAAGACACCAGTCTACTGTGGGCATGGTCTCATGCACTACAATTGCAGAAAAAAAAAAAGCGTGCATACCTCTTGGCTGTTGGATTCGGTTTCAGTTTCCAGTGCATGCAGAGGACTGCAAATCACTACTCTTTCTTTATAAATAAACCTTTGTTATACTCCATTTCAGGCTAGTGTGGAACTCTTTTGTTCCCCAACACCTATTTTTTGACCAAAAAGCAAAAAATTATACAACGGAAAAAAAGAAAACGTCTTCAACTAATAATGTTCTAACTGAATGTCACCATATAGAAGAATGCAAATAGATCCACATTTCTCACCCTGTACAAAACTCAAATACAAGAGGATCAAAGACCTCAATGTAAATTCTGATACATTTAATCTGATAGAAGAGAAAGTGGAAAATAATATCAAATGCATTGGAATAGGAAAAAAAAACTTCCTGAACAGAACATCAATAACACAGACACTAATATGGACATTAATAACAGGAACCTCAAGAAACATAAGATCTTATGTAAATCAAAGAACATTATCAATAGGACAAAGTGGTGAACTGCAGAATGGGAAAAAATCTTCACCATCCCTATATCTGAGAGAGGGCTTATATCCAAATATATAAAGAACTCAAGAAACGAAAGACTTGAAAAATAAATAATCCTAATTTAAAATGCAGTTTAGATCTAAACAGAATTCTCAACTGATAAATCTCAAATGGCTAACAAACATTTAAAGGAATGTTCAAAATCCTTAGCTATCATGGAAATGCAAATCAAACTGACTCTGAAAGTCTATCTTAAACCTGTCAGAATGGCTAAAATCAAAAATACAAGTGACAATTTATGCTGTCCAGAATGTGGAGCAAGGAGAACACGCCTCCATTTCTGGTGGGAGTGCAAACTTGTACAGTCACTTTGGAAATCAATATAGAAGTTTCTCAGAAAATTGGGAATCAATCTACCTCAAGACCCAGCTATAATATTCCTGGCTTTATATCCAAAAGATAATCATACCACTAGAACACTTGCTCAACTTTGTTCATAGCAGATTTATTTGTAATACTCAGAGCCTGAAAACAACTTAGATGTCCCTGAAGAGAAGAATGGATAAAGAAAATGTGATACATTTATGCAATAGAATAATACTCAGATGTTAAAAAAGTGGCATCATGAAATTTGCATACAAATGGATGACATTAAGAAAATATTTTGAATGAAGTAATGAAGGCATAGGAAGACAAACATGATATGTATTCACTTAAAACTAGATATTAGTTATAAAGAATAACTATGCTACAATCCACAGACCCAGAGAAGCTAGGTAACAAAGAGGACTAAAAGGGGCATGCTTAGCTCTCCCTGGGAATGGGAAATAAAAGAGAATTTATAGGTTGGCTGGAGGAAGTTTGGAGTGGGAACATAAGAGAAAGAGATGGGGGGGACAGAGACAGAGCATAGTGAAAGAGATGACTGGAAAAGGAGGCATTTCAGGGTCAGGTGCAAGGGAAACTCTCAGGAATCTACAAGGATGACCTCAGTTAAGACTCCTAGCAATAGGAGATATGTAAGCTGAGCTTGCCACCTCCTGTGACCAGTCAAGACTTCCAGTGGACACCAACTCAGCCATAAAACTTTTAACCAATACTCTGTCCCACCTATGGGATGTGCTGGGGTAAGGGTGACACTTTGATTGAGCAACTGGCCAGCCAATGATTGATCAATCCTGAGACCCATACCATTAAGAGTGATTTCACCCTTGACACTGCCTAGTGCACCAGGACCCAGAGACTACACGGCCCAGAGGCCTAGGGTAGAGGGGAAAATGTTGATGTAACGATACCTAGTGAAATTCTGCTATATTTATAGATTGGTGCCTAGTCCAGTTGTTGTCAGGGAGACTTCACCCAAAACGGACTGAAACAGATGCAGAGACACACAGCTAAACACCGGGCAGAACTTCGGGAATCCTGCTAAAGAGTAGAAAGAAGGGTTGGAGGAGCCAGAGGCATCAAAGACACCAGAAGAAAACCCACAGAAACAACTAACCTGGGTTCATAGGGGCTCACAGACTGAGCTGAGAACCAGGGAGCCTGCATGGACTCCCTGACCTAGGTCCTCAGCAAATATGTCACAGTTGTGTAGCTTGGTCTTCTTGTGGGACTCTAACAGTGGGAGCAGGGCTGTCTCTGACTATTTTACTGACTTGGGTACCCTATTCTTTATATTGGGTTGCCTTGTGCAGCCTGAATACAAGTGGAGGTGATTAGCTGTAACTTAAGATGCCATGTTTGACTGATATCCATGAGACGCCTTCCCTTTTCTGAATAGAAACAGAGGAGTAGTGGATTTAGGGAAGGCAGAGGGAAGTTCGAGGCGGGGGGAGGAACTGTAAGGAGAGGAGGTAGGAGAAACTGTGGTCAGAATATAAACTAAATAAATAAATTTAAAAAGAAAATTGAAAATGAGTATTCAATTAGCAGTAAGTCCTATTTCTGTATTTCAGGAGAGAGGTCCATCTGAAATAACCATGTAGGAGAAGAGAAGGAGACTCTGGATATGTATTGTTCACATTTTGCCACAGGCCTGAGTCACTTTGAATGGGCATCTTAGTTCCAAATTAAAACGTAGCTAGCCAAATCCCTGAACACAAAATCTAGTTACTTGCAGCCTAGATTTAGGACAAAGAATAGGTAGAGCATAAATTGTCATTTTCATAAGCCATTATATGTGTAGTAATTTGTTCCTTTTGTGATAGAAAACTAGCATAGTCACTATCTCAGTTATATCAATAAATATAATTCAGTTAAATTAATTCAGAAAGAGAAAAGAATCTTTCTTATTTGGCTTATGATTAAAGAAATAAATTCTTCCTAGAAGAAATAAATCTAAAACAAAATGCTAGAAAGATGAATTTATATATATATATATATATATATACATGTATATATATATGAATAAACAATTTTCCAAACCAAAAGTGGAAACTTCAGCAAAGTAAATGAAGAAATGAGTATAGTTACCCAAGATTGTTTATATCTGAGAAAACATTAAAATCTACAGTATGTTGCAATGTCCAAAGGATGTCCAAGAGCTCTGGGAAAGCAAATGTTAAGGGACACATGTGAAGGTCTTAGAAGAAGAGTTTGACTACCTGCCTTAGTTAAGGTTTTTATCTCTGCAGGGAAATACCATGATCAAATAGCAAGCTGAGGAGGAAAGTGTTTATTTGGCTTATACATCCATATTCATCATCAAAGAAAGTCAGGAGAGAACTCAAACAGGGCAGGAACCTGGAAGCAGGAGTTGATGCAGAAGGCTATGGAGGGAAGGAGGTTACTGAATTGTCCAGCCTGATTTCCTGTAGAACCCAAGATCAACAGCCGATGGGTTTCCACACCCACAGTTAAGCAGATCACTCCTTAGCAATCAATAATCAAGAAAATGCCTAACAGATTTGCTTTACCCTAAAATTATAAAGGCATTTTCTTATTTGAAGTTCCCTCTAATGAGGTGATTCCAGCTTGTGGAAAAATTGACATAAAACTATCCAGAACACTACCATTTTAAATGTTATACTGCATAAGGAAAACTCTCATCTGTGTGGTTTTAAAGGGCTGAATAGAACAAAGGTCAAAGGAAAGATAAAGTCAACATCTCTGCTTGAGCTGAGATATGTTTCTCTTGACCTTGGGCATGACCTAGGCTTTATGCCCCTTACAACTCTCAACTCATTCTTGTAAATCATCCAGATGACAAATTCTGGAATATATTATTTCTCTCCCCCAACCCCCATTTCTGATTGTCTGAAGGACCCAGATTAATAAAACCAGTTACACACATTTGCTTTTATAACATAAATGTCTGAGTACTTTATAAAAAATAAATTATGTTGAGCATCAAAGATTCAACCAGACGTTTTGGAGATCAATTTTTAAAATGTTAATATTTGCAATATGTCAAAATTTCATTGTAAACTATTTAAAGTATTAATGAAAGAATTTTGAATCCCAACTTAAACATATATGGAAAGATCCATTGTTTTCATAATTTATTCAAAAAAGTTTGAAGACATTACCAAAAAATGAAGGGCTTCAAATTCCAGTGTTTCTGGAACCTACTGGTATGGGAAGTCCTTCTACATATGTCTTGCTTTTAATGGTTAATGAATAAAGAAGGTGCTTTGGTCTGTGATAGGGCAGAAGAGTTAGGTGGGAAAACTAAACTGAATGCTAGAAAACAGTAGGTGGAGTTAGTAAGAAGCCCTATAGCCATGCCAGAGACAGATACTGGATGGAACTTTACGCAGTAAGCCACAGTCATATGGCAATATACAGATTAATAGAAATGGGTAAATTTAAGATGTAAGAGCTAGCCAGAAATATGCTTAAGCTATTGGCCAAAGAGTTCTGCAAATAATAGAGTTTCTGTGTGATTACTTTGGGTCTAGATGGTTGGGAAATGAACTAGCAGCCTCCCCCAACAAATTGGCGCCCAATGTGGGGCTCAAACCCATGACCCTGAGATTAAGAGTCTCATGTTCCACAACAAATTGGCGTGCCAATGTTATCTTATATATTTGGGGATGATGCCCACCACCCAATTTGGGTCCAGATGCTCAAGTGTCCACTTAGGGTCAGGAGGAAAGTAGCTGAGACCATGCCATGTCTCAGCAGCCCCTGTCTGGGCAAGTAGCAGAATCAGGTCTGCTAGGAGTACACAGGCAGGAGAGCATGGTGGATTCGCACCACCATACACAGAGATATTTTCAGGCTGTGCAGTGTGCTGCATGGTAGATTTTGCTTTTACTCGGATAAAAAGGGTTTAAATGCTGCATGGTGCTTCCCAGTGTTGCGGTGGTGAGGACAGTTCACACTCGGCAATCTCAGAGGCAGTAAACAGACCTCCACCATTTTTGACTGGGCAGAGCCAAAAGGCAAAGCAGCCTTAGTCCTAGCCACACCACTTAGCATTTTAAGCAGTTTGGTCAGAAAAGGATTTCAGATATGCAATAGGACAGATTCAGACATAAAAAAAAACTCTAAACAAGATACAGTGTTTTTAAAAATGTATGTAGACTTGGGGGAGAGAAGAAAATGTATAGCGAATTTTGAAAAGAAGAAAATTTTTTAACAAATAAAACAAAGTCTCTAAAGAAAAAGAGTAAACTTGTAGAAAAATAATAGAAAAAAAATAAGCCATATAAAGGTGGAATATATACAGAGAGTCTAGATTATGTATATTATTGTGTTTTGTCTTTAAATTTTTTGACTGTGAAGGAGCTAAGTACAGAGAGACATTTCATTGTATGGGCTGTTCGAGGTATTGTGACTTTCAAATTTGGGTCTAAGGATTTGTTGCTTTGGAAAAGAGGATCTCCTTTTGTTTCCGCAGAGGATGAGAACCTGTGGATTCCTTCCAGACTAATGTGGTTTGATGTATTAAGACCCCCCAAAAATATTGCCATAAACACCATCAAAAATTACTTCACCCAACAAAAAGCAGGAAGAAGTTTGAAGAACTGTGCCCAAATTCCCAAATATTGTTTAAAAATGTTTGTTTACATTTAAAGTGAGATATGCTATAGAGATTTGTATTGGTATGGGTCTTGGTTTATTCATGCAATTTTAAGATCAATTTCATTTTGTGTGTGTGTGTGTGTGTGTGTGTGTGTGTGTGTATGCTCTTGATTAAGGTATTGTGCTTGTGCAGCTCATTTGAAAATAAAATGGAAAATTAAGAAATGCAGGTTAATAGATAATCATCTATAATAGTCAAGTTTGCAGTCAAGTTAGATTTTCTAGATATATAGAAATATATTTCAATTAGATAGGTATTCTTTAAAACTTTCAAAGACCTTCAGAATATGGCACTTAAAATATTTTAAGAACTTAGGACTTTTCATGACAGTGAAACACATCTGCTCCTGGTAGCACCAATGTACTTCAAAAGGATGATGAGCATTGAAGAGGCTCCTCATAGAGTTTGTTAGCCATTGGGGCAAGAAACTACACTTGTCTGAGGGGCTTGACTGGACTTGCAAGACCCACAGATAAATGACTGCTAAAGCTGCCTAAAGATGGTGAGACAGTCCTTTAGAGTTTCTGCTTCATGAAAGAGTCTGAGACATTCTTCAGGACACAAAAAATGTGACTGACAAACTGTCAATACACGTGGAATTGTCATTGAAATTTCCTGCTCCATGGAAAAGTCTGCCAGATACTATGGGCCAGTAGGCTGAAGATGGGTACCCCCAATGTTACAGAAGAACTTTGGGTGACTGTCCAGGCAACAAGATGTCTCTGTCAGCTCTAGAGTTGTAAAAGTTGCTTACAATGCACTTCCTGTTATCTTAAGTAATATTATATCCCTCTGGGGTCTTTGAAGAAATGATGAATAGATTGTTATAATTATAGTTTTTCTTAGTTATGAAAAAAGACAATTTAGATATAAATATTATAACTGTAATTCTTGCTTGATACCTGTTTTTTGTATGTAATTAGACTCTGTTAAAGTTAAAACCTTCCTTTTTTACTTAGACAAAAAAGAAGAATTGGTGTAGGAAGTCCTTCTGCATATGTGTTGCTTTTATTAGTTAATAAATAAAGAAGTTGCTTTGGTCTGTGATAGGGAAGACTAGATCTAGGATGGAAAACTAAACTGAATGCTGGGAGAAAGTAGGTGGAGTCAGTAAGAAGCCATATAGCCCTGCCAGAGACAGACAGTGGATGGAACTTTACCAGGTTAGTCACAGCCAAGTGGCAATACACAGATTAATAGAAATGGGTAAGTTTAAGATGTAAGAGCTATCTAGAAATATGCTTAAGCTATCAGCCAAACAGTATTGCAAATAATATAATTTCTGTGTGATTATTTTGGGTCTGGATGGTCTGGAAACAAACTAGCAGCCTCCCCCAATACCTATTATCTCTTTACTACTTATGAACTAAGACATGATTGTATTGGCTAAATAATGTGACTACCACCTTCAACACTGTTGAGAACCAATGCAAAACATTTGAAGACTGATTAACCTACTGTTTGGCTAGTTCCTGCCTAGGGTACATTGCACCTGGTTTATATAATGCCATCCAGAAAACATATTAATTCCATTTCAAATAATCAAGATGGTATTAATAGAAGAAGGTTCTTAGGATAACAAGAGAGACCAGGTATCTGACTAACATCTGAAAACATAAATATGGATATTACTAGAACCCATGGCTTTTCAGTGGCTCAGATGTGGCTGCGCAGTGGAGTCCTTGCCTTACATATGTAAAACTCTGGCTTAAAACTCCAGCACCATCAAAGAAGACTGTTTATATTTTAACAGGTTATCTCAGGCTTAGAAATATTTACTCATTATAAAGAGGATCTTTAAATTTTACATATATTTTCCATATATTTGTCATTGAAACAATAATTCAAAATCTTCAATAAAATACAGTGTTACTTTCTTCCAGAAACACAATGCTAAGCCTACAAAATGGAAAGTGAATATATATTTTGGAATTAGCATTTCTATTAAGAAAGTAGTTGTTTAAATCCAGAGTATTTTCTTTATGCCTAATATAGAAGTCAAAATTGTCGATAAATTAATTATTTTAGAAATGAGATTAGAGTTTTCTTATGAATCATGATTGTCATGTGCCAGGAATCTTCTTATAAATGTGAGAAAAGCAAGCCTTTTCAAATTTGTTAGACATACAAACAGTGCCAGGCTGAGGTTGTAATGGGTCCTTAAACTCACAGACCTTCATGCTTTTCTGATTGTATCTCTCAAATTAAAAGAAAGACTAGAGAAATGAAGACTTACAAACGAACTAAGAAGGACTGAATACACCTACACATAAGCAACCCTATCCAACAATGCTTCTGGTCTCCAGTCTTAATGACCACCTATAGTTTATTGCCTGTATAAATAAAGATTCTCTTTAGACCATTCCATCTAAACAATAACCTTCAGGAAATGATTTTAAAATTACATTTCTGATTCATCCTGACAGATCTATGTCCTGTATCTATTCTTAACTCTCACAGAGAAAACTCCTAAACTGTTCTGGTTGGATGGTCTTTTGGCAAACAGAAAGAACAAATCCAGTGTATGTAATTGTGGCTTAAAATGACAAAGAATAAGATTGACCCTACATCTATCCTTATGTAAATATATCTATTTAATAAAATATAGCTATCCTTTTCAAGTTTTTAGTGTAGACAGCTATAATTCAGCAAGATTTATGCAGTTAAATATTTGAGAATTTCTGTCTAACTTTTTAATAAAGTTGTCTAATTTTTATTCAATCTTACTAAAGAGATTTGAAAGATGTTCAAGTGTAATTTTACTTAATCACTTTCACTTGCACATCTGTAGTATTCTTTGTCTTTAGACATTTTCAACGAAACAACTGATTTTGAGGAAACAAACTTTTCAAAAGCAAATCATTAAAATGGAGTGTTAGTGATATGGGAGTCAATGAGCGATTCATTAATAGCAAAGATGTTATGTCGAGCGATTTTACAGCTCTAAGTTTTATGAAGAGATAGAAACTATATTTTAGAATATAAATCCAGTCTTGATTTTATGCACATTGTGGTCCCTGATTATAACAGTCTAATTTATAAACAATACTTGCCACAGTCCTGAAGAGAAAGTGTGGTGCAGCTGAGTGCAGCTTTAATTACACACAATTCTAATATGATGAGCTCTGCAGCATTTCTGTCATCTTTGAAATGGTAACAGAGTGCAAAAAAATTTTTTGAAATATGAGTGTGAAGGTAATGAGATCAATAAATGTCAGCTAGAAAAAGTAATCACAGCTCCTGAGACTCACTGACCTTTCAACAAATTCCAGAAATAATAGAGTAGCTTAGGGTGAAGAATTCTTGAACAATGAGAAACTGATACAATTATAAGAATAAAGGGAAGCAGAGATTGCCCTCTGACATAAAAAACATTGCCTATAAAGGTAATTTTGACAAAATAATTTATTCCCTTGATTTTTCTTCTAAGGTTGCCACCAGCATAGATCACAAATCTTTAGACTTTACAGAGACAAAATTTCTACTGATGTCTCCTGAGTACTCATACCTGCTTTGTAAACCTTTGGTTTTCTTCTAATCTTTTGCATATAAAAGGAGTTTAATAATACAATTGGTTAAATGAAATGCATAAACTGAAAAATATTCTCTTTTTGGTACTTGTAAAAACCTCTATCAGTATCAGACTGTGATTTGGGAAAGCAAATTTAAATAAGTATCTTTAGGAAGTTTTAATTAGTTTCTTTTAATTAGCAAAGTAATTTATTATGGCATTTTTTTCAGTAGGTTCTTTGAAAATTTCAGATCTAAATGTAACTGTCACTCTCTCCCTTGAGTCTCTAGACTCCCCTCCACTGTTCTCCTTCCAGCCTACCTATACTTTCCCCTGATTTATGACTTTTAGTTTTGTTGTGTGAACAAACACACATATGTTAGAATTTAGAATTCACATATGAACAGAACTGTAAAATATTTTCTACTCAGAATATGTTCCATCACTTAAGTTCCAGATCCATCCATTTTCATACAAATTTTATTTTTTCTTCATCTCTACACAAATTTAATCTATTTAGTTGAACCCACAGTCATTTGTGTGACCACTGTATTGGGACTACTCATTGGAGCTCTCTGGGAGTTATCGATTGGTACACAACTGAATGTAACAACTCTCCCTGTCCTGAATCTATCCATTAGAAAACAATGCATCTGTGAGGGGTAGATACTCCTTTGTTCCTTCCGCTGTCATTGCCTAAATGTTGATCACTACTTTATTTTATTTTTACATCCCTCTTCCAACCCCCTTCCCAATCCTTCTTCCAAACACTGCACTGCTCCCCTTTCTCCCAAGAACACTCACTTTGTTTTGTGTGACACATACTCTATTACTCTTTTAATTTTCTTCCCCCTCCTTAAGATATTCCCCCTTAAAGATCTTTAAACTAAAATTTATTCTTCACAAATGAACAAAAGCAAGAAATATTTTTTTCCATTAAGAATGTGTTACATCACTTATATTAAGTTCCAGATCCATCCAGTTTTCTACAAATTCCATGGTTTCATTTTTCTTCTTCCCTATGCAAAAATATATTGTGTTCTGCATAGCATATATTCTTTATACATTCATCTGAGGATGGACATCTAGTCCTACTACTGTTGTTGGAGAATATTATTTTAAGGTGTGTACTTTTGTTTATGTTGCATTTGTTTAACGCTGTGAAGCTGTGATGCTTTGCCTATCTACAACACCTGAAAGATCAATAGTGAGGTAGGAGCAAGGATATACAGGCCTGGCAGCCAGAGACAATAAATACAAGGAGAAATGCGAAAGAGGAAGGAGCAATGAAAGAACAAGGAGAGGATGTCAGGGGCTACCCAACCAGCCAAAGAATAAGAGTGAAGGTAAGATACACAGAAGAAAGGAAAGGGAATAGTACATAGGCAAAAGGTAGTCAGGATAATTTAAGGAAAGCTTGCAAGAAATTAGCCAAGCTAAGGTCAGGCATTCATAACTATGAAAAGTCTCTGAGTGTTTGCTCTGTTTGGGTGCTATATGGCAGGCCCCCCAAAAAGCAAAGAGTAAAAGAATCACATAACATATTGTGGTGAGGCATACAGTGCTCTGGGACTATATACACAGCATTGATACAGTATAGTGTCGCATGGTAATTCCACCTTCAGGTTTTAAAGCCATCTCCATACTCAGTTCCTGAGCAGCTCCAACAGTTAATGTTCCCACCATCAGTGATAGAGGGCTCTGTTTTCCTACACTGTAACCATTACTTTTTATTTTCATGATACTACCTACAGTGATAGGAAAGAAATGAAACCTTAAAATAGTTTTAATTTGTATTCCTCTGATGAGTAAGTATGTCTAGCACTTTTCAAAACATCTACTGATCATAGTGGAGCCCAGCTCCAAGGATATATCTACCATACAACTCTCACAGGCCCTAAGCTGGGGGATCATTGTAGAAGAGGGTTTGTGTCTCCTGGGAATGTCAGAAGAGACACCCATAAGTCTCAATACATGACTTCCTAAGCATGAGCTGAAAAAAGACAGCAATAGTCATATTAACATGGTCTTGAAATATCTCAGGAGGCCTCAACCCTACACAAAGACCTACATACAGGCTGCTAATGACTGTTGAGAGTTTGAGAAATACTCTTCTCCAGGAAAGAGCACAACTGGCTATTTAATATCAAATAGTTACCCCTAAAAACATACATACAAGTAGCATTATTCAGAGGGCACATCATTTATTTATGTATTGAGGAATATATATTAATATACACATACTTGTATGCATATAACAATGAAAAAGAGGCTATGAATTTAAAAGAGAAAAAGCAGAGCACATGGACGTGTTTTAAGGAATGAAAGGGAAGGAGGAAAATTTGTAATCATAGTATCAAAAAACAAAAGGAATAATCAAAAGTATGTTTACTGGTGATTTGTATTTCATCTTTTAAGAACCAACTGTTCATTGTTTTAAACACTGTATGAGTGTGTGTGTGTATGTGTGTACATGAGTGTAAATTTTTAAGATCCTGTTGAATTCTAGATCATAACATCCAGCCTCAATTATACTTGGCAACGCTTTTCTCCCATCCAGTAGCTTTTCATTCTGCGGACTGTTTTGTTGTTGTTGTAGAGAAGATTTTAATTTCATGTAATTATATTTGCCTATTCTTGCTTTGTTTTTTCCTGTCGGAGTCCTTTTCATAGAGTTTTTTTGCCTGGTCCTATTTCTTCAAGTGTTTTCCTATGTTACTCTCTAGTAATTTCAGTTGTAGATCTTACACTAAGAGCTTACATTCACTATAAATTTATTTTTGTATAGAATAACAGATATGGACCTAATTTGATTCTTCATGTAAATATCCACTGTTGGCAGAACCATTTGTTAGCGAAGCTCTAACTTCCAATACACATTTTTGACATCCATGTATGTCTCTATGGGTTTATTTCTATATCCTCCATTCCACTTCATCAGTAGACATATATACTGTTGTGCCATTATCATACTACTTTGTTACTAGGGCACTGCAGTATAATCTGAATTCTGGTATTGTGGTATCTACAAAATTTTTCCTTATGTTTAGGATTGCTTTGGTTATTGTAAGCCTTTACATACAAATGTAAAGATTTTTCTCTTGGTTTTGTAAAGAATTTCATCATAATCTTGATAGGAATTATATTAAATTCATAGATTACTTCCTATAAAGGATTTTCCAAGGATATTCAAATCTGGTTAATGAATTTTTCAATTCTATATTCAATTATGATTTAATTTTCACCAGTATTTTTATCTTTCTATAGCTTATACATCTTCATTATTTTAATCAGGTATATATTTTGTGGATTTTTAAGGCATGAACCAGAAGTTGATTCCTAGCTTATTTAAGTTAATTCAGTCAGTTCACGTCTTTTTAAAATTCCTGTAATTATTTGATCATGTTTACAATCATTCTTTGAAATCATGTGTCCTAAAGTTTATCTAGGTAATTCTCATGAAAGAAAATTTTTACAAGACTGGTAGTCTTTGGAAGAGGTATATCATCTTGACCTTCCACACTGTGTTTTGGGGATGACATCCAGACATATGGATCCATTTCCTTGGTTATATGTGCTATACCCTGTCTCTGTTGAGTAGAAGCTTGGTTCTGTTTCTGCTGTTACCAAACTTGATTTCAAACCATTTGGGAAGAGTTTGTAGGGCAGTCTTTTAGACACTCAATGTTTTGTTTGGGTTTTTATTTGCTTCTTTGTTAAGAGAGGCTGGGATTGTTCCACTTCAGTCATATTCAGTGTTGCAGAGGTCTTGGAATGGTGTAAGACTGCCTGGATGAGGCCTAAAAAAGCTCCTGGTACAGTACTCAGCCAGGCCTGGGCGTGGATAAGTGGTGTAGGGGAAAGAGACTGGGAGACCCACCAAGAAAGCATTCAAATGTGGCACTTGAGATACTTTGGCCATGTTATGAGAATGAATGATGGCAGATATCCAAAGACAGAACTGCTAGGATGAGTGCATGGGATAAGGTGAAGTGGAAGGCCCCCAAAATGCTGGATAGACAGAATAAAGGAAGACTGTGGAACCTTGGGTATGACAATTACACAAGCATCTAGGACTGCCCAGGATAGGAACAACTGGAGAACCACCAAAACAGGGTGCCCATACATGCTTAAGCATTGTCGGGGCATAAATGACTGTTAAATGATATGTTGCATCTGAACCTAAGTTTACAATTTGCTCACGTAAAAAGATTATTGGTTACCTTTTGAACCATTAAAGAATATTTGATAGGTTGGCTTGTACAATACATTCTGGGTTGTCTAACAATGTCTATTTTCACACTGGAGAGAGTAAGACCCCAGTAGATGCTCAGTCACAAGCCTGGATGCCTTAACAGTTATAATCTAGCAACAACAAAGTATCAGTAGATTCCCTAAGAGCCACTGGTCTTCAGTATACATTGGAAGTCTGATAAAGCTGGATTCTGTTGTAAGCACAGAACACCAGTGGAGGCACCACACTCATCTACAAGAGGTGAAGGCAAATAATCAAAAAGCTAAAAAGCTTTTCCTTGGGACAGCCTTATATCTGGACTGTCCACATTTACCATGGGTCTCCCACTTCATTCTACCTAATCAAGAAAATCGCCCACATGCATGGATAGATATTAAACTAATCTAGGTAATTGTATGTGTTCCCAGAGATTTTTTCATGAGATTGTCCAGACCTCCTCAAGTCAACAATCAATAAGCATAACAGGATATAGGGCATGCAAATGTAATAAATACAGCAGCCATAACTATGAGAACTTTATATTTATAAGCTCACTGATACATTAAATAATTAACATTATTTCTAAGTGAGAGAATAAACAGTATTTAGAGATAATATAGACAAAAATACAGATAGAAAAACTATCTATATTGTTTATTTTGAGAATTAGAAGATAATGAAATCGTATTCATCTGAAAAGCCAACTATTATACTAAATTAATATGCTAAACTATTAAAAGATACAGCCAGAAAATAATAATAAAACAACAATAACAAAAACAAAGAAATAAGCAGAAGCAAATAATGTACTTTCAAAATATTTACAAAGTCAACTCTATGAGGCATTCATAAAATGTCATAAGGTAGAATATAAAAATTACATGCAAGGTATTATCAAAATATACTAAATAATAGAGCAGTATACAAGTGTAGATTATGTACAATAGAGATGTCTTAAAACAAAACTGGAAAAGGCTGAATAGATATAATTCTTCAGTAGATAGAAAAATATGCAATACATAGAGTAAGCATAAAAAACTGGTATATACCAGCTAAAGAGAATTTCCAGAGTTAAAAAATAGTTCATAAAAATTGGATGAGCAGCTCATCAAAAATACTCAACAATCATCAATATGTATTACCTAACGATAAAGCTTCTGAATAAATGAAACCAGAGAGAATGAAACTCTAAGAAGAAACCTGTAATTGCCCAATCACAGTAGGAGATTTTACCATTCTCAGAAAAGGACAGCATAGTAAAACTAATTCATAGGTAGTTTGGAAAACACTGCCCAACACGTTAACATGTTTTTCTGTGTATAAATTATTAAACTTTAAACTGTGATATGTTATTCCTTTAAATATATGTGGAGTATTTTTTGAAATAGAATCTTTGGCATAAAATTAATCTCAGATTTTGCAAAATGCTGAGCTATTGGTATAGAGCTGAGACTCCTGAATCTAGCCATTACCAACCTGGTGACTTTGAACAGTATATGCTCTCTCTCCAAGAAGTATCTTAGAGATATCTGAACTGACTAACTCTCAAGTTTTCTTTGAGCATTGGAAGAAAATAAAACTGAAAGGTTCTAGTCTTAAATTCAAGTCTAGAAAATATTTATTAAACTGCTAAAACAAAAATTCTTTTTGCTTCTCCCCACTACATACACACAAGCAAGAAATGGGTAATTTGTAAGCAGTCAGTAGCAGATTAAGCAATAAATGGGTGAACTTGGAGAATAATTTTAGATATGAACTTCATTTCTGAAGACCAGGAATATGACAAAGTGGGTAAAGGCATCTGCTACCAAGCCCGAAGACCCGAGTTTGATTCCCAGAAAGCACATGGTAGAAAAAAAGAATTGATTTTTGCATGCTTCCCTGACCTAACCCCCAACACACACACACATACACACACACACACACACACACACACTTAATCAAATGTAATTAACCTATTTAAATTTGATTTTTAAAAATATTTTTCATCTCTTTAGCTAAGGTATCTTGCAAACTAAAAGATCTTATTTCTCACATCTGTTTCAGAAGCCAAAAAAAGAGAGCACACTGAATATTAAATACTGAAGGTCAGAAGGCTAGACAAAAGTCAGTCTTGAGGTTATCAGACAAGGTTTGCAACCAGAACTTTCTAAAGCATGTAAACAGGAAACAAAATTACTGTGAACTGTATCTTAGTTTGTGCATTAGAGTTAGCTCTGATTACTTGCTGATGCAAAATCTGAGAGTTTGAGACAGCTACTAATGCAAGTAATGACTCTGATAGTACAAAATGTAATCTTTAAGCATGGAGTGGAAGGCTCAAGAGATGGCTCAGTGGTAAAGAGAACTGGGTGTTCCTCCAGAGGATGAGTTCAATACCCACACCCACTTGGCAGCTTGCAATCATGTGTAATTCAAACTCCAAGGGATTTCACACCTTCTTCTGGTCTCTTTTTGTAGGTATTGCATGCCTACGGTGTACAGACAGGCAACAGGCAAAACAGTCTTTAAAAATAAATAAATAAATAAATAAATAAATAAATAAATAAATAAATAAATAAATATCAGTAACTCAAGTCCCAGGGGATCCAATGCCCTCTTCTGGCCTTCACAATCACTGTACAACATATGGTGCACACTTAAACATCCAGAAAAAGCACTCAAAAATGTGTAAAGCAAAGATATAATTGAAAAAACTAAAGTTAACAAAAATAAATAAAATTTAAGTTTATTGTCCTCAAAAAAAAAGTACTAATACAAGAAAGCACTCTAAAAATGCATAGTTTATTTCATGTTAACATATACTTTACTGAATATTTAAGAATTATGTTATTCCAAAACACATGCTTTCTTGACTATCATTTTTATATTCCTAGATAATTCCCAAGATAGGAAATTGAGCCTTAAAGATACATTTGGTTTTTATGACAACTTAAAATCTGAAAACATATTTAGAATACTGTTATTCAAATTCATAAAGAACAAAGTAGCACTTCCATCTTTCTGAGGAAGGCTACAAAAGGCAACTGTGCATCCCAAAAGTAGTCTTCTCAACACAATGTAATTTTTCCTATTGCAGAGTTGATTATGATATTTTCTACCTAGAAAAATATACAGTCAACATCAATTGACAAGACAGTAATGTTCTCACACTGACCAAATTTTTCTGATGTTTCTGAAAATTTATAATGATTTTCTAAACCATCTTTGCTATGACAAGCATAAGTCTATGACATACATAAAAACTCTATAAGACTTCAGTCAATGCGTGTAGGTCAACTTTTACTTTTATTTTTAGATGGATTAAATTTTATTCCCAATTGTTTATAAGGTATAGAGCACATTGATGCCTGATCTGTTAGCTTAAGAATGGCACAGGTGGCCGGGCGGTGGTGGCACACGCCTTTAATCCCAGCACTCGGGAGGCAGAGGCAGGCGGATCTCTGTGAGTTCGAGGCCAGCCTGGTCTACAAGAGCTAGTTCCAGGACAGGAACCAAAAGCTACGGAGAAACCCTGTCTTGAAAATCCAAAAACAACAACAACAAAAAAAAAAGAATGGCACAGGTGTCACAGTTAGAAGAAATGAATACTTATGATGTTTATCAAATGTATCTCTTTCAGCTATTTAATAAGAAAATCAAAAGTCTACCATAGATAGGTTTTTTCATACATTTCAGTGTTAATTCACCTTATTAATAGTTATAAAACACAGGTTTTACAAGCTAAAATATTAAAAGGAATACTTATTCATGCCTGTATAGAATATCTGCTATATGTTAACAATTGAAAATTATTGTAAAAAAAACAGTAAATTTCCAGTCTAATTATTCATTACCCATTGTTATTTTCTGCATCAATTTTATTAGGAATGCAAATAGTCATCAAGAGGACCATGTTGTTGTGCTCCTCACCTGTCTAGTGGTGGCAGAGAATTTTCATGCATGTAGTTGGTTTTTGAATGAGTTTAAAAATGCATGAAAGAATTGCTTGGCTTGTGAACATGGTTACTGGAAGTTTTATGCAAATAATAGCAGAAGTCAATCCTGGAACAAAATAACTATAGATATGGTGGCTATGTACTGCGTGAATACCAAGCAACCCAAGGAATAACAGCAGTCATTTTAGTAAGAATCTCTACAAACAGAAATGTCACTCGTCAGGCAGAGGGCTAGGTTTAGGTTTCCTCACTGAGCACCTTCAACAGACTTACATGTCATCATCAGCAGTTCCTTTGAGGCAGCATAACAACAATGTTATGACTTGGATCTGAATTGACTGTCATACACCACATGCTAAAGGCTTGATCACTAGTAGGGCATTTGGGGGACATGATAAAGACTAGGAGATGGCACTACAATGGACAATGTAGTCATTTCAGGAGTGACTTTGAAAGGAACATTGAAACTCTCCTTTCCTTTCTCTACGTCTAAGAGTCTGTTGCAATTGGGGCGGCTGGGCTACGTCCCTCCATCCAGCTAGCTTTACCCCGAAATAATTACACAGAAACTGTATTCATTTAAACACTGCCTGGCCCGTTATCTGTAGCCTCTTATTGGCTAGCTCTTACATATCGATCTAACCCATTTCTAGTATCCCTGTAACACCACGAGGTGCGCTTACCAGGGAGGATCTTAACCTGCGTCTGGCTGGAGTGGGAGCATCATGGCGACTCCTTGACTCAGCTTCTTTCTCCCCCAATCCTGTTCTGTTTACTCCACCCACCTAAGGGTTGGCCTATCAAATGGGCCTAGGCAGTTTCTTTATTACTCAACCAATGAAAGCAACAGATAAGATACAAGACCCACCTCCATCAGTCATGAGGCTAGCATATGATCACTATGATCCCAGGGTCACCACAAGTCCAGAAACAACAAAGCCAAATGAGGATGGACTCAAACCCCCAAAACTGTGAACCACAATAAACCTTTCTTCTTTAAGTCATTTATCTCAAGGTAATTTGTCATAGTGATGGAAAGTTGGTGATCATATAGCCTTTTACAATTGCCCGTTAGAGCTTGGCTGGAGGAGCGAAGAAGGGGTTAAATACTTGTTCAATCCCACACATGCCTGGCTAGTTATAAAGTTGAAACTGTAACCTATGCAAGAGAAAAATCTACAGCTTCCAAGCATCTGAAATACTCCACATGGGGCTATAATTGTGGCTTCATGCTGAGCTGCCATTTTGTTCTTCTTGTAGGACGGTTTTTAAAAAAAGAAACATTAAATACATGTCAGCCTCCAGATTTTCTTAAGAGCAAAACCTCTGGAAATGTGTGTTTCAACAGTAAACATGACAGTTTTTTCCCATATTCCTACTTTGTTTTGAAAAATTTCATACATTCATACCAAAGTTAAGTTCTTAAGTGAAAGGAAATGCTTACATTTTCTTTTCATAATAAGGTTCAAATGTCATTAAGTATATAATTACTCACAAATGAACTGATTTTGCACATCTTCCAGAAAATATCCTTTAGTATTTGTCAAAAAATAGCTTATATAATATTTGAGACAAAAAATTGAAAGTTTTTAAAAGACAATCTACCATTATAGTCTTTTGCCTACAAGTCACTTAGATTTTGAATTTAGTGGTGTCATTTTGATATGATTAACTTTGTGTTTATTATTTCAATTCATTATATTTTAAGGAAAAATGGTCAAAAGAGTTGGATTAAAAAACAGAAGAAAAAGAATACCTTCTACTAGGACAGCAGCTTTCCTGTTAATAATTAGATCATTTTAGACATGAAGGCTAAAGATTGTGTCCTGTATTCTATTCATCAGCTTTCCACCTTCTATGTCTTGTTTTCATTACTATCATAAATATTTTAGTATCACATTCCTTCCTCATTTATTTGTAGAAATGGTCTGTATGTACCACACCACGTGTTTAGAGACAAATGACAATTTGTCCAGGCTAGTTTATTCATTCCACCATGTAGGTCCTGGGGACTGACCACACAATGTGTGTTATACCTGGGTATAGGCACCATATGCACTGAGTGATCTTGCCACACCTATGTCGGTATCTACAGGAATATTATTTGCAATTTCTTTCCCTAACTAATGTGGCAAATGACGATAGGTCATATCTATATAAAGTAGAAATCTACTGAGTGTTATTGAAGATAAACCACTTTTACAAAAGCACACAATAGAGGCATGTATTTGTTTTGCATTCAGGAAAAGTCGCTCATATTTGTTGGTGGAGGCTGCTCTTTTGTTTCCTGGATCTCCAGACCTGAAATAATCACACTGAAACAATATTAATTGCAACACTTCTTGGCCAATAACTATAGCATATTTCTAGCTATCTCTTACATATTAAATTAATCCATTTCTATTCATCTGTATGTCATGATGTGGTTTGGGCCTACTGGTAAGCTTCCACCTGGTGTCTGGCATCTGACTCCTGCAGTGCTACATGGCTTTTCTCTGACTCTGTATCCTTTCCTCCTCTATCTACTTGGAATTCCTGCCTTATTCAATTCTGCCCTTCTGTAACAAAGCAACTTTATTCATTAACCAATGGTATTCATAGCATACAGAAGGAAATCCCACATCACCTCCTTTTTCTTTCTAAATAAAAAGGAAAGTTTTAACTTTATCATAGTAAAACTACATACAAACAAAGCAGGTATCAAGCAAGAATTATAGTTACAATATTCATATATATTTTATCTTTTATTATAGCTAAGGAAACTATAATTACAATTATATTACAACTCAATCAAAGTCTCCAGAAAGATATAATATTATCTAAGTAAACAGGAAGCACATTGTAAGCAACTCCCAAAACTATAGAATTGACAGAGACATCTTGCTGCCTGGACAGCCACCCAAAGTTCTTCTGTAACATTGGGGGCACCCATCTTCATCCTACTGACCCATAGTATCTGGCAGAATTTTCCATGAAGCAGGAAATTTCAAGGACAATTCCACCTGTACTGACAGTTTGTTTGTCACTTTTTTTCCTGTGTCCTGCAGAATGTCTGTCAGACTCTTTGATGAAGTAGGAACCTTGAAGGACTTTCTCATCTTCTTTAGTCAAGTTCAAATTCTGTGGGCCCTGCATGTCCAGTTTACACAGTATATCATCAAACAGTCCAGGAAAGAGCAGTTTCTTTCTTGCCCAAATGGCTAACAAACTCTACAAGGAACCTCTTTGATGTTCATTATTCCCCTGCTCAAGTCTATGTACATTTATCCAAAACTGTGATCCATTTAGAGGTCTCCTCCATCTGAATCTGTAATCCACATTTTCTGACCAGCATTTTAAAATGATAAACAGTGTGCCACAGTGATCCTGGAAGCTGGCTCCACCTCTCAATATTTCAATATGGTGAAGGTATATTTACCACAAACTCTGGGACTTCCCAGTAAAGGCTACTCTCACCATCTCAGTTCTGGGAAGGAGCAAGCAACACAGAAATCCTTTTTATCTGAGTAACAGCTAAAGTTCCATGCAGTGAACTTCCCAGCATGGAAATATCTCTGTGTGTGGTGGTGGTAATCTGCCCTGCTCTCCTGCCTGTGCATCGAGCTGGGGGCTCAGGCAGAGAGTGCTGAGCTGCTGGCTCTCTCTCAGCTACTTTCCTCCTAAGCCTGAGCACTTGTACAGGGACCTGGACCCAAAGTGGGTAGCGGGCCATGCATGTTAGCCCCACAGTGAGCTTTATTTTGTTGGCAGAGACCACTCGTTCATTTCCCAGATGCCCAGACCTGAAATAATCACACTGAAACTATATTCATTGCAACACTGCTTGGCCAATGACTCTATTATACTTCTAGCTAGTTCTTACATCTTAAATTAACCCATTTCTATTAATCTGTATATTGTCATGTGGTTGTGGCCTACTGGTAAGATTTATGTGGTGGCTACAGGCTTCTCTCTGACTCTGCCTTCTTTGCTCCTCTACCTTCTTGGAATTCCCGCCTTACTTAATTCTGCCCTTCTGTAGGCCTAAGCAGCTTTATTGGCCAATGATTTTCACAGCATACAGAGAAGAATCCCACATCACATATTGTTTCAATTGTTAGAAATTGTGTGTTTTGTGTGTGTGTGTGTGTGTGTTGTCTATAATTCCTAGGCTTAGTATATAACTTATCATCTTTAAAAAAATTTCACCACTTATTCCACCATCTCTAAAAGTCATGTTTATATCTTAAAACAATAATTATAAGTAATTCCTATTGGAATACTTAACTTACATATAAACCTGATAGAAATATAACCAGCATTTGAACCTCTGATGGGCAAATGCAACTGGTCTGCATATCATACTATATCCACTCCATTTGTGATTTAGTATTTTTAGATATCTAAAACCTAAGAACAGTGTCCCTGTTATATAAATCCTCATTCAGTATATTCAAAAACATCAGTAATCTTAATGGTTTGTTTTCTGTAAATAAAGATGTAAACAACTGTTCAACTCTCAGTACTGCAAAGAACTCCAATTTTATTCTAACTCTTGATATTTCACATGCATGACTTCCTCATGACTTGGGTGTTCTTAATGAAATTACAATTATACACCATACTCCACCTTGCCCTTGACTTAGCCGTTTCAGCTCTATTGTTTGCATGCTTAAAGAAAGAAACTGGTGAGAAACCACAGCCCTAGCAGTTGTATGGGAGTCCAGAGCAATAGAAACACCCAGCAAGACATGGCCCACCACTCATTAAACTCATTTCAGTCTACTCCAAAACCCCAGAATGCCCACACTGCCTCACCCTCCCTCCAACAATATTTATCCACAAACACAGTCCTACAGAAGTTACTAGAAGTAAAACTCCAACTCCAGGAAGTTAACTATACCCACAAAAACACAGGCAATGATCTCACACCAGCATAGTAAGCATAGTAAGACTAGAAAGGATATTTTAATTAGATAGCGAGATTCCTTGGAAAGGAATGAAAATCTAACCTAAATCACTCAATAAAATTTCCAGATACAGACACTAGCTTTCAATGCTCATTTTGTCACAAAAAGCAATGTTCTAGAATGCCTTAAAGAATATGGAATATAAAAATAATTACATATTGAATTTTGCAGGAAAATGGATGGAGTTAGAAAACATCAGTTTGAGTGAGGTAACCCAGACACAGAAAGACAAGTATCACATGTACTCACTCATAAGTGGTTTTTAAACATAAAGCAAAGAAAACCAGCCGACAAATCACAATCCCAGAGAATTCAGACAACAATAAGAACACTAAGAGAGACATACATAGATCTAATCTACATGGGAAATAGAAAAAGACAAGATCTCCTTAGTAAATTGGTAGCATGGGGACCTTTGTGGAGGGTTGAAGAGGAGGGGAGAGGCAGGGAGGGGAGCAGAGAAAAATGTAGAGCTCAATTAAAAAAAAAAACAATTTCTATGAAGTCCATCTAAGATGTATTTTCATCATACCTTTCTCAATTATGTCTGCAAATTATTAGTTTTATACACGTGCTTAGAAGCCATAAGGCTGTGATTTTATAAAAGGCAGTCCAAGGGCATCTGGGAAGCTGGCTTCTAAGCAGGTGACCATTTCACGAGTCTATGTTGGGACCCAAAGTCTATTGCAATGCGTCCACTGTGCTAGGAAAAAAAAGGTGCTGTGGGATATTCTCTTGTAGAAAGTCTTCTGAAAAAGGGGTCCCACGGGACAAGGCAGGTCCTTGTCCCAGTAACAGGTCGGAGGTCTGGCTCAGTCGTGTCTTGTCAGGGAACCGCGAAAATCACAGGAGGCTCAGGGCCTCTAAGGCAATGACTTGGAAAGGATAACATAACCAGGTGAAAACTGATCTTAGCCTGCAGAAAGCAGGTGCGGAGGAGAAGGGCCTTTTCCTGCCATATGGCCCCAGGCCAGTGGGGACAAAACAGACCCTCGGGGGGACCTCCAGATGAAAATTTTCTGTACCCCAATAAGTTTCCCTGCCAATGCAATAATCCAAATCAGACCAAATAAACTGAATTAGAAAAACGCCAGGTTTAATGGATACAATTCTCCTGGATGGCTTTCCAGTCCCCAAAAGAGGAGATGGGAAAGGAAGATTGGCAAACACAAAAGTCTGTTTTCTGGAGAGCAGTTTAAGTACCCTGTGGGAGTGGTCTTGAGCTTCTCTGGTGGAGAGGTCATTTGGCAATCTTTCTGAGATGCAGTGGGGTTTGGAGAGAGATGAGGCTTTGGAGGGAAACTCCCTCATCCCAGATTCTTTGGATATATGAATGCCAGGGATTGGAGTGAAGCCCCACCCGAACACTATGTTGCTGTAGTAATCCCTCAACCCCCATGAAGTCTATAACCTGAAAGACAAAATAAATTCTTTCCTTCCCAAGTTGCTGTTGGTCATGCTGTCTTTAACTAATACAACTAGTACTTAACTAAGGCAAACAATTCTACAGACTTAACCTATCAGTCCACCATCTAATCATCTTTAAGAAAAACCAAGAATCATTTGACATAAGAAGAAAAGCCTGAACCTACATATTGGAAGAAAATAATAACTAGGGGAAAAAATAGGAAAACTCTTAGGAGAATTGACTTAGGAGAAGAGAAGAAAGAGTTTTCTCCTGAGTCCTCCCTGGTTAACCTCTCTCTGCAGTAAATAACTCTAGGACTAAGACAGGTGCTATCTAGAGAGTGGGAAAGAGTTTCAGGAATTTGCTCTGTTCTTAAGTTAGAGAACAATAAAATCTTAAAATGTAGAGAAAAGGATGTTTAGAAAATGACGAAGGAAAAAGGTAGCACACAGATCATTCCAGAAGAGAGAGCTTTAAAGCATCCAGAGCCATGGAAAATAGGAACTCACTCCGTACAGCACACACAGAGACCGGCCAGATAAAACCAGAACAGGAGAGGGAGAACCCCCTGGGTACGGGGAATTTTGCCTACTAGTGATAGGAGGATAAGAGGTGAAAAGGTCAAGATGCTAGAACCACTTCTGGAAGCAATACAGATATGACATTCTTCCTATAGAAAGAGACCCGTCCTGGCTCATTCCTGGACAATGAGCATAAGATAAACCTTTTCTAGCTTCTCACTATCAAACTCAACATGAAGTTATGAAACATTTGTGTCATTGTTGCTATTGTTGTTTTTCTTGGCTTATCGTCACTTATTTCAAGACAAGTTCTCATCATGAAGCCCAAGTTGGCCTTGAACTCACCATTCATCTCATATCTCAGGTTCTCAGTCTGTGATTACAGCCAAGTGTCACTACTCCAGGTTGATTACATTTTAAATGTTGGTTTAACTATATAAAATATGACCTTTTCCATGTACATCAGAATTACAGGGTGAATCTCAGCCCCAGGTACTATGCAGCAACTCAGGAGACCTCAAAGAAACCAGTATTTTTATAAAGATTTTCTTTATTTAAGTAGTTTTAGACATCACTGTATTTGATACTGAGAGTCAGACCGGGGAGAAAAAGCATGGAGTCATAATTTCAGAAAAGAGATTATGAATATAAATAAATTAATACTATAAAAGGAAGGGATAGTAACCGATGATAGAAAGCAGGCAAGGAAAGGGAAAGGGTAGGTATACGGGAGTCACTGTCTCACAAATAGAAATCCCAGGGATGCCTGTGGCAATGGATGGAGAGCATGTGCAGTTTAAAAGAAAATAGAGATAAAAAAATTGGAATTTAAGAAGATATCAGTATGTTAATTTAAACTAATAAACTATAATTATTTGAGTGGAATAGAATGAAAAGTTAGCCACACCATTTTTACAAGTCTAAACTCCATAGGTAATCATGAAATGTCGTTGAGAGGGCCAGCAAACACTATTACAAGCTCTTAATAACTCAGTTAGGAACTAAGTCTACTTCCTCCCTCTTGATTCTAAGCAGGAAGTTTATGAGGGAGCCATGAACAGAAGATAATCAGTCACCAACATCCCTGACAAGAAGGTTGCCAGGGAAACTGCACATAGAAGGCCTAAGACAGTCCCCAGGATCTCAAGGCAATGACCGAATAAGGACAGATCCTGGTACCTGTCCAAGCACGACCAATGCTTGACTACAGCCTTAGTTTACCCCTGATAGCCCTAACCAATCAGAAATGTGACAGTCTGATTGACACTCATGTAAGCCAATCCTAGATAGAATAACCTCACTTTCTTAAGCATTCCTTTAGCAGTTTATAAAAGAAGCCTGCAGCTTGTCTGTGGGTCACCATTTTGCCTTTGTGTTAAATGTGCAGTCACAGCATGCTGGATCTCTTTATATTTTCAAGAATTAAACACTCTTGCCAATTGCGCATAGCTGATGATCTTTTGAGGGACTCTCCAGGATCCTAACATCTTCTCTTTACCTTCGGTGCTGAGGATACAATCATGGACTTTGAACAGAAAACAGAAAGTCAGATTGATGGCATCTTAGCGTTATTTGTCCTCTCTTACTTCCCTATAATATTCTATCATTTTTATTTTCTGACAAACATCTACTCTTCAAACCAGAGTTATAACTACACACATGGAATCCACATCTAAAGAAAAAGAGACAATATAGAGCTTTGGAGGTGGGCATTTGGAAATATCTAAATGGAACTGCATGGAATGGGGCGGTTTATATGCAAAAGTAATGGAGAGGGCTGGGTAAAGAGCCTTTGCTTTTCTGTAGTTCTCTTTGGGTGGCCTGAAAGCTCACTACTCTGGAAACTGATAGGAGTTCCCTTCAAGGACAGACATCACCCTGGCTGCTTGAAATGCTAAGACACAGCCTTTAACAGACACTCACATAGCAACTGCATCAGCTATGGACAGTCATTTCTATTAAAGTAAACAACTTCCCGGGAATCCACATAATGACCTCCTGATACTGAAGTTTGGCTTGGTCATCTCAAACCCACTTCAATTCCCGAGTGATAGCTTTTGGCCAGTTGAGCCTGCATTGGACCAGCATGATGGTTAGGTTAGTTCTCTACCTCCATTTCTACTCATCCTGCTTTAATTCTATAAAACAAAGCATGAAGCCATCTTTGTTAACCCATAGGCTGCTCAGCAATAGTCTATGTGCTGAACTTGACCTCAACATCATTGTTGCTGTAATAGACAATGTTTGCAGATATCCCACCGATGAGTATGTATTTAAATGCTAGACAAATCTCAATGGTGTTTTATTCATGGACTGCACAGAACACAAATAATCAATGAAACAGGATTCACCCAGCAATAGAATTTACTTGACTTTTTTACTAACAGTTTTCTCTTTATTTTACTTCACTCTGCCTTATACTTTTGAATTTTTGTCACTTTCTACATAATATGTATCAATAAACATGGAATTTTATGTTGGTTTTCCATATATAGGAAGTGCTGTCCTTTGTATATTGCAGTGTCTACTTTCTGCTTCATATACATGTTAATCTCATCAGTTCCATTATTGTGTCAAGATAGCATTGCTGACTAGGCAAAAACATACTGCCATTGATTTTTAAAATATTTGCAATTCTTACCAAATGATAATGAATTCTGCTTACCTACCACATTAGGAACAATTGATTTTTCATAACAGTTTACTAGCCTTTATTTTCAGAATCACTACCTATAAAAGCAATAATTTTTGTGACTTTTTCAAAGTGCTATCTTAAAATATTTCTATCCAAGTCAGGGATTCTAGCTTTATTATTTATTTATATTTTCTCTCATTTATTAGTTTCCTATATCTGTATGTGATTCCTGAATATTTTGTATAAAACAGATGACCAGTACATTTTAAGAATATGTGGATGATTAAAATAAATGATTGAATTAACTTTCGTTATATGATATTTCATCCAGAAATCCTTGGACATTTAATATCAGATGTTGGTGTCTTCTTGTTTTCCTGATCATACTTAAAGTTCTTACTTGGCAGTCTCCTCACAGTTATTAAGCAATCTGCAGCTTGGATTCTCATTTGCTAAATTCATAAATATTTATTGAATATATACTTGGGCATCACGCCAATGCTTGAGGACACAATAGTGTACACAGGATGAAGGACCAAGGTTTGAAATGGGGTTCATTTTTTATTTTCTTGCTTTTGCCTTGCTTTTATAATCATTTTGACATTTGGACCAAGTTTTATTCAGTCAACATAAAACCATTTCTAAGAACATGGAGCTAGACCATTAGTGTTAAAGCTCTGACTCCAGTTAGTAGTGGGTGAATTGGGGCAAGTACCTTAAGATATGGCCACTCAGTTCTCCCATATTTACAGTAGCTGAGAGCAATTGGAATTTGCATCATGCAGTTTTTGAAATAATATGTAAAAGTCTCAGCTTTTTGCTTACTTCAAAATTATTCAAGAAATTTAACTATTATGTTATTATCATGCCTTCCTCATAGAAAACGAAATTCAAATGACTAATTCCAACACACAACAGAAACTACCAAAATTGAGTAACTTTGGAACATCAGCAAACTTTCAGTGGGAAAATTTCATGGTTTCTTTTTTAAATAAGACATTGTCCCTAATTTCCTTTTGAACAATGTTCTGTTTGAGGTTAAATTTTACTAACTATGTATGGATATGATATTTTTGTCCATTCCTCTCTCATTAAATATTTAGATCATATTTTCAAGGACATAGTATTAAATAAAATAAGCTAGTAACAAAAAGACAAACTTGATTCAACTTAGATGAAGTATCTAAAATACTAAAGTTCATATGATGAAACTTTGAATAGTAATTGTAAAAAGCTCTGGGAAGTAAAAATGAAGTCCTCCTCAACAAAGGCACACAGTTTTAGCAAAATTAGATAAATTCTATGAATGTGATTCAACAATAATGCATTGTACATTTAAATTTTTAGAAGGCGTATTTCATGTTGCATTCTTGCTATAGTAAAAAATAAAATGCTGTCCAGTATGTACAAGAGAGTATTAGCAAAAAAGAAAGAAAGAAAGAAAGAAAGAAAGAAAGAAAGAAAGAAAGAAA